>CM068961.1:100197605-100226018 GCA_035128595.1 Eptatretus atami | reverse complement strand
CTCCCCATGCAACTTGACTGAGCTTGAAGAGTTTTCTGCTGAAGAATGGGCAAATATTGCCCAAATAAAGTGTGCAAAGTTGGTGGAGACCTATCCCAACAGACTCACTGGTGTAATTGCTGTCAAATGTGCTTCCACCAAGTATTAACTAAGTGGGGTGGGAGGGTGGACACTTGTAGTTTTATATATCAAGATACCAATCAAGATATTGTAGTTTTGTATTTTTAATTAATTTTCTGAAATTTGTAGAATTTGTTTTTCACTTGGAAGTGTGGGTTATGATGTAAATAAAGCTGGGAAAAAGTCTGATATGTTTCAATTTAATTCCAGGCTATAAGGCAACAGAAAGTGAAAATTTTGAAGGGGGTGTAGACTTTGTCGGCACTGTAGGGTTTGGTTGGGGCTGAAGCCGGCCGCCTAATCTTTCCCCTCACGTTCCTGCCCCCACAACAGAAGGAGACCACCATGAGGCTGGCTAGCATCACCTGCCGGCCTGGTTTGCCTTACTTATGCCTTTACTTCTTGCCTTGCCTTACCTCATTGCCTTTGCCATGCTTGTTGCTCACCTTTGTCATGTGCCCCAGGACCACTTGTTCTGTGGCCCCATGCCAACTTCCAAAATCTCGGAGAGGGTCGAAGCTCCAAAATCCTGGAGAGGGTTGAAGATGGAGCCACACCACAAGGACTGCCATGTAGGCAGCCACACTACTGAGGACTGCACACGAGCAGCCCGGAAGAGGGCATATATAAAGCCCAGTTCACATGGACTGTGAGAAGGCATATGGCCTGCCATTGGAGGGTAAGCTGCCTCCAGCAGCCTGGTGAGAGAGGACCATTGAGGACAACTGAGACGTTGCATTGTGCTGGACATGCGCTGCTGCCCACTGCTGATGTTTCTTTTTCTTTGAGTTGCAGGTTCTGGACTTTGGGCAGTGTATATATTAGAATTTTATATCGTTGTTCATGTCAGCCCACCTTTTTATGTTTAGTTCACAATTATGGAAATGTAGCATAAGGTTGTCCGCGTGAGTCAGCTTAGTTACGCAACGCATTTGGTTTATCAGCTTATCTGGAATTATTCCAGATAAGGTATTGTCATCGCGTACCGTCCGTCCGTCCGTCTCCAATTTTGATTTCTCCGGGCCAAACCGCTGGGACAATCCGGCTGAAATTTGGCAGCAACGTTCCTCTCCTTACTGGTAACAGCAGTTGCAAAGCTCATTCCGGTCACATGACTTTATGTCGGTTAAAATGGCCGACTTTGTAAATTTATTCAAAAAATCTTCTCCAGACCTACCAGTCAGAATGCTACCAAATTTAGGTTACAACATTAGGCCAGGGTCCTGATGTTAAATTGCAGAGGCCTTGCTGATCACATGACTGGAAGTGTGTCAAAATGCCAGTTGCGCAAATTTCTTCCGAAATCTTCTCTCGACCCACCAGTCAAAATGCTCCCAAATTTGGGTTGCAAAATTAGACCAAGGTAGCGATGTTAAATTGCGGAGGTCATGCCGATCACGTGACCGGAAGTGTGTCAAAATGAACTTGTAAATGTTTGGGAAAAATTGTGTAAATCCCTTCAAAAGCCTTTCTCTCCAGACCCACTATTCAAAATACTGCCATATTTGGGTTACAACATTAGGCCAGGGCTCAGATAAGCCACAGGTCCAGTGGTCCTATTTTTTTTCGGATATGTGAGCTGATGCCAGCCAGTCCAGTTGTAGTCAGTTGAGCGTTGAAAGACCTCAGGTGCAATAGACATGGAGTCTATGAGCAGTTTGGTATGACTGCGTAGAGTGGGTACAGGGAGCGAGGGGTTGGAGACAAGATTTGGAAGCAAACACAGAATTGAGGCATTCAGCCTTCTCACGAGCGGAGTCGGCTCTGATTCCATTTGAGGAGAGGGAAGGGATGGAAGGGGAGCAAACACCAGAAAGCTACGAAGCTAGGAGGGTGTGGAGCTTTGGCGAAGCTGGGGTGAGGGTGAGGGGTGGGATGCGGGACATGGGTGAAGCCGGGAAGTTGAGGGACTGTGGGCAAATTGAGAGGTGGTGGCCGGGGAAATCCTAGAGGGGGCAGGGCGGGGGTGTGGGACCAAGAAGGGGTGGGATGAGGGGGGAAGCAGGTTGGGGTGGGGTGAGGCGACTAACATGTCGGGGTTGGACACCAGAATGGACGTGAAGGGAAAATTATTGTCGTGTGCACACAGCCTCTGCAAAATGGATGTATCAGGATTCCCAAACTGGATTTTTGGTGACAGAGTTCATGGGTTGGGTGGTAAAAATGTTTTTGCTTGAAGGCATGGAGGAAAATGGGGCTATAGGTAAGTATGAGAGAAGGCTGGATTAACTAAGCGTTTAGGATTGAAGTGTTTTGGGGAAATAAGCTTTGTGAAAAAGAAAAGGAAGAGATTTTGATGATGATTATGAAGGAGAATGAATAGATTGTTCCTGACAGAGTAGTATGGAGTGAGGAATTTTTTTAATATACATTTTAAAAAAATATTAACTTTTAAAGAAAAACCTTTTATTCAGTTTGAGGATTCTGAAAAGGAGAAGGGATGGGGAATGAAAACGTGAGCGTGCTTGGAAGATAAGAGTTGAGTTTTTTTTTGGAGTGAGGAGTTGAAAGGATTAAGCTGAGGGATCAGAAGTAACAATACCTGGGATAAAAGGAGCGAAGACGAAGCATGTGTGATCAAAAATGGAGGCAGAACGACCATCCAATTAGCCCAGCCCTTCACGAGTTGGCCGGATTATTTGAATGAAACAAAGTGCAGTCTGCATATTCATTCTCCTGTCCACTGGGTGTCAAGTATTAAGATTCTGACACTGGATGTTTCAGTGCTACATTAGCTGTCAAGATGTCAGAGTGCAGCATGACGTCAGTGCGGTTAAAGCAGTGTGCAGTTATCGAGTTGATAAACGTGAAGAGGACCAGTTCCTGCTCAATATTGTGACTGGACATGAGAGTTGGGCACGAACGACAGAAGCGATTGGTCATCTTGGTTTCATTGGTCGCGGTTGCCACCGCCTTACTTGACTAGGCTCCGTCAGATTTTCGTTTGTCCCCAACCTTGAGGAACACCTTCGTGGGGAACATTTTTCTTCTCACGTTGTCGATGCCTCTGTGAAGCGTTGGTTAAATGAGCAGGATGCACAGTTCTCATCGTGACGGCATCACAAAACTACGTGAACTTTGGCAGATGTGTGGACCACAGTGATGATTATGTTGAGAAATAAATATGCACCATGGGAGAATAAAGACTGTTGTTAGTAAATGTCTTTGTTTACCTGTTTTGGAGAAAAAGGATAGGAGGTATTACTTTTCAACACACCCTTGTACCTGATGTTGTGGATGAATACAAGTATGCAGAAACTTGATAAAGAAATACCAGGCCTCATTGTGGTTACAACAATTTGATACTGTTATACTGGGCCTCATTGTGAAAATGCTAACAGTGTAATGTTTTTAGGGGTTTCCAGAGGTTTTGAATTCAGCCTCCTCTGTTACAATATCCTGGCACAGCGTCTGCTGGAAGAAAATTCCTCCTTGTACACACATTGTATCCCCAAGGCTTTATGCTGGAAAGATCGACGAAAATTGCTGCTTCGGGAGCTCTCTTCCTTCGATGCGGATGTGAGTGTTCGTGCGGACTGTGGTGACATGGTGGTGAGAACACCACTGACGTGTCTGAGGTCACGGATTCATTTGAGATGAAATCAGTCGTATTAATGATTGGCATTCCAAGCTTCTGGAAACCGAGCTCGTGTCAAGAGAATAGCTGTGTCATTATTTAAAAACAATAACCTATCGGGCGTATTGGTAGTAATATGGAGGGGGTGGGAGGCTTGATAATGGAGGCATTGTTGTGTTATTGACTTATTGTACAGGTGTTTGTGTGATGTTGCATTGTCACCCTGCAGCAAATAGGTGAATGAATGAGTGAATGGGGCCCAATGGCACTTTTAGACTATAAATGGCTCATATTGCGTGTTGCGTTACAGAAATCTATTTAATACACAGAGTAAATTAAACTGATTACTAACCTTTATGGAGGTGCTAATCTGACTTGCCCATTGGACGGCTCAATATGTAGTTTTGCTCCTGCCCTTATATTTTTTGTATGCTTAGTCAAGGCTCATGGAAGAGCGAGTACGAGTACATGAACGGATCATGACGCAACAGGACAAAGGAACAGTGGAAAGAGGGGAAACACCAACAGCAGAGTTGAAGCCAAGATAGAGGTAGACTTTGAACAAACAATGGGTGTGGGAGGAATGGGGGGGGGGCAGGAGAGGATGCATGGGGTGGATAAATTGGATACAGAACCATCCATCCATCCATTGGGACCATACTTTGTGCAGAGCGTTGGTGCTGCCTAAGCAGTCTCCTTGGCTATTGGGCGCAATCCTGGGCATGTCGCCACTGTGGTACCAGCAAGCGGGCACTCATTTTGCCGACCTCAGAAGGATGACAGGCAGAGTCAACCCCACCTGGTATTAATTTAACGGAGAGCAGGATTTGAACTCAGTATCCTAGGATCCCAAGCCCACCACTCTAGCCATTAAGCCAACACCAGGCAGAGATACAGAAGGAAACTCTTAAAAGGATAACCAGTAAATTTGGAAGGAGCAAGGAGTTGGGGGGAGGGTTAATGGTGGAAGACAATATCATGGTTTTGGATGGGGGATGATCTGAGATGGTGGTGAACAGCTGTTTTGAAGACCTGGAGGGAAGAATGAGAATGTGGAAGTTGGTTCCACAGGTCGGAAAAAAGAGTAACAAATGAGTGGAGGTGAGCAGTGATTCTTGATTTAGATAGTTTCACCAGAAAGGGGTTGATTGTGGACCGAATGTGCCCTGTAGAAACCTGTGGGTGGCAAAGCATGGAAAAATCAGACGCCAGAAAGGAGGCGGTAGAAGACAGAGAGACCTCCGACTTGGTCTGCAATAGCGAAGTATGAGGCCCATCGACTCAGCTTCATCACGGAAGATTCCAAAAGTCTTGACGGCCTTGGTTTCCACTGGGACAAGCTGAGTAATATCTGAGGCAGGGGAGCTAACACAGAGGGGAGAGCAGGACTCCATCAATCTGTGGATGAAAGCCTTACAGGTGGACAGGCGTTCAGGTGTGCCAAGGAAGGACTTTGTATGACGGAGGATGCCCAGTCAGCGGCTGGCTTTGGAGGCCAACTTTGAAGTGTGATTTGCCCAAGAAAGATTTTGGCTGATAGTGAGAGCCAAGAGTTTGAATGACTGAACTTCCTCAAGAGGATTGTTTACAAAGTCGATCGGAGGGTTTGCCAGACGTTTCTTCCGGAGAGAGAGAGAGAGAGAGAGGAGAAAGAGAAGAGGAGACACACAGACCACAGACAAAAACGACACACAGACACAACAGACACAGACACACAACACACAGAGACACAGAGACAGTGTGAGATTTGTCAGGATTGCAAGACCTATTCTGAGTGTTTGACTAGCTTGTGATTTTATCAAGATCTGGAGTGAGGGAAGAGGCTGCAGGATGGATTCTGTTAAAAGCTACACTTTGGCTATGAGAGGAGAGGAATTCAAGTAAGCCATATGTGGAGTTCGCCTTGGATGCTATAGGCAGAGAGTTTGGAGAGTAAGGCAGGATGCCATACTGCATCAAAAGCCCAAGATATGTCCAGAGAGTGAGGGGTTGGGGACACAAAATGTGAAAGCAAACACAGAATTGAGGCTTTCAGCCTTCTCACAAGTGGTGTCAGCTGTGGTGCCATTTGAAGAGAGGGAAGGGATGGGAAGGCAGCATAATCCTGAGACACACTTAACAAGGCACCACCAGATATTAGAGGGGGGAGGCAAATTTGAAAGTTCATTCTTGAAGTTGGCCAGATGTTGTTTTCTGGCTCTGCTGAGAGTGGACACACATTTGTTGTGGACTTTTTGGAATGCAATCATATTGCCTTTGGTCGGATTGGCTTTCTAGGAAGAGAAGGCAAGTTGCTTTAGAGCAACTGCCTCACCATAGGATTCAATGAATCCAAGCTTGCCCTCATGGCAAGCTTGGATGCGCACGAACATGATACCTGTGCCGCCAAAAATCTCCCGAGGCAAATCGGCGGGGGGGGGATTGTGCTGCACCAAAACGTGCTGATGTGTAACTAACCTCAGGCTTTCCAGATTTTCCAAACAATCCAAAAGTGATGGCACTTAAATCTGACAGGTTTCAGGACCCACTTCCCACTTATCAAGGCCAGCCCAACCATAAACCCCCCCTCCCCCCCAATCCTTTTCTCTCAGTCAGGATTTGATGCAAGCAACAATTCTATTTACCAGCATCCAGCTAACAATCCTGCACCACCCAAGGCCGGAGTGTTGAACAATGTTAAATAAACACATCCGAATAAAACCTACAGCAAATGCAAATACATATTGTTGCAGAGTAAAACAGGCATCACCAGAATGGTTTCTTAACGGTAACTTCCGTTGCCAATTCCACTTGGTGTTTAATATGTGGTTTAACATTCCAAATCCTGATACATTTATAAAAAAAAAGAACGAGCCAAGTGGAAATGAAATTATTTCTTCCTTCGTTCGTTTACCAATAACTCGACATGGCAGACAAAGTAGACACGTATCAAGATGGTGATATTTCCAGTTACTCTTCACTCACAAGTTCAATACTGATATGAGTCCCCAAGATGGACGCTCGATCGATCGATTTCCTCTTTGGTTCAACCAGAACTTTGTTTTGTGGTTTTATGAGTGACATCCCAAAGGTCGATTCATATTTTTGTTTTTCAGATCTTGTGTCTTCAAGAGGTACAAGAAGATCATTTCGAAGAGGACTTGAAGCTTCTTCTGCAAGAAAGAGGTACATTAAAAGGAGGTGCACCAAATTGAAACGTGTTGTCGCTGAGATTAGACTCCGATGTTGATCGAGCAGCCAATGGTCTTGGGCTATTATCATGTCTTTGCTATTAACGTCGGATACCATGTTGGAAGATATCAAGACAATCGGGCAGAGCTGCCTTCAGGTTCAATTCCCGGTGCTTTAGGGTAAAGGCCATTTTGTTATCGCTGTGGAAACTTTAAATGGATGATCGGAATATCCGTGTTGCTAGGCTATGGCTGTGTGTACAAGCGACGGACGGGCAATCGACCCGACGGATGTGCCATCTGCTACAAGACCAAACGCATGGAGCTGGTGGCTTCGCATGAGATGGAATTCGTCCGACCCTACGTGAATGTGCTGAGCAAGGATAACGTAGGCCTTGCGGTTCTTCTGCGGCCTCTCGAAGATCCGCGGTTTGTCTTTCTGCATCCGCCTCGTCCGATTGAAAATAATCCGTAGGTCTTAGCCTTTGAGTGAGAGTAACTGACAATTGAGGTGAAAAATACCTGTGGAGGCATTATTGACCTATTGTCTTGGTGATCCTGTGAATTGCCATTGTCAGCCTACAGCAAGTAGGTGAATGAATGATGCCATGGCCACTTTGAGTCGAATGTATTGTGTTTGAGAAAGTTGAATACACAGAAGGTACACGACGCTCATAACCAATAAAAATGACTGATTTGCAGTGTGGAACCTTTTTGCGTCACCAACACCCACCTCCTGTACAACCCCTGGCGTGGGGACATCAAGTTGGCCCAAATAGCTGTACTGTTTGCTGAACTTCACCGTTTTTTGGGGAACCAAGCATCCAACTTGCGCTTCACGAATCGTCTGCCTCTTATTCTTTGTGGAGACTTTAACAGTCTGCCATTCTCTCCACTCTATCGCTTTGTGCAAGACTCACTGCTTCATTACAATGGCCTGTTGTCATGCAAGGTCAGCTTGCTGTTCATTTGTACATAGGATTGTCAGATTTGTTTGCCTCTGTTAGTTATTTGGCTTTTTCCTCTTCTCCACTAGGTTTCAGGACAGAATAAGATCAGCCCGTTCAACTGGCACCTTCTGCCTTCCCCTTTGCTTCCACGACACCTCGGCATCGGATCCAACTGCTGCTACTTTGAGCAGCCGGGCTACAATGGAGGCGCAAGACCAGCAGTGGTTGAACAGAAAAGGATTGTGGAGCAAATAAGTCAAATGGGGATAGATACGAGCGATGATCGTGTGGTTTCTCCTGCCCGTTGGATTGAAGTAGATGATGGTACAGCTGTGGAAACTAACACTATTCTTACACCCAAACTGGATAATGGAAGTATTTCTGTGGAAAAAGGGGTCCGTGGTACCGGTATGTCTCTTGAAGGAACATGTCTGCCATATGTCACATATTTGCTTTGAGCAAGCTAGTTATGAAGACTTTAAACTTGCTAACCATCATAATAACTTAACGAAACATTATCTGCTTGTAGATGTTGTTTAACCTCTCTCCCTCTCTCCATCAAACCCCCAGTACGGCGGCGATATAATAGGATAACCCTTTTGGCCCTGCGATGGCAGACAGCTTGTGTACAACGTCCGCCGAACCTTCTCCACCTTCGAGGGGTTACTGTGTCAGGGGAGAATTGATGTTTGTCAGTAACTGTGTGTACATGTTCACATCCCATTGTTTTAATGTAATAATTAAATAACTATTTGATTGTATTGATGGCGGAATGACATTCTCATTTAGCACCCAACATGTTTGGGTTTGACATGTGATGATATCCGCAACTTGTTCGACAATGTTAAATGATTCTGATTTGGTGATCACATGTCCTTGGTAGTAGTTGTAGTAATTATTAAAAATGTATTATTATTTTTAAAATTATTTTTACATTAAACCATCCAAGACCATGTAATTTTACCCCACAACATCTTGCCTTCATCAGATGAGGGTGAATTGTTTTCTTGTAAAACCATGGAGTTTGAAGGTGGACCTTCCTCGTTAAAACAGTAAGTGCCATCTGTGTGCATACAGCTCTTTGTCCAACCCAAATGACCACTGAGTGTGATGGGACGTGTTTGTTTAATGAATCTTCAATTAGAGAGTCAGGTAATAAGATGAAGGCCTTCCCACAGTATGGATCTTTGTGCTCAAAAGGAAAGTGCCAATTTCAAACGTTCAAGGGGATTTTGAAACTGATCAATTATATCTTAAGATGAGAAGACACAAACAAAGGATTAGAACAACGAGATTGATCCTGGAGGAGCTCACGTGGGATTGAGGGCTGAGAGAGCGGAGGGATCGACAATGGAGGAGTTCGTAAAAATAAATATAAAAGAGGACAATAAACCATCTGTGATGTGAGAATAACAGGCCTCATGTTTCTGTCTCAACTGGGAGATGCTGATAATGTTGAGCTTTAGATGGGAGAGATGCAGGAGGGAATGCTGGGGCCAGCCCTTGGTAGAGAGCAGTACTCCATTTAATGTAGGCTGCCAGTAGTTGATTGTTTCGACAAAGCAATACTTTGAATGAAGGGGGATGTCTAGTCTGTGCTTGGTTTTGGAGGCCAGCTTTGTTGTTGGTTGGCCCATGGGAGGTCATGGCTGATGGTCAGGCCTAAAGTTAGAGACTGAACCTTTTCAAATGATTGACGATGAAAATAAACAGGTTGGTTGGTTTGTTTGACCTTCCAGAGTGACAGGGTAAAAATGAGATTTTGCATGATTGAAAGACGAGTACATTTGTCATAGCAGAATCAAATTAATTCCCGATCGACAGAGAATGACCCAGCTGGTGTCCGACGTTCAGTAGGATTGGGTAATATACTGCATAGTACAATGCACGGAGTCTGCAAAAGGAAGAACAGTTTCCAGGGCCATTTTGTTTTTTTTTATGTGGAAGAACAAGACTGGGCTCAAGAGGCTGCCTTGGGGCACTCCAGCCTCCACTGGGGGAGGATAGGAAAGGATTCCATTGATAGCCACTGATCGACTGTGTGAGTTGAGAAAGTCAAAGCCAGATATGAACGTGGCCTTGTACACCACAGGCAGTGGGTTTGGGATGCAGAGTGGGATGCCAGACTGCTTGTTTGAGATTTAGGCCCTGTGGCCATTGCTGAATGAGGAGCAGCATGCCCAGAGTTGTGACTGGGATGTGATCCAAACCAATGGTCAGTGATCAGGTTGTTTGAAAAAAGAGGAAAGACTTTATTGTGGTGAAGATGGAGTCCATGACGTTGCTTCTAATTCAAAACAAGCTTACTGTCCTGCAGTTCCTTCTTGTGAATACGAGTGATGTCTGCTGAGACACAAGCCATTTGGTTGTTACAGACTAAGAGTGTGAAAGGGACATTAAAGACAGACCAATTGACCTGTCATGCCCCTGTTGTATCCTCAGACGATGAATGTGATCAGCGCCTTGTGGCTTGTATCCATAGGCAAGAGGCTCGATATAAATACAATTATTATTATTATCCCTTTAGTTATCTTCGATGTAATAACCCCATTATATCCATTGTATGTTAATTTAATTTGACACCTTCCTCCCTTTATCCGTCCCATTTAGCCTCTAGATTTAGCCATTATACCAGTTTGTGCTCGCCTATGCTTTGGGAACAATATGCAGACAGGACAGCCGGCTTTACATCCACACCTGGACAGTGCACGTTGAGATGCATCATGTTTACAGGCGTCACACCGGGGCTGCATTTTTCATTCGGTTTTGGTTCAAGATCTGATTGGTTCAGATCAGCATCTGATTGCGCTCAGCATCAGGTGAAGCACTCGAGACTTGATTGGTTCGGGCGCATTCCTGCAAATAAGTCACAGCCCATTGACATGTTTGATATCGCAATGCAGTGTTTCCTTTCATTCTGAGTTTGGTGATTGGGCAATGATGTAAAACAGGCCAGCGATGGTTTACTTGTATAAATGTTAAACATTGTGTAAACACTGCCCTGGATATGACTTGTGTGTTCACAATTACAATCCGACACTTTTGATTGCAATACTTTTATAATCAAGTGACAATCGTTGTTTCCTTATTCCTGAAACAGGAATTCTACCATCAGTCATCCTTTTCATCTCACCTCAGTCTATTCCCATGTCATCTCGAGAACTGGGAAACTGGAGGCCACAATCTTCAATTCTGGCCAGGGTCAGACAGTTGACTACATCTTCTATTCTGCTAACCTGCAACCCCAGCGCTTTCACCGTGGTGAGAATATCTGTCCGAAGTACGAGGTTAATTAGTTAAATACCTCCGCCACCAAAGGTGGACGGAGGTTATGTTTTCACCCCTGTCTGTTTGTTTGTCTGTGGACGGATTCGGATGAAATTTGCTGGGCAGACCTGCGTCGGAGTGGCGGCCCATCCAGGATTGTGTCCAATAGCCCAGGAGACTGCTTCGGCAGCATCGACGCTCTGCACAGAGTATGGTCCCAATGGTTGGATGGATTGGGTGTCTCATAAGGAAGACTTTATTCAGTTTTGGTGAAGATCCGACTCCGGTTCTAAATTTAAGTGATTTTTCACCATTGAGAGGGCCAAAAACGATATGTAGCGTCATATCTCAAAAGGTTATGCACGGATTCAGACAAAATTTGCTGGACAGTTTGAGTGTGCCGAGGAAGAATTTTGATTTTGGTGAAGATGTGGATCTGAGAATTTTAATTTTTTTTTTACGTGATTCTTCACCATTGAGAGATGTGGCCAAAAACGATACATGGCATGATATTTCCAAAAGTTGTGAAGGAGTTGTGACAAAACTTGGTGGATGAGTTGGTTAGGTGGCAAGAATAAGCCGATTCGATTTTGGCTTTGGTCTGAATCCAGATCCGGCCTATCAGTGGAATACAAAATGTAAACTGTACAGCCTGGCAGAAGTATGCGTTCTTTCAAGTGCCGTTCTCGTTAGTTCGTCCCCCGCACAGTAGGAGACGGGGTTTTTTCAATCATGTGTCGGTGTGTCTGTCTGTCTGACGCTCTTTTTTTTACCATTTGAGCTTTTAACATCAAATTTTCAACAAAGCTTTATAATGAGAATCTTGAGAAGACATTAAGAATTTGGGCAAAAGGTCAATTTAGCATACTTAGAAACACCCGCTCCCTGCCAGAGCCATTAAGGGGGTCATGTTATTATATTTATGCCTATTTTACTCCAAGAGGTCTCGGATTACACACCCAAAAAATGGTTGCGATCGGTTCAGCCGTTTTTGCGATACCTGGGAACAGACAGACAGACGGTGAATTATAGTAAGATGGAAGAAGTAGTCCGAGTACAAAGCAGACGGGCTTTTCATTTTCAGATGCTTTCTTGTTCTACTTTGTGATGGCTTGCATCCTTCGTCAGCCGTATAGTAAAGCAATTTGTCAATGTGAATCCCTTTTGATAATTATCTGTGGGTTCTTTAACACATTCGCCAAACGTCCACCAGTGAAACAAATCGACACCGCCGTGAATCGTGGGCTTTCTCCGAATGAACGTCAAACGTGTGATCGACGTCATTTTGTGCGTTCTAAATTCTAGGGTTGAAAATAACATTTAATAATGCACGAAATTTGCCGTTTTGGGGTTGGAGTGGACAACTCCCCTCGACTTGAGTGAATGTCAAATGTGCAGGAATCCTTTGTCGATTATTGTGAACGCAAGCGACATTAATGGTTTTCGTGAAGTAATGGGCCATTTTCATGTCGAACATGTTCTACTCACCATTTGGGCAATTTAAAGTGTCCGCGGGTGAATCCCTGAAGGCAACTTGGGCTAATAGCAATGCGGATGAGAATCACTGACGATTCACGTGGATGAGTTGCCTCGGTGGATAGTCTGCTTAATGGTTGCCAGGCATTTTGCTTTTTTATCCCCCGCCAACCAACGAAGTTGGCGGGGGATATAGAAATGGGTTCCGTCCGTCCGTCCGTCCATCCGTCACATTTCGTTTCCGGAGCTTAACTAAAAATCCCCTCAAGATATACAGTGGGGAGAACAAGTATTTGATACACTGCCGATTTTGCAGGTTTTCCCATTACAAAGCACGTAGAGGTCTGTAATTTTTATCATAGGTACACTTCAACTGTGGAAAGACGGAATCTAAAACAAAAATCCTGAAAATCACATTGTATGATTTTTAAATAATTAATTTGCATTTATAGCATGAAATAAGTATTTGATCACCTACCAACCAGTAAGAATTCCGGCTCTCCAGACCTGTTAGTTTTGGCTTTAAGAAGCCCTCCCATTCTCCACTCATTACCTGTATTAACTGCACCTGTTTGAACTCGTTATCTGCATAAAAGACAGCTGTCCACACTCAATCAATCAGACTCCAACCTCTCCACAATGGGCAAGACCAGAGAGCTGTCTAAGGACATCAGGGACAAAATTGTAGACTTGCACAAGGCTGGGATGGGCTACAGGACAATAGGCAAGCAGCTTGGTGAGAAGGCAACAACTGTTTGCGCAATTATTAGAAAATGGAAGAAGTTCAAGATAACAGTCAATCTCCCTCGGTCTGGGGCTCCATGCAAGATCTCACCTCGTGGAGCTTCAATGATCATGAGAAAGTGAGGGATCAGCCCAGAACTACACGGCAGGACCTGGTCAATGACCTGAAGAGAGCTGGGACAACAGTATCAAAGAAACCATAAGTAACACACTACGCCGTCATGGATTAAAATCCTGCAGCGCACGCAAGGTCCCTCTGCTCAAGCCAGCGCATGTCCAGGCCATCTGAAGTTTGCCAATGACCATCTGGATGATCCAGAGGAGGAATGGGAGAAGGTCATGTGTGTGATGAGACCAAAATAGAGCTTTTTGGTTTAAACTCCACTCGCCGTGTTTGGAGGAAGAGAAGGATGAGTACAACCCCAAGAACACCATCCCAACCGTGAAGCATGGAGGTGGAAACATCATTCTTTGGGGATGCTTTTCTGCAAAGGGACAGGACGACTGCACCGTATTGAGGGGAGGATGGATGGGGCCATGTATCGCGAGATCTTGGCCAACAACCTCCTTCCCTCAACAAGAGCATTGAAGATGGGGCGTGGCTGGGTCTTCCAGCATGACAACGACCCGAAACACACAGCCAGGGCAAGTAAGGAGTGGCTCCGTAAGAAGCATCTCAAGGTCCTGGAGTGGCCTAGCCAGTCTCCAGACCTGAACCCAATAAAAAATCTTGGAGGGAGCTGAAAGTCTGTGTTGCCCAGCAACAGCCCCGAAACCTGAAGGATCTGGAAAAGATCTGTATGGAGGAGTGGGCTAAAATCCCTGCTGCAGTCTGTGCAAACCTGGTTAAGAACTACAGGAAACGTCTGATCTCTGTAATTGCAAACAAAGGTTTCTGTACAAATATTAAGTTCTGTTTTTCTGATGTATCAAATACTTATTTCATGCAATAAAATGCAAATTAATTATTTAAAATCATACAATGTGATTTTCAGGATTTTTGTTTTAGATTCCATCTTTCACAGTTGAAGTGTACCTATGATAACCAGAGTTGGTGTCAAAGCCACCCAATGCTCCCTGTTTATACATTTATCGTTTTTAAAAGACGTCTAATAATTAATATTTTTTAAATTCTCTGACAATTTTTTTTTTGGGGGGGGGGGGGGGTTGGAAATCACTTAAAACATGTAGAAATGCAAAAAAAAAAAAAACTCTCTAACAATTTTTTTGAGGGGGGGGGGGGTTGGAAATCACTTAAAACATGTAGAAATGCAAAAAAAGAAATCGAATTTTGTTGAAAAAGAGTTGCAAAAATTTTTTGGGGGGGGGGGGGGCTGTTGGAAATCACTTAAAACATGTAGAAATGCAAAAAAAAAAAAATTTCTCAACTTTTTTTTTGGGGGGGGGGGGGGTTGTAAATCACTTAAAACATGTAGAAATGCAAAAAAAAAAAAATTTTTTTCTCTAACTTTTTGGGGGGTGAAAATCACTTAAAACATGTAGAAATGCAAAAAAAAAAAAATTCTCTAACAATTTTTTTTGGCAGGGGGGGACCAAGTCCAAAATCTAATGGCATGATCCTTGGACCATACCAACCCCCCCCACCAAGTTTCGTCGAAATCCTAATCACTTAAAACATGTAGAAATGCAAAAAAAAGAAATCGAAATTTTGTTGAAAAAAAGTTGCAAAAAAATTTTTTTTTCTCTAACAATTTTTTTGGAGAGGGTTGGAAATCACTTAAAACGTAGAAATGCAAAAAAAAGAAATCGAAATTTGTTGAAAAAAAAGTTGCAAAAATTTTTTTTTCTTACAATTTTTTTTTTGGGGGGGGGGGGGGTTGGAAATCACTTAAAACATGTAGAAATGCAAAAAAAAAAAATCGAAATTTTGTTGAAAAAAAAGTTGCAAAAAATTTTTCTCTAACAATTTTTTTTTGGGGGGGGGTTGGAAATCACTTAAAACATGTAGAAATGCAAAAAAAAAAAATAATTTTTTTTCTCTAACTTTTTTGGGGGGGGGTTGGAAATCACTTAAAACATGTAGAAATGCAAAAAAAAAAATTTTTTTTCTCTAAATTTTTTTGGGGAGGTTGGAAATCACTTAAAACATGTAGAAATGCAAAAAAAAAAAAATTCTCTAAATTTTTTTTGGGGGGGGGGGACCAAGTCCAAAATCTAATGGCATGATCCTTGGACCATACCTAACCCCCCACCAATTTTCGTCGAAATCCTAAATCACTTAAAACATGTAGAAATGCAAAAAAAGAAATCGAAATTTTGTTGAAAAAGTTGCAAAAAATTTTTTTTTCTCTTACAATTTTTTTTTTTGGGGGGGGGGGGGTTGGAAATCACTTAAAACATGTAGAAATGCAAAAAAAAAAATTTTTTTCTCTAAATTTTTTTTGGGGGAGGTTGGAAATCACAAAACATGTAGAAATGCCAAAAAAAAAATTCTCTAACAATTTTTTTTGGGGGGGGACCAAGTCCAAAATCTAATGGCATGATCCTTGGACCATACCTAACCCCCCCCACCAAGTTTCGTCGAAATCCTAATCACTTAAAACATGTAGAAATGCAAAAAAGAAATCGAAATTTTGTTGAAAAAAAGTTGCAAAAATTTTTTTTTCTCTTAATTTTTTTGGGGGGGGGGGGTGGAAATCACTTAAAACATGTAGAAATGCAAAAAAGAATCGAAATTTTGTTGAAAAAAAAGTTGCAAAAAATTTTTTTTTCTCTACAATTTTTTTTTGGGGGGGGGGGGGGGTGGAAATCACTTAAAACATGTAGAAATGCAAAAAAAAAAAATCAAAATTTTGTTGAAAAAAGTTGAAAAAATTTTTTCTCTAAATTTTTTTTGGGGGGGGGGTTGGAAATCACTTAAAACATGTAGAAATGCAAAAAAAAATTCTCTAACTTTTTTTGGGGGGGGGGTTGTCCAAATCTAATGTTGGGGGGGGTTGTCCAAATCTAATGTTGTCCAAAGGTTGTCCAAATCCAAGTCCAAAATCTAATGACATGATCCTTGGACCATACCTAACCCCCCCCCCACCAAGTTTCGTCGAAATCCGTCGAGGAGTTTTTCCGTAATACAAAAAATTTAACATTTTCACGCTCACGCTGACGCTCACGCCAGGGGTATCGCTATAGCTGTCTGTTCTCGAACAGGCGAGCTAAAAATTACAGACCTCTACGTGCTTTGTAAGTGGGAAAACCTGCAAAATCGGCAGTGTATCAAATACTTGTTCTCCCCACTGTATTTACGAAATTTTGTACACATATCAAGCAAGTGGTGAACTGGTGCCTTTTGATATTTCTAATTGATAGGTCACATGGTTTGGCAGCCATGTTGGATTCAAGAAAAATATTAAATGTTTTCTCTGGAATCACATAACCTAACGAAGCGAAAATTTGCAACTATCATCTTCCATCATGTCTGCATACATAGTAAAAATTATGACGTCACAAGTCACATGGTTTGGCTGCCATCTTGGATAGAAAAACACACCTCATCCGATTAACACAAAACTTCACACACGTATTCCACTGGAGGATTGGAGGCAGAATGTAAACTTATGATGTCATAGGTCAAATGGTTCGTCAGCCATCTTGGATTGAAAATTAATAAATTTGAAAAATATTCTTCTCCAGAACGGCTGGACAGATTGAAGCAAAATTTCACATACACTTTCCCCAAGAAATCCTTTCAGAAGTTTGTTAATTTCTAATTGATAGGTCACATGGTTTGGTGGCCATATTGAATTTACCCTAAAACCTTCAAACATCTTCTTCTCCAGAACGGCTGGTCAGATCTAGGGGAAACTTCACATACATATTGCACACGCTTCGGGAATATAAGTTTGTTAATCCTCATTTACTATGGCGGGGGATATCGAAGACTTTGTCTTCAACGGATGCAAGTTTTATTTTTATATTCATTCCCCGATTCATCTTTGTTTAATTTTTTTCCCTCCCTTCAGGGACTATGAATCGTCGTGTGCAGGACGGTCGTCTTCAGCTTGTGGCGAGACTCTCGCTGCCCAACGAAATCGACATTCATGACATCGGAGGTCTTCCAAACATTCATTGCCCTTCAGACCATATTCCCCTCGCCGCTCAATTCCGCTTGCTTTCCTAAAAAGGAGGGCTAATTAAATTGACCTTTCGTTTTAATACTTTTGCTGTTGCTTTATGGTGTGGCCGAGGGTTCATAATTTGAAACCAAATTCTTTCAAACAGCATTGACTCGTGACAACCCTGAGTCATTAATGGTTTCCTGATCTGAGTTACGCAATGCAGTTTGTCGTGTCTAACCGGATATCAGAATGATGTTATACATCATGAAAAGTGTGTGTGTGTGTGTATGTATGTTGTGCTCAGTATTAGCAGGAACGACCTGTGAAAACATCGCTAGTTATGGTCTTGACTAGGTATGAATCTTGACCTTTGGCAAATACACAAAACGACTATGGCTCAGGTATAATGCATGTTTCAGGAAGCTGAGCTTGCAGCAGCTCATTTGGAAACCTGTTTGTGGGTAATTGAGTTTCCATGCTCGTGCTATGCTGTTTTAGAGCCTTACGTGATCAATTGTATTGAGGCATTGATACCATGTTGAGGTTCAGAACTTTAATGGGATTTACCTCACTTAAAGTGTCGATGAAAAAAAAAAAAAACAGTTTTGTCTTTTTAACATTAAATATTGCTTGTGCACTTTGGATCAACCACTGAAGTTATGAAAAGTTATTTTGGGATTTGTATTAAAAGCTTAATCCAGATGTTCTTGCTATTCTGATAGAGATGGTCTGCAATGTCCTTGGCCCTGCTTGCTAAAAAAAAATCATATCCAATAACACAGGAACAGACCCTCACAGAACATTTTGTCAGAGCTCAACCACTGCAATGGCTGAGCTCTGACATGTTCCTTTTACCCAAAAAGTTTGACTATAACAATGGCCTTCAATAATCCAAGGTTAGAACTAGGCTACCGGATTGGGCGTAATGGTTAATGTCCACCGAGTCTGGGAGGTCGGTGGTTCAAACCTCGCCCGAGCCCGACCACAGACACAAAATGGTACACGCTGCTTCCTTGGCGCTCAGCATTTAAAATGATAGAGCATGGACAAACAACGCTGGCAAAGCAATGGCAGAACACCTAGTATAAATACCCCTTTGCCAAGAAACTGTTGGCACCCTCTGTGAAGGGTATGGTGCATGACATCAAATCAAAGTAGGCTTGGGTGAGAGAGGTGAATTGGTCCAGTCCTTCACAAACCAACTGGCCAGACCTCATATTCAATTGAAGGTGTGGAGAAGAGGAATAGTCAGGTTCCTTGTGTAATTTCGTTGGAATTTTTTGGAGAGTAGCAAACCTATAGATTTTTGAGAAGTTTAAAATCTATTTAAATAAAAAAAATGATGTTTCACATTTTTTCAACTTTTGGAAAGGTCGTTTTGGGGTGAAAAACACTTTTTTTTTAATTCCAATTTTAAAATATCTGAAACAATACAAAATAACCAACTGATGGTGGATTACTGTTAAATGGCTAACAATGGATTTTATAAGATAAGATGTTGCATTTTGACTGTCGGTTGCCATGGAAACAGCATTTTTGGAGTGGAATTGCCATTTTTTAATATATATTTTTTAATATATATTTTCCATCGGATGGTTTAAATAATTGTTAAATATAGTGACCATGACTAACTTACACATAAGTATTATGATTTTTCAAGTATTGGAACAGTTGGTTGCCATGAAACGCCATCTGTGCAATGAAACATTGTGTGTGTCTGTTTTCAATATCAGAAGGTTTCGGCACCTTCAGTAGTAAAACGTTTGATTTTAAGTTTTGTAGTTTGATGTATTGTAAGTGTGATCTTGTAGGGAACATAGTGACGCCACGTCGCGACGCCATGCCATCGCCTCAGGTTACGGTTGCTGGGCGTGGCATGACATCGTGATGTGGCGCGGCGCGCGTCCAAGCACGTGCAGCACTATGACGTCATTTTCAGTTGGCTTCGTTTATTCTCGATTTATTCATGACAGTTTACTTCGGAGCTTCGTTTCATCATATTCGGTTTTCAACACCTTTCTTCCTTTTTTCGTAAGTTGTGATAGCCTTTGAGGCGTATGTACCTTTTGTCATTTTATGTTCTTCTGTATGGGGTAGATTATGGTTTGAATGGCCACGGGGTTGGAGGTTTAATTGCGTTTCCTGTTAGGCTAGGATTGGAAGTCGGAAGATTTTGTTGCTAAACGGATCAATGGTGATGTCAGCATATGGGCGCCAGTGAAGAAGAAGAACAGAATGTACATGTCTGGCAATACAACACTAGCAATCAAGATCAGGGACAAGACAGTAGATCTAAAAGAAACCAAGGATTTGTATGGTAGACTATGGTACTCTCCAGATCCAGCAGGGACGTCGACTAGAAGGATGCAATTGGCAACTTTGAATTCACTGTGACACCGAGGGCCCTGTTTGCACCAAATGGTAGCTTACTGTCATGCACCGACAAGTCGAAGCTAATCCACAACTTGGAGAGTTTGCAACAAGGAACCGTCTTTACCAGAAGATGAGCTTGATGCCACACACATGGAACCAACACCGCTGATGCTGTAATTGATGGCAGTACTAGCCGAAAGTCGCAGTCGTGGATGGATGGTAGTTGTCCAGAAAATGACCAAAAACCAGCAATGGTCGTGACAGTGAAGGACCTCAGTGAATGTTTCAATGATGGGTGATGAGTCTGACCAGAGGCTTCGACCATGTAAATCTTGTTTTAGCTCGCCTGTTCGAAGAACAGAGAGCTATAGCGATACCCGGGTGAGCGTCAGCGTGAGTGTGAAATGTTAAGTTTTTGGTGCAAGTTATTAGCTCGCCTGTTCGAAGAACAGGAGCTATAGCGATACCCTCAGCGTTACGTGAAAATGTTAGTTTTTGGTGCAGTTATTTTTCCTTTATATGTTTTTATCTACCACACTTTTTTAACGCCCGAGATAATATATATTATATATATATGAGCGTATTATGTGTTGTCCGTCCGTCTGTCTGTCGTTCCGTCCGCATCTAACTCCAAGTTTTCAACTTTCACGTTTCTTTGTACATAGGTACAGACTGTGGAGAGGTGTGTCGCGACATACGTTCGTCATCTAAGTGGTTGCGCACCAGGATGCTGTTTTCCATCTGTTCCTGTCCGCACTCTAACTCCCAAAGTTTTAACTTTCACGTTTCATATTTGGTACATAGGTACAGACTGTGGAGACGGTGTGTCGTGACATAAGTTCGTCATCTAAAGTGGTTGCCATGGCAACCAGGATGCTGTTTTCCATCCGTTCCTGTCCGCACTCTAACTCCCAAAGTTTTCAACTTTCACGTTTCATATCTGGTATATAGGTACAGACTGTGGAGACGGAATGTCGCGACATACGTTCGTCATCTAAAGTGGTTGCCATGGCAACCAGGATGCTGTTTTCCATCTGTCCTGTCCGCACTCTAACTCCCAAAGTTTTCAACTTTCACGTTTCATATTTGTACATAGGTACAGACTGTGGAGACGGTGTGTCGTGACATAAGTTCGTCATCTAAAGTGGTTGCCATGGCAACCAGGATGCTGTTTTCCATCCGTTCCTGTCCGCACTCTAACTCCCAAAGTTTTCAACTTTCACGTTTCATATCTGGTATATAGGTACAGACTGTGGAGACGGAATGTCGTGACATACGTTCGTCATCGAAAGTGGTTGCCGTTTTCCATGTAGTACACAATTCTGTATATACCTTCTTGTTCGGGCGTATATTGTGCTCACTTGCGCTCTTGTTACTGATTACAATATACAAAACATACATATATTGCTTTAAAATTATTTGGATCAGACTTCACTGCAATGCTTTATAAAAAATATTAATTATTAGGCTTGTCTTTTAAAACGATAAATGTATAAACAGGCGAGCATTGGGTGGCTTTGACACCAACTCTTGTTGATACATACAAGCAAGATTCCCTCAAGAGCACAACCAGAGACAAACGACGTCAAGGAAAGGCACCAGTCCAATATCAGGTCAAGGATGATACCAGTATCAAACACATCACGATGAGTTGATTTCTGTCCCATGATCAAGCCAAGGCTGATCTGACGGAGTACTTGGCAGAGAAAACTCTAGAATACAACCGCGATTCAACAAAGTAGTAGTCGTTTCGGCATCTGGGCAGACGTCGAGCAACAGGGGTCTCCAATTTGAGGGCGAATAACCATGAGGAGGCCGATACGTTGATGATCCAGCAAGCAATAGCTGCATCACAGCAACACACGGGAGATATTGAGCTGACGATATTCTCACCTGATACAGATGTTCTGGTTCTTGCCATAGCAAACTATCATCTCCTGCCAAGCCACACATCTATCTCAATGGCATCGAGCCAATCTGGAAGGCCCTAGGTGAGGAGAGAGCCCAGGCATTGCCAGCCTTCCACGCATTCACAGTGCCGATAATACTGGGCGGTTCGCTCGACATGGTAAGGCAAATGGTTCCAGTGCTACTTGAAGGCCGATGACGACATGGTAGATGCCTTTGCTATGCTCTGTAAGGATGCTGAACTGTCAGAGGACCTATACACAACTTTAGCAAGATTTGTCTGTTCAGGTTATTGTCCAAGTGGTGTCAATATTTCCAGCATCCCTGAACTTCGGTGGCATCTCTTCTGTAAGAATGGCTGAGAATGACAAGTTACCACCAACTGTCGGTGCTCTGAGGCAGCATATCAGCGGGTACATATCCAGGCATACTTTGGGGTCAAGCAGCAATTTCTCAGCAAACATTTCTTGATCCATTAAAGAATGGCTTCCACAAGGACACGAGTGGTCAACTCAAACGACAACAACAGACATTCTCCCTGCACCAAAGGCAATTATCGATGATAGAGGTGCCAGTGCAAGACAGAATGTTCATCACAGAGATGTTCCTGCAGGGCCAAGAACTTAACATGCACTGATCTTTGCATGTGCAGCACTTCGTGTGAGAATGACGAGGACTCAAACATTGAACGGCATGACCACGATAGTGATGATGACGATGGCAATGATGAGTGACATTAGAGACAGTGATGCCAATTGGCTACAAACTCATATTTGACATAAGTACATTTCACTGATCACCATATTCATGCGTTACTTGTTTCAAGATTTGAAAGCCATACATTAAATAAACGGTAATTTGACAAAATGATAGGCGTTTCCATGGCAACCATTGCTCAAAATACAGATATATGTATTCTATATTAAGAACTGTCCTCTAGTTAACCATTATGCATCATCAGTTGCTTGCTTGGATTAATTTTGAATTTTCAGAGCTGAAATTAAAAAAAACGGGTTTTTACCCCAAAACGACCTATTTGACCACATATATGCATTGAAAAAATGTGAACATGGATTTTCTGTTTTCGTATTGTTTAAGCTTTCCAAAAATGTTGGGGTTAGCTACTCTCCAAAAAATCCCAAAGAACGTCAAATTATGGACACAAGGAACCTGACTCGAACTTCATGCACGCTGGTGATAACTCACTTACTTTTTGTAAAAGACTGGCATGGCATCCATAACGTCCACCAACTAATACTAGCCGACAAGGCGACCGGCTTCATGCCTATCCACGGCACAGTGCATCGATGTAATGCCCTGCCTGGGAAGCATCAATCCAACATTGTATCGTCGGGTCGAGAAGCAAACTCAGATACCAGGTCAAAGGTAAATACACAACCTCAACACCATCCTGTTGGATAATCCCAAAAACTTCACCGACCGTTAAATGCAAGTTGAATCCTTTCTAAAGGGAAAAGTGTTATTGTGGAATCCAAGAAGCACTCACTGGATAATGGAAAACAATTGGTCCAAAGACTACATCTTGTATTGTCACGTGCTCGGGTTGCTCAACATCCAACACCATCTGGTGCGAGTTGGTGAGGCTTTTACCTAATCTGTCGACTGTCTAAATATAACTATTGCAATGGCAGGAAAGAAAACGTTACCACAATGTATATTTAAATACATACTTTAATGCACAAATCATTAAACTGTACACGAATAAGCATCAAGCAATTTCAAACCCTCTGGACACAAATCTGACAGAGTCCTGATACAAGACGTCCTACTCTCTGGGATAAGGACATGAAGGAGTGAAAGGAGGAAGAGAATCATTGAATTGACATTCTTGGTGATTCAAGAGGGACCAGCCCCCATCTGCAGCCTCGGGTCGTACTTCTTCACTCACAGATGTCGAAGAACAGTGACTCAAGGTGCCCACACGGTCAACCTTGAGGAAACTCCCAACAACTTCCTGCAGCAACCTTCCACCACCAGATATCTGTCTGACTATGGAGAGCAGCGGCTCCACGACGTGGCTCAGGGCATCCTCTCCAAACTACCATAACCGATACCGAGCATAACTCCATCTGCGATGCTCACGCTCCCTCAACAGGATTCCAACTCGCCACTTCATTTTCTGCAGCTCATGAGCTTTTTAGACTACTTTCGTACAGGACACGACACACTTAGACAAGAAATCTGTTACATTCAAGTATTCACAAAATATTATTCAAATACATTCTTCAGGACCGAGCTGTTCGAACCATTCCCATGTACATTGCAGTATTGACCCTCTCCCTTCATGATAAAATAATAATAATGTTGACCTTTATAGTCATGGGGCCAGTATGCAGAAAGAGGCCTAATTAAGGAGTTTTATTACTTGGTCTGTTAGAAATTTTCATTGCTACTCGATGATGGGTACATATGTGGGGGACATCACCAGAGTCGATGGAGATCCAAGGTTTGGGGTTTCAAGCTGATTCATGTGACACAAATGTAAAAGTGAATTCATAACGTGAGAATTTAGAAATTTAAAACCGATTTTTGTGTTTTTTCAAGTGATTGAATGATCCAACTTGCTAAAGACTTCAATGACAGATCAACTTTAGAAATAAATACCAGGAGGGCCTTGCCGTTCATGGGTTTCGCCTTCGCAGATTCGCTCGATCGTGATGAATTTGTGGAGGCAAGGTTTGCGGATTGCGGTCAACACGCTCGAATAATCATGGGTCGGTGTGGGAACTATTTACTCTTGAGCACCAACCCACGAGAGTAAGGCTGGTGCGCCATTCTCTCCAACAATAATGTGCCCATGCTTAGCGCCCCGCAAGGTTATACTGTGCCACTCTCATGACTATACGACTCATCTCGTTTTTAGCTCGCCTATTCGAAGAACAGAGAGCTATAGCGATATAGTCAGCATGAGCGTGAAAATGTTAAAGTTTTTGGTGCAAGTTATTTCCTTTCTAATGTTTTTATCTACCACACTATTTTTTACTGATTACAATATACAAATACATATATTGCTTTAAAATTATTTGGATCAGACTTCACTGCAATGCTTTATAAAAAAAATATTATTAGAAGTCTTTTAAAAACGATAAATGTATAAACAGGCGAGCATTGGGTGGCTTTGACACCACTCTGGTTGTGTACCTTGCAACGATGTCATCTAAAGGGAAAAAAAATCGAGTGGTTGTGAGCCGAGTGAAAAGAGGCAGAAAAAAAGTGGTCTTTCCGATAAAGTAGATTTATTGGATCGATTATCGGGAGGTGAGAGTTTGGCTTCTGTTGCTAACCATAATGGCATCAACGACTCAACGGTAAGATACATGAAGACAAGTGAGGACAAAATAAGGGTGTTTATGCAAGTGCTCCTACAAATGCTAAAGTGTCTTTTGTGAGTTGTTGAAAAGATGGAAGAAAAAAAAAAATCACTTAATATTTGGGTTGAGGATCACTCAGAGAAAAGTACCTCTTCCCAAAAAGAAAACCAAGTCTTTAATGATGATGAAACTGGCTTATTATGCAGAAACACCTTAACTGGGACCTTCATCTTAAAGCAAGGGAGAACTGTGCCTGCCTTTAAAGCCACGAAGGCCAGGCTGACGCTTCTCATGTGTTCAAATGCATCAGGATACTGTATGGTGAAACCGATGTTGGTTTACCATTCCTTAAACCCACATGCTTTAATAAAAGGGCAAAACCAAAAATCATTTGCCAGTCTACTGGAAAGCCAATATGAAGACATGTCACCAACCCTAGATATCCTTGGACTGGTTTAATATCTGCTTCATGCATAAAATTGAACGTGACGTATGGTCCAATAATTTGGCTTTAAAGGTTCTACTTATCTTCCATAACGCATCAGGGCATCCAGAAAACCTCCAGTTGGAGCATTCCAATGTTGAAGTGTTGTTTCTGCCCCTCAACACCACATCACGTTTACAGGCACTACACCAAGGCTCGATTATGACTTTCAACGATTACTACACTCACCACACATTGGATGCCACCGCGAGACACCTTTCCGAGCATCAGACACTATTGGAAAAGTTAGAGCATTACTGACTCCACAACAAACGTTAAATTGCTGAATGAAATAGTCTTCTTCCCTTAATGCCTGTTCAATGAAACTGCAGAAAGGAGGCTGTTCATGATTTCACCAGCATCCCCCAAAGAATTGAGGAGAACCATCCAGTTAGCCTGAGATGTTGGAGGGGAAGGGTTTGAAGATTATGGAGGACAATGACGTTGAAGAGGTGATCCAGTCAATCGGCCGAGCTCGTAGAGGAGGACCTTCAGCAGCTGAGTGTCAAACGAGAGAGTGAGGAAATTGTTGCAAGATTTCATCTTACTGTCAGTCATTTTGAAGGGCATCAAGTTGGAAGATCAACTAACGAATCATCTCATGGAGAGAAGCCTCAAGTTCACGTTATCACGGCTCCACGCAGGCATATGTATTAAGTCTTGGTTTTTCAAACCCGGGGGCGTGACCCCAAGTGGGGTCGCCGAGCAAATATCGTGGGGTCGCGGGTGTCCGCTTGCAGCGAAAAAAAATTGTCTATTTTCGATCGGTGTTCGCTTTTACGTAATATAAACGGTTCGTTCAAAGTATGGGAACCGGCGCAACATGACGCTTGGAATGGGATCCAGCCGATGCGCGGGCCGCTGAAGGGCGGTTCATTTTGGCGGGAAATTAGTGGTTTGATCCACGGCCTTTCAGACTCAGACTCTATCATTAACGTCTACTGTATTCACGTCTCCACGTATGACTCGAGACCTTATTTGTGATGGCAGCACCGGCCTCCAGCAAATCTCGAGAACGTTCTTACCAGGATAAATTTCTGGACCTTGGATTTTACTACGTGGTGGATTAAAGTGGGCACAGAGGCCTCAGTGTGTGATTTGTTTCGAAGTGCTTTCTACGGAGTCTATGAAACAAAATAAGTTGCAGAGCATTTGACTACAAACATGCGCCTTATCAGGGTAAGGAGAGAGCGTTCTTTGAAGGAAACTTCTTGCACTCAAGAATACGCGTCTTGACAGAGAGGGTACATGCCATCAGACCAATTCTCGGGCATTGAGAGCCTCGTATGAGTGTCGCCCATGTTGCCAAGACTAAAAAGCCTCACTCCATTGCGGAAGAACTCGTGTGCCATGTGCAAAGGACATGGTATCTCTGATGGTTGGGGAGGAAGCGGCGAAGAAACTGGCAGTTATACCCCTCTCTGACAACACCATCCAACGCAGAATTGAAGATATGAATCTGGACGTACGGCTCAGGTCGTACAGAAGTCAAGGAATCGCTGTGGCAGCCATACAGTTGGACGATCCACTGATTCGCATCGTACGCGCAACTCATCGTCTGGGTCCGCTTCATCAAGGCTGATAACTTTGTCGATGAGCCTCTGCTCATCAACCATTGGAGGCCACCACCAAAGGAGAGGACATTTTTGGAAAAGTAGAGCAGTTTATCGTGACCATGATCTGGACTTGTTGCTCGGTTCTACAACAGACGGCGCGCCAGCAATGTTAGGAGTGCGTTCTGGATTCAAGGCTAAATCGCTTGAGGTGGCTCCTCAGACCTCCATGGTACACTGCATGATTCACGAGAAGCGCTCGCCTCTCGACTTTGCCAGAAACCTTGCGAGGTGCTCTCAGAAGTCGTAAAAATGGTGAATCACATCAAATCGAGCGCCCTCAACACTAGTTATTCAGGCTATTCTGCCAGGATGGATGCGACCATAAGAATTTACTATTCTCACTCAAGTCAGATGGTTATCTCGAGGAAACCTTCTTCTGCGTGTTTACGAGTCAAAGATGAACTGAAGGAGTTCCTACGCACACAAGGGAAAACGCATGGGTAGTGTTGCTTCGAGTCGGACTCTTGGCTGTCAGAACTGTGCTATCTCGTTGACATCTTTGAACGTCTCAATGTCCTCACCGCTCCCTCCAAGGCAAAGACGCCAACCTCATGATTTTTCACGACAAAATGAGCGGATTTCTGGCGACTCTAAATTACTGGCAGACAAAGCAACTGTTAAGCGCTTCAGCCTTTTCCCCCATCTGGTGGAGCATCTAACGACCTGCCAGTACAATGATACTGAGCTCGACAGTCTTTCTGGGGAGATAGCACTCACCTTCGGTGCTCATTGAACAGTTCGAGCACTATTTCCCTGAGCTGGATGTGCATCCTTTTCTGTGGTTCAGGACCCTTTCACGTCCACTGGACTCGATTGTTGATGAAGATGATACAGCACAGGAGAGCTTGTAAACGCTCACAGGATTCAGGAGCGCAGGCTCTTGCCGACAATTCGTTGTCGACATTCTGTGCAAAATGCTGCGTCGTACCCGACCCTGTCACGGCGCGCCATTAAGGTTCTCATGCCATATCCTTCATCATACTTTTGTGAGCAGTCGTTCTCCACCATGGTGGTGATTAAAACAAAGTAAGAAATCGCCTAGAATGGAGCATGATATGATCCTGGCATTGTCATCTACTTCTCCACGAATAGAGAAGTTGGTTTCTGAAAACAGGCCATCCTTCTCACTGATATATCTAAATGTCATTTGGACTAAACTCTGAAATCTTCTAATCTGTTAACTACATTGTGATATCGATCTGCGGCTATTCTCCGTTTACTCGTCTATGAAAACATGACGATGGTGAATAATGTAAACAGTAAATTTTCTTGTATCATATGAAATCTTATCTTATATATTATGAATTGGGTTTTGAATCTTTT
>CM068961.1:100173896-100187775 GCA_035128595.1 Eptatretus atami | reverse complement strand
ATCTTATAGTTTCCATGCTCGGCGACCCATCGCCGCCTACCGGCTTGTTCTGTCTATTTTAGCTCCCAACAGGCTATTCAACCCTCGTTTAATCACCCCCCATATATTTTCCTCTATCTCATTTTGTTGGTGTACGAACGATCCAAAAACTTGTATAAATCAAACCGTTAAAACTCACCTGCACGTATGTGGAGATGGCTTGTTCAAAAGCCCGTTGCAAGTCAGCAGCAACTTCCTGGCACGTGGACTTGTCCACATTCTCAGGAACAGCTTGAATGTGCACTTCCTCGGCCTCAACAGGGGGTCGTTTCGCTTCAGTACTCTGCTCCGTTGCCTCTCCACCTGTGGGTCTGGCCTGACCACCATCATTAGAGTTGTCAACCTCTAGATTCTCAACTGCACTAACCCACTGGCCAGAAGAGTTGGACACAGGATTAGGGGAAAGAGCTTCCCCTTCTCTTTCAACCTGCGGACCAACCATCTGTACACCCAATTCATTTGAGCCATTGTGGCATGGCTCTATCACATCACTCCCAATGGAAGACCTCTCAAGTTCACTCTCAGTACTCTCTGCTTCCACAGAAAGTTCTGCAGGACATTCTTTCTCCAAATGCCCATCCTGAGGGGAACAGTTGGGATTGAGCCAACTTCCCAAGTCTCCACCATTTTCTTCTTCACCCGAGAATTCAGAGGCAGCAATCCAACATGGCATCGGTGAGGAGTGTCTCCGACGAGAGATTTTCAGAACCGGTGCATGGGGAGAAGGCGATTCGATGGAACAATTTTCTGGCAATAGCACTGCCGCCGTGATCTCCGTGGTAGAACTGGGTATCAAGCCCGCCTGGGAAAGACAGTATGTGGAAGACAGTAGGGAAAGTCCTTTTTGGCTCCTCACTGCATGTGTTTCTCCACCACCAATAGCACTGCTACTCTCCCAGGCAGAAAACGAGTGTCGGGATGGCTTGATGGTCGGCCGGTAAAGTGGAGGACTCAAGGAGAAGGACTTTGCAAGTTTCACAGCTGAGGTTGAAGAGCCTGTGCAAGACGATCACTTTATTTTTTAAAAAAAAAAGGGGGGTGGGGAGGGGGAAGTCAATTCATAGTGTGCAGGAAGTGTTTTGCTAATAAATGTTTCATACTTACTCTTTGATGGAATATCCCCCACTGATGAAGACTTTCGAAGAACGTGCAGTGACTGAGACTTCAATTTACAAGATTTAGTCTGACCTTCAAAGCCATTGCATTGACTGAATGGGAGAAAGGTGTCCGGCTCTGTCTTGCTTTGCTCCGCATGTACAAGATAGTTTGTCTGCAGGCACAATCACAGACATCGCCAACAATTACATTATC
Source organism: Eptatretus atami (assembly GCA_035128595.1). NCBI lineage: Eukaryota > Metazoa > Chordata > Myxini > Myxiniformes > Myxinidae > Eptatretus > Eptatretus atami. The sequence continues at coordinate 100,186,425 of CM068961.1, read as the reverse complement.
TTTACAAACATCACAAACGATTATAGTTACTATAAATAAAAGAATTGAAGCCAAAAATATCTTTTCCACCTCGTGTGGTTTCCCCCTCCCACCAAGTCCTCTCCCCAGCTTTCATGTTAATTTACATGATGGGAACGTTTTGCATGACAAAAGCCCCAAACAAACAAGCAGTGGCAGTTCTGACAACTTTACACTTGTTAAATATCAAACTACTTCCAAACTCAAGGGAACTGTCACACCTTGACGATTTAGCCAGCATATGCCGATTTATGAAAAATTTGTCTAAAACGCTGGCACACGTCGAATACGTTATGGGTACGTTTTGTGTACGTTAAGAGCACGCTGAAAAACACTACCATAGGTCGTATTACGCTGGTTTAAAACGTTGTACTTTTTGGTTGTCCAAAAAATTTGCATGCTTGAAATTTTACGACGTACTCGGCGTTTGGCTCAACGTTCCGCTACGCTGGCCATAAGTTGTAGGCACGTTATGCGATCGTTGACACACGTTAATTGTATGTTACTCATAAGTCGAAACACGTAGAGGTAACATTCGCGTACCCGAAACTTATTTCTAACTATGAGTAACGTTTTGTAAGCACGCTACACGAACGTTGTTCACACTTCGCAACACGCTACTTGAAAGTTCCTCATACGTCGAAACACATCAAAGTAATGTTTAGGGTACCCGTGATTTATTTATAACCTATGAATAACGTGCTTGGAATTATTACGCTATGCATACGCTAGACTATCGTTGGGCATAGGTTGTGGACGCCTAAAACACGATAAACAATCGTTGGTATAACTTACGTATAAGTTATCGAAGCGTTCGTGTTTCATTACTAGTACATTATGATTTGTCAAAGTCGTTTTTAATACTTTAAAAAAAAAAAGAAATATTTCATCGTGGGAATGAGGAAAAAAAATTAGCCGAAAAGAACATCGAACAATGGTGCCAAGTAGTCTCCTATTCGTGGACGATAAGAGGATCCATCATCACCCACACCCTCCCCTACTACTACTGACATGGACCTACTACTACTACAACTACTACTACACTACTACTACTGACTAACTACTACGACTACTACGACTACTAACATAGACATACTACTACTACTACTACTACTACTACTACTACTACTACTGACATAGACATGCTACTACTACAACTACACTACTATATTGCTACTGTCACGCACACCAACTACTGCTAATAGTATTACTACTACTGATAACTACTGGCATTGACATCTACTCAAACTGGAGTCTGGAACAATGATGGGTTCCTCTTGGGAAGCCCATTTGTATATACCAATTCCCTTAATGCTGCCAATACGCCATTATACGGTAGATGTAAATTAGAAACACATTCATTAAGTGCTGTGGTCGTCCGGAAGCGTCAATCTAATTCGTCTACATACGACAATGTGCGTTTGAGATACGTTACACATAGGTTCATAGCATGTTACTCAAAGGTTAGAAGCACGTTATACTTAGGTTCAAAGCATGCTACACATAGGTTAAACGCACGTTACTCATAGGTTCATAGCACGCTAGTCATTGGTTCAAGGCAAGTTACAAATAGGTTCAGAGCACGCTACTCATAGGTTAAAAGGACGTTACCCATTGGTTGAAAATAGTTGCGGGTATGTTAAATATTACCTTGACGTGTTTCGACTTATGAGTAACCTACAAGTAACGTGTGTCCGTCGTGTGTAAACAATCGCGGAGCGTGCCAGGAACATATGACAACGCATGCGGAACGTGTTAGCCATACGCCGAGTACGTCTTAAAATTTTCAGCATGCTTGAAATTTCACGACGTATTACACGTACCACGTAATATGACAGCGTACTTCATTGTTTTCCAGCCTACTCTTACGTATACACAACTTACCTATACCGTATTTGACGTGCGCCTAGCGTTTTAGACACATTTTCATAGGCCGGATACGCTGGCAAAATCGTCAAGGTGTGACTGCGATGTTAACACTTCAAATTCTCAGGCAGTTATGATTTAAATCGGCGTCCGGCAGGTTCTTAACAGGCTACGCCACGAGTTCGCCGGCGATACGTTTAGCGCGCTATGCGTAAGTTAAACTATCGTTGGGCATAGGTTGTGAACGCTGACAACAGGCTAAGCATTCGTTGGTAAAAGTTATCAATAACACAACGAAACGTTCTGTGCCCGTTACTAATATGTTATGCATACGACCAACACGTTATGAATACGCCCAAAACTTTAAAAAAAACATCAAAATTTCAGCGTACGCCAACGTTTTACATACATTTTTATACGTTGCCATTGCTGGTTAAAACGTCAAGGTGTGACAGGGCCCTCACCGGTATCAAATTGTTGCTACTGCAAGACTGGCTCTATCAGCACCTTGGTTTTCCAGATCGCTGGACCACAAGAGTTCAGCAAATGTTGCTGGTTGACCGTCGAGGGAGGCACACGTCGAGCCGCTCTGAAGTACACAACAGCGTCGATTGCACATTTGTTTCGGGTCTTACACGATGCAAGCTTTTTCATCAGTGAGGGTCAGCATTTCACAACATTTTAGACACAAACCTGAGACCAAATGTTGGCGAGATAAACACAATTGCATTAAAACGGAGTGCATCATACAATGTATGAGGTCACACTTGGGAACAACAATCACAAGGCTGGTCTACTGGACAGCATTATTGGTCACACGAGTTATTTTTGCACAAAACTAGTGGCAGAAGGTTCATTGCTGTTATTTATCAAAAGTTGCATCTTGGCATTTCTCCAATTTGAAAACTCACTTTATTTGTATCAGGAGGATGTCCCCACCCACCTCCTCAGAGCTTCATGTCCACCCCCCCCCCCTTTCTGCATCGCTCTCACCCCACACGTTCAATGCTTCCCTATCACCCCCACATACACATCCTTGCCCCACACCACAGATTCGAACCTTCTCCCTCACCCCAAATACTAAAAACTTACCCCACACCCACACACTCAAACATCCCCCACCCCTCACTCACACAAAGCTCCCCCCCCCAACCAATCCTGCAGCCTCCCAACACCTCCTCCCTCCCTACTCTAACTGTGTGGCCCACAAAACATCTGAGACCTCCACTCAACCTGACAGATCTCTTTAATCCAGCCGGATTCCGGTTGACCGCATTTGCAAAAAGCCAGACAATCTTGCCTGCCCACAGGAGGGCCCCTGACTCCGTCTTTCCCTGGTTATTGTCTCCTCCGATTATAACACGCCTGAACCATGCCCCTGCGGCATAGTTGCACTTTACATCAATAACTCAATTTCTCGCTCCACTTGTACTAATCTTATACCTCCCAACCCCAAGGAATACCTCTGGCTCCAACTACCCTTCTGCTCCCACCTCTTGTTCATCTGTGTGCTGTACTGCCTTCCAAACAGTGATGTGACCTGCCTGTCTCTGACACAAACTTTTAACCACTCATCCCAACTCTCTCTTCCTCATATGTGGCGATTTCAATCGTCACCATGCAACTTGGCTAGGTGTTGGTCCCTCTCTCACCAGACATGGCACGTCAGCAAATGACTTCTGTGACTCCATGGGACTGACTCAATCTGTGAACTTTGCCACCCAGATTTCTCCCAATGACAAATCCTCCCTCTGGACTTTGTGGTGACAAACTTCCCTGCAAATGTCTCCTGCTCTTCCTCCGCTCCAATTGGTTCATCTGATCATATGTTTGTGAAAGTAAACATCTCTCTGGCTATTCTCAGAGCATTGCCTCAATGCCAGCAAGTCTGGCATTTCACTGAAGCAGATTTCCAGGGACTGCAATAAAATGGTCCCATATCTTCTGCCCCTGGTGTTAACTCAGCCTGGGAATTCTTCCACAGAAACCTGCTCTATCTTATGCAGATTAATCCCATCGCATCTTCAATTATCCTAACTTTTTTCCCCACCCAAGGTATACTGAATGTTGTGGTATAAGGCAGGTTCTCTGAAACAACTTGCCTTCTCTTCCGAGAAGGCAAATCTGACCGAACGCAATCTCAGCGCGTTCCAAAAAGTCCGCAACAAGTGTTTGTCCACTCTCAGGAGAGGCAGAAAAACAACATCTGTCGAACCTCAAGAATGAACCTTCAAACTTGTCTGCCTTTTCTAAAATCTGGTGGCATCTTGTGAAGTCTGTTTCTGGTGTTTGCTCACCTTCCATCCCTCCTCTCTCTTCAAATGGCACCACAGCAGACTCCGCACGTGAGAAGGCTGCTGAATGCCTCAATTCTGTGTTTACTTCCAAATTTCGTTTCCCCAACCCCTCACTCTCAGTACCCATCCTTCCCTATTGTACCAAACTGCTCCTGGACTCTATCTTTTTGCACCTGAGGTCTTTCAACCCTTGACTCCGACTCCGCCACTGGACGGGACAGCATCAGCACACGTCCAAAAAGTCTGCTCTGTTGCTCTTGCACATCCTCTCTGGACCATTTTCACCCTGTCATTTGCCCGAGGTCATCTTCAATCTGCTTGAAAATCCACCAACATCACTGCATTACATTAAAAAAAAGGTGCAAAAACTGATACTGTTAACTGCAGACCTATCAGCTCACTTCCAATCATCAGAAAGGTCATGGAATTCATCATCGCAGTTGATATGAAATAGTTTCTTTTATTCCAACAAACTCATTTCTGATCACAAATTTGGTTTCAGACCAGGTAACTCCACCTTGGACATGCTGCTTCCACTCAACCAACAATGGATGGAGGCCCTCAATATCAGAAATGAAATCGGGGCAGTCTCTGGCCATATCTCTTGCTTTTCATACAGTCTGGCATCCCGCCATGCTCTCCACACCGCCTGCCTATGACATCCAAGGCCAACTCCACACATGGCTTACTGACTTTCTCTACTCTCGTAGCCAACATGTGGCTCTCGATGGAATCCCTTCACCTCATCACCCTGTCAAGGCTTTAGTGCCTCAAGGCAGTGTTCTGGGCCCAGTCCTTTTCCTTATCTTAAACAATGATCTATCTGACTGGAAAATCCTCTTTATCCATTTGCTGATGACTCCACGCTCTGCCGTGACATCCCTCACCCTCCAGACAGGAAAGCTGCAGTCTCTTCACTCTCTTCAGACCTTGGGGGGAGAAAAAAAAACAACATAATCACAAGTTGGTCAAACCCTTGGAATATGTCTTTCAATCTTGATAAATCTCACTCTCACTGTCTCTCTGAAAAGGACCGCCTGGCAAACCCTCATCAATTTTAACAGTCCTATTGAGCAAGTTCAGTCATTCAAACTCTTGGGTCTCATTCTCAGCGATGATCTCTCTTGGGCAAGTCACATTTCAAAGTTGGCCTCCAATCCTCCATTGTACAAAGTTCTTCCTTGGCAAACCTGAGCTCCTATCCACAGCTTGGTGAGTACTGCTCTCCCCTCTGGGGTGGCTCCCCTGCCTCACATCTTGCTCAGCTTTATGCCATGGAAACCAAGGCCTTCAAGATTATTGGAATCTCCCGTGATGAAGCAGAGTCTACAGGTATATCACTTCGCCATTGAGACAGGTATGTGGTCTCTGTTTTCTACCACCTCCTTTGTGGTCTAGTCTCCTCTGCTCTTTTCATGCTTTGCACTCCCCACCCACAGTCCACCATCAACACCCTTCTGGTGAATCTAGCTAAATCCAGGATCACTGCTCACCTCCATTCATTTGTTCCTCTTTTTTTCTCACATGTGGAACCAACTTCCACATTCTCTTCAATCTCATTCTTCCCTCCAGGTCTTCAAGACAGCAGCTGTTCACAATCTCAGATCGTCCTTAATCCAAAATCATAAGCCTGGTGTTGGCTTAGTGGTTAGGGTCCTGAGTTTGAGCCCCATTTGCCACTAAATTAACATTAGGTGGGGTTGACTCAGCCTGTCATCCTTCCGAGGTAGGCAAAATGAGTACCAGTGTACTGGGATAGGGGCACAGCATCAGTGGCATAGTCATGCCCCAACAAAATGATAGCTACCTGGCAGCCAAGCTGCCATAGCAAGAAGAAGATCCAAATTATGATCTTTTCTAACCTCGTTAACACCCCCCCCCATATGTAATCCTCCTCATTCCAAATTTCGAGATTTCCCTCCTGAGATAGTTTTCTTTTCGCATCTATCTTGTCCACCCCATAAATCCTTTCCTGCCCCCCCCCTTCCATTCCTTCCCAGACTCATTGTCTGCCTCACTCTGTCTTGGCCTTTGGCTTTGGGTATTGGCATGCATTGTGTATGTCTCATTTTTTTGTCCTGTGGCATCCTGAACCATTCAGTGTACTAGTATAGCTCTTCTATGTGCCTCGACTATGTATATTAAAACTTTTTTTTTTTAAACCCTCCAGGGTTGCTCATTAAATAATGCACATTCATAGTTGCAATGAAAAGTTTCAACAGGTACTGATCAAATATGAACAATATCCTGTTTTATTTGTCATGCACTTCCTCAAACCAATGGAAAAAATATACCATCAGAGTGGGAATCCCCGCCATTGAATGAAAAAGGTCATACATATTCCAGATGAGGGAGGCGAGTTGGAAACAAGACACCATTTGGTCATCATCTCGAAAAAGTTCCCCAGGGGTGAGGAACGTAGTAACCAAAAATAATTGAAATCAGATAAGCGGTTTTCCATTTATTACAAAAAACATTTTTTTGAAGATGGCCGCCCCAGTCGGCCATCTTGGAGCCGGTCAGGTCAGGTATGGGAGCATGTGCCAGAACAGCACGTCGCTGCGTCCACTTTCCGCCGGTACTCCAGGGGCCTCCGTCTGGCCATTCCCCAGGCAGATGCCAGGCCCATCCCCATCTCCTCGAGTTGATGGTCAACCTGCTGCAACCACGAGGCACGTGGTCGGCCCACTGGCTTCCTCCACTCATGAGACTCCCTCGCCTGAGAGAATCTGGTGAGCAGGATCAGCATCAGGAAAACGAGCCACATGTCCATACAGCCGCAACTGACGCTCACGGACTATGCAGCTAACAAATCTCATCCGAGTCTCTCTCAGCAACCGCTCGTTGGACACAAAATCCGACCAGCGATAGCCAAGGATTCTCCGAAGAGACCCGGTACCAAAGGAATTAAGTCTCCGTCTCAGATCCTTGGTCAGAGTCCAAGTCTTGCATCCATAGAGCAAGACTGGAAGTCAAGAACCTGAAGACTCGGACTTTCGTCCTCCCGCACAGGTACGGCAGCGCCACACCCATGATCCAGTGAATCCATGACTCCCCAGGCCCGACCAGACGTCTATTGACCTCTGACTCACAGCCAGCAGAGACATGAATATCACTGCCAAGGTAAGTGAATCTCTCCACCACCTCAACATCCTCGCCACAAACAACACAGACAGGACAGCAGCATCCAAGATGTCACCGAAGCCTGGATCTTAGTTTTGACCAAGAAACCCGTAATCCCAGCGGCTCCGACTCCTCATTCAGCACCTCGAGGGCCCCCAAAAGGTATCTAAAGTCTCCGCCAAAGATGACTGCATCATCTGCAAAATCAAGGTCCGAGATCTTGACATTCCCAAACGATGCACCGCAGCTTGATCTCTCCGACATCCTCCTAAAATCCGTCCATACAAGTGCTGAAAGTGTGGGGCCAGTACACACCCCTGACAAACTCCAGTAACAACTGGAAATAAGTCAGAGATGGTACCACCACACTTCACAGCACTCTCAGTACCAGAGTAGAGTTCAGAATCAGATCGATCAGTTTTGGTGGCACCCCACGTAGACCAAGATCCTCCAGAGGACATCCCGATTCACTGAATCGAACGCTTTACAGAGATAAACATAGGCTGCAACGCCCCTGCCGAAACTCTCGTCTGCATTCGTGAGGACACGAAGAGCAAGGATACGGTCAATTCGTTGACCTCTTGGTGGTAAAGCCTGACTGCTCTGGACGCTGGTGCTCAAGCAGATGGTGGCGAACCCTATCAAGAATTATCGAGCAAAGACCTTGCCCGGCACTGAGAGCAGCGTCACCCTCGGTAGTTGTTGCAGTCTTGGCGATCACCTTCCCTTTCCAGAGAGGAACAACAAGCCCTCTTCCAATCGGTTGGGATGATGCCTGTGTTCCAGGCAGAGCACAAAACTGCATGCAACGACACGAGTGCAGCATTTCACCAGCCTTGAGAAGTTCAGCATGGATGCCACAGATCCCTGGAGCTTTGCCCCGTTTCAACTGGTTCACCGCCAGCCCGTGTTTCCACAGCGAAGGTGGACCACAGTTGATTCGAGGGTCAGCAACAGGACTGTAACACCCTTGACGTCCAACTCGACAGCTGGATCAGCCTGGTACAACCGTCAAAGTAACCGGCCAGCGGGCCTTCACTTCAGACTCCTCTGTCAAGAGCCTACCACTCTATGCTCTAACTGCAGTGCTCCGAGGGATGGGCTTGGATGAACCAATGCACGAATTCCCCTGTAAGCGGACGAGAATGACCTGTCACAGTGATGCTCCCCCCTCACAGATTCCTCGCACATAGGCTCCTTGTCCACCCTCAGTGCACGTACAGTTTTACCCTCAGCTCCCTGAACAGCTCAGCTCTTGCCATTCAGCCTGGCCCTGCGACTCTGGTCAATGGTATCCAGTGTCCCTTGAGAGACAAAATTCTTCTTTGCCCTGCGGTGAGTTCCAAGACATCCACCGGCAACATCAAGGACGGTGGTCTTTGAAGGCACTCCACAACTCTTCAGGACCCCCCAAAGCACCCAGACCCCCAAGTGTCCTCAGCCTGTTCACAAACTCCTCAGCTACTCTCTCATCCTGAGCTTGCCAACATCCAGCCTAGGCTGGGATGGTACCATTCTCCAGGATTTAAGGTGCAGCTTTAGAGTTGCTACAACAAGCCTGTGGTCAGATTGAGGAACTCAGCACTTGGAGCCGGCACGCCAAAATCAATAGGGTTCTTCCTTTTCAGGTGGTACATGTTTGACCCAAATTTCAAATCGATATGGCGAACAGTTTATGAGTTATCGCACTCACAGCTATAAATGTGACGCGCCGGACGCGCCACGGGACGGACAGTCCGGACGACCTGGGTGACAACAATATCCCCCTTCCGCCATGCGGCGGGGGATAAAAAAACTATTCACCGCACTTTAACAATTCTACAACCTTCCTCCTTCAGTTCCATGAAATTTTGTGGCTTTTGTACAAAGATTCGACTAAATGTGCCTGTAGAAAGCAATCACGGCGAATAATCACAATGAAGGCCATTCCATTCCACCCGGTGTTTGGTAACTCGACAATCTTGAAAAGTTAACACGGACAAAGAAAAAGGATAGCTAGTGGAGCATGGTGAAGGACAGCGACGATAGTGTTGTGGTCCGGGGTTCGGTGGCGATAAACGATCACTCGGTGGAGCAGTAGAGTCGTTCCCACAAAACACCCGGAATTTAGGTCGTGACTCTCGGATAAGTCCGAAAGGTCACGAGTCCCTTAGCGGACCGTGGTCGCCAATATTTTGGACGGCGTGGGGTGGGTTAATTGTCCAATTTCAATATACCTAAGTACCCAGTCGTCAAATTACCGGGAAATCACACCTCGGCCGACTTTGTCCGAACCGAGTCGCTATCACGACTCGGATCGGCGTAACCGAGCGGAAGTTCCCAAAGCCGCGCCGGACCCAATGACAATTACCGGCCCAAACGGCCTCACTAATTCTCAATACGCACCGTGCTGGACCATGGGAGAAAGCACAGAAAACGAGCTGGTACAATTAACACAGGGGATATTTATACCAATAATCGGGGAGGGGAGCACACAAAGAGCAGAGTTATCACGAAAAAAGAAATACAATTTACAAGGAACGAAAGCACTTACAGTTTCTACTTACAGGATGGCCAACACACACACACACACACACACACACACACACACACACACACACACACACACACACACACACACACACACACAGTGGGTCTATTTTCAGTCCTCAGCCCAGGAGAGAAAGGCGAGCTGGGGGACCAGAGCCTGGCCGGGGTACCTTCCGCCTCGTGCGGTCACACCACTCCAAACCACCAGGTGGGCCTCGAACCCACGACCGAAGTCCACGGCCCACGATCGAGACCAAGCCACCACGACGCAGACCGCTCGAACCACGACCACACACTGTTGGTCAACACACGTGAGCCACGCAAAGGACCACAGACCGCTCGAACCACGACCACCACTGGCTGCCGTCCTCCGTCGTTTTTTTACCACCACTCTCTTGAGGTCCGAGGCGATTTCTTCTTTCGCCACTCGCCTCCCGATTGGACGGGGGGTTGTTGGCGACTCGTGGCGGCGTTGATTGGACGAGCTCACGGTGGGGGGGGAACCTCACCCCTGTACGTGACACGCTGCACGTGGGCGATGGATGGCGATGGGTGCGAAAACGAAGGATGAAGATTTAAAGATATAAAAAACCTGATATAAAAGTAACTCGTAGGGCACACACACGAAATTCCCATTAACAGAGGGACGGGACCTGACGTGTAAACACATACCTGTTATCAAAATAACTGAACTACGGGGACTCTGGCTGTTTGTGTGCAAAAGGTTTCCAAATCCGCAACAATAGAAGTCCACCCCATCCGTGTACCAAGTCTAAGCCCTTATTCCACAAAAACAATTTTAGCATCTTTAGAAGCATGGAAAGAAAGCTTAACGAACCAACTAGATCCTTTCGACAAATATGACCTTTAGCCACCATGTTCAAAATGCACTGAACGACTTGTCCACAAGATTCTCTCGGTATACAATGCAATGGTCTAACGAGCATTGATCACTAGCCTGGAAAGAAAGAAAATAAATAATAATTTCATGAGCCACCATGTATGAACCTTGTACTCCGGACAAGTACCAGATGCACACAAGTCCGTGAGCACAAAGAAACCTTACCTCGCCTTCCCAAGAAAGCGTGTGGAGATGCTAAGACGAGGGTTCAGCGAGACAATGGAAACTGGCTGCAATTCTTGTAGACTCTGATTGAAGTTTTCTGAAGTGGAGGACAACAATAGTGAGATGAACTAGCAGAGGGTTACTGAGGTACAAAGCTATTATGGGAAAGATAAGCAATCAAAAGTAGAAAGGTAGAACGAATGTCAACAAACCTTCTGATACTGCATCTGTAAGCGTCGCAAAGTTCCGCCTGAGGAAAGCATCGCACAAGGTTTCAGGAACGTCACCAGTTTGAGGGGGGATGTTCTCCACGTCGTTATTTAAGTCTGTAGACCCAGTGCCATCAGAAGAGTTTGAGACGGAGTGTCTCGAGTGTTCGGTCTCTGCACACAAAGAATATTGTTGCGGGGAATGAATTATGCAATGTAGACCATACAGGGGTATTTTGGTGTTGCCTTGATCCTACAAAGACTCCTCAATAGGGCAGATTTGCATCATACAGAGTAATTTATTAAATGCAGAATAAACGGAGAGTTGTTAGTGTGGAAGAAATAAAATTAATTATATTAATGTATTCTCAATTTCGTTATCCCTTGTTTTAACAGGATAGAATAAGGTGTTACTTTTTGTACTGGAATCAAATTGACTGTCAGTAAAATCTCTTTTTACAGTCTTTTGATCTTCATAGTAATGTAGATGATATACAAGCAAGATAAAATGGTATCCTACTAAATATTATGTGCTTTATCTCATTGAAATATAAATATATATATATATATATACACTACCGGTCTAAAGTTTTAGAACACCGCCATTTTTCCAGTTTTTCTGAAATATAAACAGTTCAAGTCCAGTGAATAACATGAAATGGCACAAAGCTAAGCGGTAAACTGCCAGAGGTTAAAAAAAAGTTTAGGTTACCAAAAACTGAAAAATAATGTAAATTTCAGAGTTGTTAAAAAAGGCCCTTTTCAGGGAACAAGTAATGGATGAGCAACTGCAGCTGTTCTGCAGCAATGGAAGTAAATTAAGCCTTGAAAGTTGATGCAAACAATTCCTTCAGGTGTCCCAACTTTTGTTGATTAGTTACAAACCCTCTGTCTGTATAAAAGCAGTGTTGGAACAGACTGTGTTGCTATACCCTCTGAAGCATTATTTGGACAATATTGCACTGCAGGAAGTCAGATATTGCTATCATAATGGCAAGAAAAAGATAATTAACAAAGGAAGACAGACAGACCATTATAACCCTTCAAAGTGTAGGTCTTTTCCTTCAGAGAAATTGCAAAGAAGCCAAGGTGTCAGTGAGTACAGTTTCCTACACCATCAAAAGGCCCTTTGGAAACTGCGAGAGAAACTCTTGGACAATGGTTAAGAGGTGCTGGTGTCAGATTCAAAGTTCCACAACACATATCAGAAGAGCAAGTTCGAAGAGTTCCAACAGCTTGCGTGACTCGGCGGGCTGCACTGAGGACAGCGAAATGCTTCAAGGTCATCAGCCTTTATTCACACTGGGTTCAGAAAGTAATGGAAGTCTCAGTGTTCAACTGGTGAAGAGAACAGTATGTCGAGCTTGGCAGGTTTTGGACAGGGTCGATGGTGGCACGTGTAAGTGAAAGCCTTGGCTAAG
>CM068961.1:100147752-100167986 GCA_035128595.1 Eptatretus atami | reverse complement strand
ATTTCTGCATGTGACTTCCTCAGAAATAATTTGACACATAAAAATGTGACAAGAAAGATTGTATGAAGTAAGATTTTTTAAAAAAAAATATTACTCTCCTGTCAGTCTAGGCTCGCCTATTTCATGTCAAACTCCCATCAGATCGCCAACTTCCAGTCACACTGCAAGAATGCAATTTCCATTCAGACTCGCCATACAATCATGACCATAAACAGAATCCAGCCAAAACATTTGACAACTTGGAATAGACCTCCAGCCCCCTGTTTCTCCATGGCCAACTACATGTTTGCATTATCAACGTGCAAGGGTACTTTATAATCTATCAAGTGGACAATTAATTCCTCACAAGACTAATATCAGCAACACACTCACCCAAATGTCATCTACAGCGGAGGTCGTTTAAGAAAACTACAGGACAGAAAACCATAGCGCATCACATCCCGAAATAACACCCTCCCCAGCTTTCCATACATCACACTATTATTCCCTCATCGACCTTGCCACCCTTCAACTCGAGCAGGACATATGTATTGAATTAAATTAATGGAGGTATTTAGATTAAAAAACAAACAAAATATGATTTATAAACAACATTATAAATATGCATTAAATCATTTATGATGTTGCTAAAGATGCAACGATTAGACTTGCAGCATGTTAAAAGTGCTTATTAAGGATAGTGAATACTTAGTAGACAGTTCTAGGTTAAGATGGAGTCTGTCAATAATGCATATTGTCCACAAGCGTTTAAAATGTCTTGTCGCAATGAATTATCATATAAGCTGATGTGTGATCTGAAAGTTATTCATACGTTGTAATAACTTTAAAAACTAATAACGAAACAAGAAGAGGACGTTGTGCAGACAATACTTGCAAAACTCCATAAACAAGTGACCTAAAAATAATGGGTGGTTGAAGTCAAGATCCATATATGAACTCCGCTTCAAATTTCAATGTCAATCGGATGAAATTGACAATTTCAGACATCATCGGCCTATGGTCCTTTGTCATGTTGACCTCAAAAATAAAATTGGCGAGTTCGAATTTCCGTACCGAAATAAAATCCTCTTCAAAATTTCCCAAATCAATCAGATAACAATTGAGGATATTAGAAACTCACCGAAGATGTTTGACCTTTGGCTATGTTGACCTTTTGATCCTTAAACCAATCAGTTTCTTGTTTTACAATTTCTACCATTGGAGAAGTTTTGTTAATCGGTTTAAATTACCTGTGACATTAAACAGACAAAACAAATAGACAAACAAACAGAATAACAAAATTCGACTGACAAGTATAACAGTGAAAATTTCGATCTTGCATAGTAATAGTTGAATAAGGAATTGCATTGCTGTGTTAACTTACTGTCTGACACATACTTTGAGGTTGTGGTCCATTGATTGATAATCGACTGATGTGACCTGCACCGGTTGGACACCCCACTTGGTAGAGTTCATGGCTGAAAGGATCGAAACTTTTCAGAGAAATGATATAACGGTGCCAGCTGATGATCAGGACAGTTGGAAACATCTATGGAATAGTTACTGTTATATCTTCCAATACAAATAGCTTTTGTAAGTACTTACCAGTTCAGAATCTATCTGTGTTTGTGTTTAATTTTAAGGTTTGGATGCTATATGTATGGTGTTTGATGTCCTGGTGGAAATGTGTGTTTTTGTGTTGTTTGTGTGTGGTAGTTGTGTTTTGTGGTTGTGTGTGTGTGTTGTGTATGTCGTTGAGTAGTCTCACACAACAACTATTCCTTGCCATGCCGTTGAGGCACATACAGAACGCCTACGAGGCAGTACTTTGCGAAGGCGATCGCCACTCCGTAGGCATGATACTGATATCTTATTACCCCAATAAGTTTCACTCATTTCCCGACCTCAGCAAGATGAACAGGGCTGAGTTCAACCCACTTGTGATTATTTCACGTCCAACAGGAGCTCGAACTCAGCGACCATAAAATCCTAGCCCAGCCACCTAACCGTTAATCCAAACACCAGTTGGAGTGTGCACATCGACAAACTTTAATCAGCACCCTATGGGCCCAATACATATAATATATTGAAACAAGAAACCTTAGCACAGTTCAACAAATTTGCCTCAATAAACAACAACATATATAACTAATTAACCACACATTGATTTTGTACCTTGTGTGTCCCTGTTGTGAGTGTGGTTGTCTGCACTGCCTTTAGTTTTGTGTTACTCCAAGCCAATGACTCGACTATCTCGCCCATGCGGCTTATGAACAGTTCACAAAGTTGTCAATCACTTCCCCTAACATTTTTACCTTTAAATAAGAAAAGTTGAATATTTTAACCTTAAGCATCGCCAAGTTCGATAAACTGTAATCCATATTTACATTCCCACAGTTGTAAAATCCCATCACACACACAGCACACACACACAACACACAACACACACACACACCACACACACATCAAGCTATATCTACAGTAATTAAATGCATGATCAATTTTCACATGTTAAATAAAATTCTGATATTATAAAATTACATTTCGAATCGAAGTGAATAATTTAATTGTAAAATACCAGACGTCATCAACCTGGAACAAAAGATTAATCAGAACCCCGTCCTCAGGGGATATAGTCATCATTTCTCCTGGCCACACCTTGGTACACTGAAGCTTCTACACTGAGTCTGTCTGATGGGATAATGAGCTGACATGAGTGAGTGAGTGAATGAGTGCAAGTGATATGAAATAAGAGTGAGTGAACTGAAAGGGAGTGAATGATGATGAAGTGAATGATTGAGCTGAATAATAGTGAATGATCGAGTGAATGAATGCAGTGAGGTGCATGAGTGAATGACATGAGTGAGTGAATGAGTGAGCAATTGCAGTTGATGATTGAGGAGTGACATGGGTGTGAGGAATGGTGAGTGAATGACGTGAATGATTGTAAGTTGAATGAGTTTCAGTGAATGATGTGCAAGAATGGTGATGTGAATGATTGAGGGAGTGATGAGTGATATAGAATGCAGTGAGTGAATGAATGAGTGTTTAATGAGTGATGTGACATGAAATGATGTGAGTGAATGAGTGATAAATGAAGTGAGTGAATACTGAGTGAAATGAGTGAGTAATGATGTGAGGTGATCGCAGTTTCAGATCGACTGTATATTGTATTATTGCCCGGAGAACTGACATCGCTTAAAATAAAGTTATGTCGGTGATTGGTTTGTGCAGAATGGCACAGCTCTCAGTTTTTGCCTCATCAGAGGCTCTTCCTCAGAAAATTCATTGAGATCTTATTCCTCACTGAGAGGATGAGCCTTATATTTACTTTAATCACACATTCACGGACTGCTCGACGTGCCAGGGTCTGTTGTCCCTCTCTATTTTTATATGTCGATTTTCGTAATAGGTTTCCATTCACTGCTGGTATGTTTGTACAGACAGCAATTAACTGTGCGAATTGGCAATCCATGAGCACTCCACATATCAGCTCCGACAGAACAATGATATCGGATAAGAATGTGCTCTTTCATTAGAGCTCTCCCACCATGCCTAATGAACGGTACTATAAATGAATATCACGCGCTGGCGTTCATTATGATCAGTGAAGTTTCTTCATTTTTTACACCAACCATCAACCAAACAACCGACCTTCACCTCCGCTTCCTCACACACCGACGCCTTGTATGCTGTGCATAGTCGGCACGTAACGTTGCCCGGAGTTCCCAAAGGAGGAGCCTCGCACGGCCCTCGACCAATCAGCATCGAGCTATCGGATGGCGGTGGCCGCCACTCAGCACAATCAGATCCCGCGAACCGAGAATGCGGTCCACGTGCAGTTCACCACCACGCCCCGGCCAACTCCGGACGGACTTGCCGCTCGTTCTTGCCAATGACCGGCACAAGGCCGATTCTGCGCGCCATATCGTCCAGATGAAGAAGAGACGCGGGAGGAGCAGACAAGGCGTCCCCCCACCCCCGAAACGCGTGAATAAGAGGTGCGGCCTGCGATCGGACGACAGAAAAAGCTTGGGAGAATCCTGCCGGCACCAAGAACCGCTAAAGGGTGCGCGGCGCTCTCTCTAGTACCGGTGAAACAGACAGCGAAGTAGTATTGAGAATAGTTAATGGACACATCGAGCAGGCCCAAGCGTGTCGCTGTACAAAATCTGACCGGAGGATTGACTCAACTTACGTAAGATTACTCACCTCGCTTGCAATTCAACTCAAACACTCGCCCGAGAAGTGGCAAAGAACCTCCTGCCTTCTCGACAGTCTTAGGATACAGAAGAAGAGTTTTGGTTCCAGGACGACGCCGAACGTAGCTCAGGGAGGCTGATCCGCTCGCGCGTGTACGTTCTGCATCGCCTCTCCCTGGTGCCTGGTTCGAATCGGCTTCGCCCAAACCACACAGAGTGGACAGAATCCGAGGCAGGCGTTCTGTCTCAGCTCCGCTTTCCTACCGAGCTGGACGCCCTCCAATAGAGCCTTGTGCCACCGTATTGTATGGTAGTTATGTTGTCGTGTAGTCCGTGTAGTGTGTAATGTAGGTGTTGTGTGTGTTTCCGTAGCGCTAGCGTGCGATCAGTGAAAGTCAAGTGCGTGCGTGCGTGCAGTGCAGTCGCGTGTAAGTGATTCCGAACCAGTACTAGAGTTAAGTAAGGGAAAAATGTATAATGCTCCTCTGCTCGTACATAGATATGCCTAGCATCACTATATTCGACTAACTCTGCTTCGTGAAGTGTCCCCCTGCCCCATTATAAATAACACCCATGTGTTAAATGTATCAGTTCTATTGTTGTGTTTCTTTTTATGGTTAGAACACGGTGGTGTTGGACAATTAGCAGCCGATTGATTGCCGCCGTAAGAGACATTTGACCGACCAGATCTCGGTGATCATCTGCTCGGTCCACACGTACTCGAGCATGCTAGCGCTCGTTCCTACGAGCGCTGTTCGAGCGATGAATTTCCCGGTTATTTGAAGACGTGGGTAAGTCTATGTAAATTAAATTGCAATCGACCCCACCCCACGTGCTCGACCTAATTGGCCCGATCCTTCGGCCGATAAAGACACCATCGGCTCCGAGATCTAGCTGGGGTGACGACCTATATAATTATCCGGGTTGTCGGATGGCAGCCGACTCTACGCTCCATCTCCGGCTCGTGCATTCGTCGCAACGATTACCGGCACCGCAAACACTATGCTTACCCCAAGGGGCCTGGGTGTTTTCGGCGGTCACCAATGCGCCATGAACTGTATAATATGCACAAGATACGGCAAACGCTAGAAAACTATACAGACCTCTCACTGACTTATGCTGACAAGCTCGCCGTTCACTCGGTATAAATCAACTTGTGGAGAAAAGCATACTACTCAACACCCTATTTAACTCCATGAGCTGATAACATACAAAGAAAACATGATCTCATCAGACTCACCGTTCTCGCACCATTACTTAAAGAGAATTCCTGTATTAATGGAAATTACTTCCACACTGCCCCGGTACCCTGCTAAAATGGTGAACATCAATAAGTTAAATAGTTAAACGAATACCACTGCCACTGCATATACCCTGACACAATCATTGTGCAAGTTAGAATGTGAACAGGATTGTGATACATGCAAATACTTCACATCAATATAAAAAAATACTAACTGTTGATTCAACCACCACCAACAACTACCCACCTCTACCCACCTCCCATTCCTCAACATTCAATGATTACCTTACTTACTTATATCTATTGGATTCTGTAAAAGCTAGCAAACCGCAGCCACTAAACTACTATAAATCATATCTAATTTTTTTTTTATTATTTTTTTCTCAAATATCATCATAGTTCCCTATGTAACCATGGTTTGGAAATTCAGCAACTCCTATGTAACTCAAGCAGTACTGATACCATTATACTGAATCACTGACTGCCAAAGAATTTACCAATTAATTAAAGGGACATCATACAGTTTATGCTGAACCAATTAGTGTAGGCTCACTATGTGGAAAATCTGATTCCATATTTCGTCTGCCTAACTGCTATAGATCCTTACATATACATTTGTATCTATTACGATCCACTAAAGGCACTATGAAAATGCTATGAAGTTATTCCATCTTCAGTTTTATAAGCCTTTTATTAATGAAATCAATGCTAAACCGTCAAAACATACAAAAATGATAGATATACTTTTCTAATCCAGTGTTTGTTAAACAGTAAAGTGTATCACCTTGACATCAAATATTAGACAATGATGATGCATTAACAATTTATGAAACTTTTCATCTATCCCTATAGCCTAACAAACAAATTAAATATTAGAACAAATTTGCAAAAATAGCAAAATATTCGTCACCTTATGAAACCAGTGATATACCCAATTATAGCGTAAATATATAGACATAGCAAATAGAATATTATTCTTCTGACAAATAAATCCATGCATGTCATTGTTAGATGCATTTACCTGCGACATTAGTCAACCAGCAGAGGCTTATATACACATATATCACTTGCCATGAATGCATCATCCTGCCCATCCATACCATCAATCGACCATCATTATAAAACAAATTGAAAACAACTAATTCTAAACATTTCTGGAAGAATCACAATGTTTTTCAAGGTAATGCAGAATTGACTAGGTGGAATGTTGACAAACTAACTGAACAAATACAATTATTAATAATATCGATACTTAATATCTCATCAAGATAAGCTGAGAAACTATGCATATAATACGAAGAATTATTAACTTGCATATAGAAGTATCGAAACTGCATGCAGGTGTGTGCGCTACCATAACATGAACTGTTGCGTGTTTTAGGAACAATCACAGAAGACCACCAAAGAAAAGCAGCAGAAATGTGACCTATTGATTAATAAACTGCCATTAGTGCCCCAAAATCGACAACTGGAATTCTGTAAACAACCCTGAAGGATGATCCTTATGAAAATCCTTCTTGCACCATATTACAAGAAATGGGCCAGTTACAAGAAATCCAGACATGTCATATCAATCAGAATCAGGACCAGGTTACAGTGTTAGAGCAGAACAGACTAAAAACAATGGATGCTCATGGGACACAAAGAAAACTGCTACAGAGACAAGACAGTTCAAAAAATGTCTGAGATGGTGCTAAAAAAAGTAATCGACAAAAGTGTAAAGCAACATCAGGGTGATGCACAGCCTTAATCACCAATAGCTAGCAAAGGAGGACGGCCATCAAAAAAGCAGACTGCAGATAACCTAAAGTACTGACATGTACAAGTGAGGACTTCTTCCAGCTCAGAACGATTATCTACAAGATCATATGCAAAATCCCATAGACAGAACTATGCTTCTTTCTGTGAAATAAGATACACCAATGAGCACATACATCGAAATGCATGTACCAAGAACAATCAAAAAGAAAAGAACAATTGAAACAGGCGTACACGCCGACATCATCGAAAGATCTATCAAGGATTCACGGACAAATGTGTAGTATGGACTCAACACCAATCAGAAGACTAGCTATGGACACCATTCCTGAGCAGAACATCATAATAACAAAAAGCAAGTCTCCCCAGAGCTATCCTTTCAATGAAAGGTTACGTAACCATTTCAACCGGAAAAGTGAAAAAATCAGTCTATGTGTCCATACTAAACAAATAGGATGTACAACCTATCAGCAGCAACCTAGTGATGCACTGACCACCAACCCAGGAGGAAGCCGACACAATCTTGATACTGACCATGCCTCTCCGACAGCCTGCAAGATCTCGAGGGCTTAATTCACATCCCTCTCACCTGACCACAGACTGTTATTCTTAGCCTCTAGTCGTTTCCCGGAACTTGGCAGCAACCATGCATGATTATTAGAGCAGCCGAGAACAACTCAAACAATATAAGATACCACTGAGGATCAATCCTTATCGAAGCACCATCTGGGAAAGCCTGCAAGCAGCATTAGCCTGATGTCAACAGTTCTTCAAAAACCAAAGCGGCCTTGACATACAAACCAGCGCAAAATTTCTTGGGAAAGGAACTAAAGACCTGCTGGAAACAGTTCCCTGCAGAAGGACTCTTCCCAACCATGCTACACTGCCCTTCACCAACCTGGGCCTCTTACCATCAACACACCCCCAAGAGAACAGATAGCTGCCTAGAAGAATTTTTTGTCAACGCTTTCCAGCCCACCCCCAGACCAAGAAACGACTTGTGCGGACAGCTTCAGTTGGGAGATGCTTTAAGAGCGTCAAGCGCGAGTCCGAAAACAGGTTTACCCAACCAACTGCAGCTGCTTTAAAAACCAGCCATAACCCTACCGTGCACACTATTCAAAGCCATGATTCCGGTCGCAATCGACCGCCAATCCACCAAACACTGCCACCACCAGAAAAATAGGCGGAGCGATCGATCCCGGACAGTACATATAGGTTCCAATCAATAAAACCACTCTTAGTAAACCAGCACCAGATGCTTTGATCGAGCTCACCAGATGCTGCGATGCGGAATCTAGTAAAATGCATAGGAGGTAGCATGTCACTGACAAAAAAGCCTCGTCCTCCACTTGCGACAGAATGTGTGCACTTAAGCATCAACCCTGAGAAAATGCATGAAAACACAGAACCTGTCCAATGTGATGCAATATGATCATGAAAGAATGAAGACTTGAAAGTGATGATGCATGATAGTTGCCTACTGACTACTAAAGTATTACAACTGAAACATTAATCATTTGTCGACAATTTACTATAAAATAGAACCAGTTATGTCGCATATGTCATTTCATGTTGACACAGAAATGATTAGCAGTTTGTCTCTACGTTGTGTGATCTGTCGAAAGCAACCACGCACGTTTCATAATTTATTCGCTAAAATAATTTAATTATATCTCCATTAATTACCCGAAGTACCCGGGAGATATTTATCTCTATCCGCCAAAAACACATTAGCTTACGTTCAAAAGGGAAACCACGAATGAACCGGGTTCAAGCGATTAAGTAATGAAAACCCCTGATATCGAAAAACGGAGTCTAATTGACGCAATGTACTAATTCAAATATTCATATATGACTAATTATTTCATACGATATATTATAATATATTCTACAGTAAATGACCATGATTGGCTCCTAGTTCAGACGGCTTTGACATTGTCTTTTAAAACTCAATACCGATTCGCACTTATTCTTACTTTGCCTGCCCTTTGGCCCCTGAATCTCCCTATCTGTCTCCCTGAAAGACAATATACTAATCACCCCTAGACAAACAATTACAATCATCCCACATTATTAAAAAACATTGACTCCATTTAACTGTGTCCTCTATAACACCGTCAATAAGGCAAATCCACACACGTGCACCACCACAGTAACTTGACCGGATCGTCGTTGAAAGTCAGGTAATGAGACTTTAGACCACAGAAGACTATTTTTTTTTTACACACCCATTAACCCCATATCATATGAGTGCGAAATGCACAAGTACCAATGAACGATGAGATCGGACAGCACTCTGCCAGAACTAATCATTTTATCTTTAATTAACTGTATAGACACCAGGAGAAGCTTGAAAGGGAATACATTTATTTATTCTCTATAAGAAGACAACGGCTTACACACAAAAACATTGATGTGGTATGTAAATAAAATAAGTACATAAATATCATAACGAAATATTACGACAAAGGTAAGCATGCTCAGGCCATGACAACCAAAGTAAACCCGGCCATGTTTCAACTTAATGCCTTGATGCCTGATCCAGTTCAAGGCCTAATGATCAAACATCACTTTTACTATTGTCCCACAACGTTACCATATATTCTTCCTCCACCTGAGTTTGATCAGAAACCCAATCGTTAAAACAGTCACACCCTGACAAAAATGACCAGGACCTCTAATCATCTAATTATCCATCCTAACACAATGAACAAGACCTGATTCCAATATGCATTTTTGGCTTCTTAATATGTCCCACTATCATTCTCCCTTACTTTCCCAGGAGGCCCTGAGAGGACCGAAGATTCTGGAAGAGCGACAGGAACCCTGATTCCACCTGCTCGCTGGTCCCTCATGTCCTTCTCCACCCTGCACACGGACAACACAATGAGATTTGAGGCACACATCCCAACCGACCATCTTTACCTTCAAAATTATCTCTTGGAAACACATCATAGGAGCTCTTACCAACATCCAATTAATTCTCAGAACGAGGCAACCATATATCACACACATATAGATATTGTTAACCAGCAATCAACTCACCCGTGCCCTTGCTCTCCAGGAGGTCCGCATGCCCCGAGTTTCTTGTCACCTGGTAAGAAGCATTAGCCACCCACGACCGCTGGCCTCTCTTCGACCTTAGACCCTGCCAGAATGCCACGGAACAACGCACAACATTATCTCTGTGAAAACTATGACCATTAACATGATTAACCTCAGGATTTCCTGCTAACAACAAATATCTATCACCACAAAAGCCATGGTTTCCTGAATCCAAACTCCAGAGATAATAATAAACATTGATGACAATGGTACAACAGAAACCACTTGCCCAAATAACCCAAATCATGCCCACAAGACATTGTTTAAGTCAGCCCAGGATAAGACGCACCAATTAAATACCTTTTCAATATGCAAAGCAAAAATCAAAAGGGTAGAGAAGAATTGAAGACTCAAATAAAAATAAACAATTCCATTGAGAATGAAAAGAAGCACAAGAGCGGCCATGCTGTCTCAACAACGAGGCCGAGAATCACGTTGTGCGAGTATGTTTTGGCAGAATGGGGAAAACGATACATCTACACACACTCCTCGCTTAAAACAAAGATGTTCATCGCCTCCTTTCAAAAAAAACAAACCAAAACAAAAATCAACTTCAAACTATCTAGCCATTGAAATCCAATGAACACGAACTGTCATGCAGGAACGGATCTCATTAACGACAGAACAGATATCTTCTGAGTTATAGAGTTAAACTATTTACCAACACTGCATGATAAACATATAACCAGAAGGACACCATTCATCATACGTGTATGTAACCAAAAACTGTATCTACTGCTATCAAATCTTGTGCCATCAGGCGAATCACAGGAGGCATTTTTCTTAGACCTCCCATACACAATAAATATTTGCTCCTCTTTATCCAAAACTACCATTACAATTTTAAAATCCAAACTTGACCACAACCTGCAAAACACCCCAGTGATTCATCAACGTTGATTGACCATCAAAAATCTACACCCTACATATAAACGAATCTGCGAAGAAGGCTCTTCACCCAACCTAAATAACGTATTATTTCTCTTCTCCAAAACTGCACCACACTATTTTCGAAACTCGACCAAAAACCATTCCATCAACCTATACTACCAACCCAACAAACATTTCAAGTCCCGGCATCTAAAAAAATTATCAGTGAATCTAAATGGCCGAATCTGCGGTTGAGTGACTTGCTGCTCCTGAATCATGAAGCTTCAGACAGGCGCGTCATATATTATGCACACTTGTAACACTCTACTACAATTAATACACACACAAGTACGTGTCAACCGATATCAATATCAGGATTAAGACCTTAATAAAAACATGACGAAAATTGCTTGTTTGCAACTGGAAAGCACAAATATTACTCGAGAGTGCAACACCGCCCCGCAAATGATTACGTAATAGCCTTCCTCCATTACAATGTGTGACCATCAATAAGGATTAATCATCTTTGACTGATGCCCTGACACTCCACGTTGTAATCCATGCAAGAGACTTGGACCCTTTGTACGCTTTCCATTCGATACAAAATAAGAAATGTTAAAAGTAATTGATTTCACTCCTGACAGAAATCACTGAGATGAATCATTATTGACCAAAAGCCAATTCAGACCAATGCTCCCAAATCAAAAGGGTCGCACCTATAAACACCCGCGCCCGATGAGCCAACGCATCACTACTTTTATGTTTTAAATATCAATGTAGATCATTGTAATTATTTAACCATGCACTGTACCTAAGGCGCATAGGAGCATATTATTTCATACCCTGATTGTCTATGTCTGTCTTCTTGGTGAGCATAGATATCCAAACAAGCTATGCACACCATATTCGGACACAAACTCTGGGGACAGGTTGGATTATTTGACAGGCGAACCAAATACTTATACCATTTTGGTGAAGATCCAGATTCCATTATGAGACAATATTTTAACGCGACTTCCAACCATTGAGATCTAGCCTAAACCACCCATAGTCGCTAATCACAGTCTGACTTTTACTCACAGACACAATTACTTGACGTAAACTAGTACTCATGTTTCGGATTTTTTTCATCTATTGCCATTGATTTCGCATCCAGGACACCAGAATTTCACATTATAATCACTGCGGGTCACAAAATTACAGTCGCTACAATCCATGAGATCAATGAATGTTTGAGTACCCGTCAATCCTTTAGAAGCTTTTATATTATATTACTATACTAATGTATCCATTAATGCACTCATTGTGAGACATGAAAGATATAACGCCACTACGAATCCATAAAAACAATTCAAGTTTTAAAATTCATTATGAAGCCTATAATATTCCAAGAACACCACCTTCCTCCATTCACTCAGAACGTAGAAACACTTTGGCCACACCGACAAACATTCGTAAGTACGAAGACCATGAAAATCCGCGTGAGACAACGTCTCGACATCATGAAATCGCGAATCCAAAGATCCCCAACAATAAATCACACAAGCTTCTCTAAAGACAAATGACAACTGATCTGTTCTGACTTAATATGAATGCATCCCGTCATTATAGATTTGGGATTGCACAGCTGACGATCCAGTTATGTGGATGAAAGTCATTATGAGAGTATCTCAACAGAAATTATCAGCCTCACATGATCTCACGCCCTCACCACTTGATTGCATATCATACTGCCATGAGACAGTTTGGCCCTATTCCATTTCCTCCAAGTCCAACAGTTTTAGCCAGCTCCAATACATAAATCAGACCCTGAGGAGAGAATCTTGGAGGAATTTCTTGAAACGTTCGGCTTCTTAATAAATATTAACATCCTTCGATGATATATTGCCCCACGTGCTGGCTTACTTCTTTTCACAATATGAACCCATGATGCCTGCCAAAATCTGCTACAGCACGATTATGATACATGGTATAATTATATAACTATAATATTTATAATTATAAAATAGTAATAAAGTGTGATGAAAAAAAATAACCTTCATCAAATTCCCAATTTGATTTTAAATCAATCACTCAACATAACGTGTAAAATAGACTGTCACCAGACAATGAATTATATTTACGATATCTGCCACTCTCAAACTTCCCAAAAACAATATTTAATATTCACCACAACAGTGAAATAACCCATTCTCCACCAAGTCTACCTACATACTAACAGTCAACCCCGCTTCATCCCGTTCACCCTAATCGCGCCACCAGACTCATCAGACGGGTTATCCCTCTGGAACATTCAACTAAATATTTATCGCGGATCATCCTCCCAGAATACATCGCCACAAGGACGTAAATAACTATATAACAATAATAAATTATTTAACAAAATAAATTAAACGCGTGTGCTCGACCAGTCACACACAACACGCACGAGAACAAGTTTCGCTTGAACTTGCGATATTTTTCTACGTTTTTCTCCAACACGAGCCCCAAGCCTACTCTGCTAAGGTTCTCGCAAGGAACGCAAGCGCCAGAGAAGTCTGGACGCTCAGGGAGAAGGTTAAAGTAAAGGTGCTCGATATATGCTTCAGGAAGGAAAAAGGTTTGCCGCCGTTGGACGAGCACTGCTCATACCAGCACCTCAAAACCGACCAGACCAGACTAGTCGATCTCCTGCACCTCAAACCCAATCACTGCCAAGCCGACCAGACCAGACTAGTCGATCTCAGGCAACTCGAAACCGCAATCACTCCCAAACCGACCAGACCAGACGTCGATTTTTGGGGGAGGCGTCCATTCATCGCGGATTTTCACTTAGCGCGGGGAGGTTTGGAACGTAACCCCCGCGAGAAACGGGGGATTACTGTAATATACATATCTCTTCTCTTCTTTTCGGCTGCTCCCGTTAGGGGTCGCCACAGCGGATCATCCGTATGATCCGCATAGTGATTTGGCACATGTTTTTTACGCCGGATGCCCTTCCTGACGCAACCCTGGTCGCTCTTACGACACAGGGATATGGTACACCTATTTGTAGGTGTACCAATATAGTACATATGATACACCGGTACAACCAGGGTATACACCGGCCCAGTATACTGGTACTCATTTTGCCGACCTCGGAAGGATGACAGGCTGAGTCAACCCCCTGGTGTATTAATTAGTGGCCGAACGGGCTTGAACTCAGGATTCTTGGATCCCAAGCCGCTCCCTAACCACTGCGCCAACACCAGGCTTATTATATATATATATATATTGTTGCGGTTCTCGGAACCGCATGCATCCAACAGATAGTGGTCCCAAGACAGTTATTTCCATTATTATACGTGTAGATAGTCCTTCCCTTTTGTCTAGCGGGACAACAGGGGCGTGCGTTGCGATGATCTCATAGCTAGGTTTGCTTACGTCATTTCTTCTTCATTTCGTCCTTACTCTTCTTTTCTGATTATTCCTGAGGTAAATCTGAGCCATGTGTGCCATCGCTGTGAGATGGGTCCTCGCGGAGGCTAGCACGTGTGGCGCCGCTGCGAGGAAACGATGACGCGTGAGCATTAACAGCGCAGAGCCCCGTTCCCAAGCGACCCCTCAACCCAACGTGTGCGGCGAGTCATACAGTGCGCTTGGCAGTTTGGAATTATCGACTCAAGCTTCCGATGATCTGGGGAAGATTGCCAGTTGCATTAAAAAGGCAGACGAATGAATATCTCTAAAGAGGCTGCACGAATGGTGTTCTTCACAACACAGGAAACAGCCAGCACGACGCCCACGCTGCACGAAACGCGTACGGAGGCCGATAAAGGCGACTCCACGCCACGTTGGGTGGGATTGTGAGTGTGCGAAGTAAAAGCGGCGCGTTCCTTTTCAACCAAATATCTGATACATATTGGTGTTCGCCCCGCGCACACACAAGCAGAATCGGGCGAACGCGAGCACTGACCACGCGGGCCATGGCGGATCCGCACGAACTGCGCGAAACATGCATGGATTTATCCATAACAATGTACCTTCGGCCCTCGCTGGCAGCAGCGGATTCCCCATGGATGGTGAATGTCTTCTCGTCTCTACGGCCAGCGAAGCTGCGATTGAGCAAGGGAATGTTGCACAGTGCGGGCCAGGTTGGCGCACGCTGAGCGAGCGCATTGATCGGCGCTGGTCGGACGCCTGAGCGGGTATGCGGGACCCTTCGCCGGTTGTCAGGGCACGGCCCGGGGGTTTTTGCGGAACGATTCGCGTGCCAAGTTCGGTGTGGGCGATTCGTGTCATGTCGTGGGGTCGGAGCGAAATATTTTCGCTGTCTGGGATGACCTTGCCGGAAATGGAGTGTTGTGGTTTCCGGCCAAAGTTAGCGGGCCGCGTTAGGGGTCGGGGCCAATCAGAGCGCCTGATTCAAGTGATGGACGCTTCGCTTCGGGGTGGCCCCCCGCCCCGCGAGTCCTAAAAAGGTCGGAGCGGTCCCTCCGCCTCGCTCTCTGCCAGACATCGCCACGATCCGCCTCCTGCTGCCTGGACTCCACCTCCTCGTCTCTGCCCACACGATGTTGACCCCACCCGCCTACCTGGTCCCACCTAGCACTCCATCCACGCACTCTGGACTCCACCCCTTCTCCACGCCCACGGTCTCCACACACGCTGCTGAAGCCAGAGACGACGCGCCAGCTGTCGGGTACCGCACCACGGAGAGAAATGGGGGCAGGGCCGCTAGACATTTGCTCAAGGGCCAATTAGACCGACAGTACGTGGCTGTGTTTAACGGTGGTATATTATCAGCACTTTGTGCAGGGCAGTCACGGGGCCAATCGACAGCAACAACACACACTCATTTTCATAAAGTATGTACTATTTAGAATGTACAAAACCATTACAACGTGAGCACGTCGATAAAGTTTGTATGACAACATTTGCAAATCAGAACATCTCATCTTATATACTGTATATGAAAAGCTCAGTTCATGTCTCAGTTCAAGTTGTCTATTAATTACATACTCTTTGAACGTCAGTTACACACTGTACGTCTATTAATTATGTACTATTAAAATGTACCTTTTAAACCTATCGACCCTTTCGACTGCTGAGACCCCTTAAACCTTTGAAGACCCTTGAAGATGCCCAATACCCTTAAATATCCAAAATACCCGGAAGATCTTTGAGACCAAAGACCCCTTTTACCGATAATAGCCTTTCGACACTTTAGACACCTTTCGATCCCTTCACCCTTTAGACCGTTCAGAAAGATTAGACAGCTTGGACCCTTGACCATTTAGACTTTAGAGGTTTAGGCCACTTGGACCTTACTTGACCCTTTTTACATGCTTGAGAGATTCGACCCTTTCGACACAAACTAATATTGGAATGTACCGTCGAGACCTTTAGACCAATGAGAACCTTTGAAGAGCACACCACACAAACATCTATGGTCGTCTTACAAAATAAAGACTACACTTCTTTTCAGCAAGTAATGCACAAACTCGACCCACCCAAGGGGTGGGTACTCTGCAAGTCTAAAATAATAAATGTCAGTGTGTGTCAGTCCGACCGTCTTCTCCATAACTCCAAAACCATGAAACCTAGCATGCACACCAAGGGAATTCCAAGGGAGTGCATGAATGAAAAATGGGTGTTTGGATTCATTAAAACACCCCTTTTGAAGATGATTAACGGCCTTATTAAATTATCCTTCATCAAGGCTCATCCTTTGTCACCTCGTTGGGGTCTTAATTCAGCATTTTTTGGGCCTCCTCAACAATGCTTCGACTTGGAACAGGCTGCAATGGTTTCTTAATGATAGTATTATTTTTTTCCCCACTTTCCTCACGCACATCATTCAATACCTGATCATCATACGTACAAAATCGCTGGATACATTGCAATGCTTATACACGCCCAGAGATGCCAGCATTCGTGGCTTTATTTTCATATCCGCACATGCCATAATCTCGAGAATATCTTAATCTGAGCCAAATTTCAAACGTAAACTTCTTTATCGACTTCAGCAGTAGTTCGGACTGCTAGAAAATAGTTCATTTGTCCAATTCGGACATCTCCGGGTGTATGGTGTTTATATGACCGATCGGAGATCGTCAATTGCTTGCCAAGCCAGCCGTTCCTTTAGAGTGCTTAAGCCACTTGGCAAGCGCTCCACAATATTCGCACTATCACTGAATATATCGATTGACTTGAACAAAGTTGAGGGGACCAATTAGTCCATTTTTTTGTGGGGGGTGGGGGGGGGGGGGGGGGGGGGGTGGTGCCTCGCATGGTGCATCGAGTGGTGCAAGCTCGCTGAAAATGTGAAATTATATTTTACATGACGGTTTCCCTTTTTGTTGGATCTTCTTTCATTTTACAACCCGTCACTTCGTTCTAGATCAGTGGTTTTCAAACTTTTTTTAGTGGCGACCCAATTTCAGAACCTCTCTACATCGCGCGACCCAAAATATTCAAAACCCAATTCATAATATACAAGATAAGATTTCATATGACACAAGAAAATTTACTGGTTACTTTATTCACCATCGTCATGTTTTCATAGACGAGTAAACGGAGAATAGCCGACAGTATCCAAATCGTACAGTTGAATGTTCAGAAGTTTAGTCTGATGACATTAGATATATCGTGAGAAGGATGAGCCTGTTTTTCAGAAACAACTTCTCTATTCGTGGAGAAGTAGATGACAATGCCAGGATCATATCATGCTCCATTTCTAGGCGATTTCTGTACTTTGTTTAATCACCACTTTGGTGGAGAACGACTGCTCACAAAAGTATGATGAAGGATATGGCATGAGACCTTAAGGCGCGCCGTGACAGGGTCGGGTACGACGGCAGCATTTTGCACCAGAATGTCGACACGAATTCGTCCGCGCAAGAGCCTGCGCTCCTGAACCTGCTGGAGCTGTACAAGCTCTTCCTGTACTGTATCATCTTCATACAATCGAGTCCAGTGGAGCCGTGAAAGGGTCCCGACCACAGAAAAGGACTGCACATCCAGCTCAGGGAAATAGTGCTCGAACTGTTCAATGAGCGACCGAAGGTGACGTGCTATCTCCCGAGAAAGACTGTCGAGCTCAGCATCATCGTACTGGCAGGTCGTTAGATGCTCCCAGACGGGGGAAAAGGCTGAAGCGCTTAACAGTTGCTTTGTCTGCCAGTAATTTTAGATTCGCCAGAAATCCGCTCATTTTGTCATGAAAATCATGAGGTTGGCGTCTTTGCCTTGGAGGAGCGGTTGAGGACATTGAGACGTTCAAAGATGTCAACGAGATCGCACAGTTCTGACAGCAAGAGTCAGACTCAAGCAACGCTACCCATGCCTTTTCCCTTGTGTGCGTAGGAATCCTTCAGTTCATCTTTGAGCTCGTAAACACGCAGAAGAAGGTTCCTCGAGTAACCATCTGACTTGAGTGTAGAATAGTAAATTCTTATGGTCGGCGTCCATCTCCTGGCGGAATAGCCTGAATAACCTAGTGTTGAGGCGCTTGATTTGATGCGATTCACCATTTTTACGACTTCTGAGAGCAGCTCTGCAAGGTTTCTGGCAAAGTACGAGAGGCGCGCTTCTCGGTGAATCATGCAGTGTACCATGGAGGTCTGAGGAGCCACCTCAAGCAATTTAGCCTTGAATCCAGAACGCACTCCTAAATTGCTGGCGCGCCGTCTGTTGTAGAACCGAGCAACTTCCCGAAGTCCAGATCATGGTCACGATAAAACTGCTCTACTTTTCAAAAATGTCCTCGCCTTTGGTGGTGGCCTCATGGTTTGATGAGCAGAGGCTCATCGACAAAGTTATCAGCCTTGATGAAGCAGACCAGACGATGAGTTGCGCGTACGATGCGATATAAGTGGACTCGTCCAACTGTATGGCGTGCCACGGCGATTCCTTGATTCTCTGTACGATCTGAGCAGTTACGTCCAGACTCATATCTTCAATTCTGCGTTTTGATGTGTTGTCAGAGAGGGGTATAACTGCCAGTTTCTTGCCGCTTCCTCCCCAACCATCAGAGATACATGTCCTTTGCACATGGCAGCACGAGTTCTTCCGCAATGGAGTGAGGCTTTTTAGTCTTGGCAACATGGAGCGACACTCGATACGAGGCTCTAATGCCCGAGAATTGGTCTGATGGCATTCTCTTCTGTCAAGACGCGTATTCTTGAGTGCAAGAAGTTTCCTCTCAAGAACGCTCTCTCCTTACCTGATAAGGCGCATGTTTGTAGTCAAATGCCTCTGCAACTTATTTTGTTTATAGACTCCGTAGAAAGCACTTCGAAACAATCACACACTGAGGCCTCTGTGCCCCACTTTTATCCCACGTAGTAAAATCCAAGGTCCAGAATTATTCCTGGTAAGAACGTTCTCGAGATTTGCTGGAGGCCGGTGCTGCATCACAAATAAGGTCTCGAGTCGTACGTGGAGACGTGAATACAGTAGACGTTAATGATAGAGTCAGAGTCTGAGTCTGAGAGGCTGTGGATCAAACCACTAATTTCCCCAAAATGAACCGCCTTCAGCGAGCCGCGCATCGGCTGGATCCCATTCCAAGCGTCATGTTGCGCCGGTTCCATACATTGAACGAACGTTTATATTACATCCCGTAAAAGCGAACACCGATCGAAAATAGACAATTTTTTTTTCGCTGCAAGCGGACGCCGCCGACCCAAGAATTTGCTCGGCGACCCCACTTGGGTCGCGCCCCCGGGTTTGAAAAACCAAGTTCTAGATAAATACATAATATAAACAAATAAACGCTTCGTTTAAAAAAGTTTCTTCAACCGTTCGTTGGAGTGCTTGGTTGAATGGAGTGCTCAACATCTCTGGAGTTAGGAAGGCAAAATAATTTAAATGGTTACAATGAGTAAAAAAAATGTTTCAGTTGTTACAAAGCAATGAATCGCCACACTATGGAAGGATAGCTAAGAGGTACACACACTCGCTCTATGCTGTCGAGCCTGGGTTTGAATCCCAACGCAGCTGTAAACTGTCATCCCAGTGTTTCACAGGCAGGGCAATTCATCAGCGTGTGCACTGTCTCAGATGGACGTTCAACTAAACATCACATTTCCCGGAATCCCCCCCCCCTACCC
>CM068961.1:100091390-100110905 GCA_035128595.1 Eptatretus atami | reverse complement strand
TATGACAGCAATATAGGATGGACCTAATACTGGGATTGGCAAAGGGAGTATATACTTGAATTAAAGGGGCACCCTGCTCACCTGAGTGACCACAAGCAGAAGCGATGCATTCGCCCGAGTGGAAGTCAAAAATAGACAGGAACTTGTCCGTGCAACTGGTGACAACAAAAGTACCTGATGGGTCCAGTTGGACCTGAAAGGGACAAGAGATACACCAGTCCCTTCACAATCGTAAGTGCTGAAACTTCATTGGAATTACATTCAAGAATACGCACACCCTATGAGAAGGTGAGAAAGCTGGTCTACGTACCTTTATGAGACTCCCATCGTCACCCTGAGCTCCCTTGTAGGCCTTTTTCTGCTTCCCACTTTCCACACTAAAAATCCTGTGAATTTCAAAACATTAACTTTTAAAATCCCGAAAGAATGAATCATGCTGCATGTTCGGACTTTAAAAAATAAATATAGAAACCTTGTCAACCAAGATAAAGTGCAATCACAATTTAAACTAAAGCTTTACCACATTAGTCGGCCTTTGTAACCGGACACATACCATTTGTGAACTATAAATATGAACTCTTAATTGCTCTCGCATGCCCCCACAATCATCATGTACAGGTAAGGGTATATTTTGAAGAATATGGGGCAGCAGGGATACAGGGAAGGGTTTACTCAGCAGTTTGTGGGGTGGGGATACAGGTAAGGGTGGGCTGACAGGAAGGCGGAAGAGGTGCAGGAGGCTCGAGTGTGAAGAAGCGCACAGAGAGCTTAAT
Organism: Eptatretus atami; assembly: GCA_035128595.1. NCBI lineage: Eukaryota > Metazoa > Chordata > Myxini > Myxiniformes > Myxinidae > Eptatretus > Eptatretus atami. Next base: position 100,110,132 of record CM068961.1, on the reverse strand, counting down.
AGTCTCGAAGCCGTCTAGCCTGGGTTTGAATCCCGACCCAGCAATAAACTGATGAATCACCGAAATTGCTGTTTTATTGATGACAATGTGTGCAGCCTCTCGGATAGACGTTAAACGAACGTCCCATCTGCCAGCATTCGTTGGTAGATGTTAAAGATCCCATAGTGTCCTTTGCAAAGAGTAGACGAGCTGTCGCCAGCACAATGAACAAATTACAAACTCCTGAGCTAATCAGCAGAGGGGCATTGCATCAGCAGCACAGCCACTCCCTTAGCCAACGATGCTACAGGTTTACACAGATATGATTCAACTCTGAAGTTCAATCTCAGGAATAGAATGACAAATTTCAATTAGAGTCGTTTATTTGTTTGTCCCTTAAACAAGTGCAAAGATATTTGTTCTCAGTGGATCAATTAAAGTCTAAGTTGGTGAAGGTGTTGAGTTTGGGATCGCACGCTTCTTCAGCATGCAGTTGACGTGTGGCACCTTCAGATTGTGGATTCCAAATCCCTTCACAATAATCAGTGAGAAATCATAGTAACTGCAATACTACATGTTACATCATATAAAAGCAAAGCCACACATGGGTACAACCTTTAGGCTCATTCCGTGTCATTTCAGCCGGGGGTTGCGGTGACCCCCTCAGATTTTTCTGAAAAAATTCTCAAAGCAACCTTAACATATATGAAGAAGGTTTGCCAAGTTATAGCTCAAAATTCCAAGTAGTGTCCGAGATATGGCCCTACAAAACCCTAGGGGTGTTTCAAATCTGGCAGTCGAGAGTTGCAGATTTGTATCTGAAGCATTTTTGGAGGGCTCTAAATTCCAGTTTTACAAATAGAGTTCTAAATTTCACACAAATGGTGCCCATTAGTGAGCCTTTCAGAATCTGACATCAAAAATGTTCCACTTAAAATACTTTTTAAGATAAGTACTCTCAAAAGTAGTGATTTGTAACATGCAGTCAAAAAATTTGAGTTTTCAAATTGCTGCCAACAGTCAGTTTATTAATCATGAAGAATTTTGTTGCCTGATTTACATAATCTAGTGACTGGATCATTTACACAAGAAAACTGAAACCTTTTGGAGTAAAATCTTGGGTGCTATAGGTGTCTGAACTTTGCTCCAGACTCAACGGCACTGACATTTACCCCGGTTTTACCCCAAGTGTTCACCATGTTGACAGTTACACAGCTCTTTTAAATTTTTGTCACCTAAAGACACATACATAGGCAAACTGTGGTAGAAAATTCAAGAGTTGTCTCAATCCCTTCTATTTTTAAACGATTTTAAAAAGGCCCACTATTTAAAAAAAACATGTTCGATGAAAGATGGAGAATAAAGCAATAGGTGTGCTTTTGAAGTGGAAGCCATGCCAAACATTCATAAGTTGGCACCACAATGATCAAATTGTTGTGTTTTTTTGGTCAGAACAAGTATGTGGTTACTTTCATTTGGCTCACATTTTTTTTAAAAGGATATTTTAGTTTAAGGCCGCCGCCAATCTCAACTACAAATTAAGACACATAATGTGATCATAATAATCACCATTATAAATATTCATTTGCATATCTAATTGTTTATATACTTAGTGTACATTGTACAAAAGTCTACATCCATTTGTAAATGAAGGTACAATATCTGATTCAACTTTTTTTTTCATAATTTCATATCAAATTGTTTGGACAAATGTACTTAGATCCATTGTACAAAGTGAACAGTGATTAGTTTTATAATTGCCAGGATATAATAAAATGTAACAATGAGCATTGGCAGTTACTACAGGGCTGTGAATTAGGTTAAAGCCTAAATAAGATAGAGTTGTGCTTCATGCCTAACTTTGGAAATGATTTTGGTACACTTCTTTAAGCTTTACTAAACTGATTAATATATTGTTTGATTCCACTTGTCATACTTCCTTACAATATCTTTATTTTTCTGTATGTTTGTTAGTAAAAATTTTATTTTAAAAAAAGTAGCTTTTGGGACTGCAGAATCATTAGAAATTGATGCATTAAAAAAAAATTTAGTTTAAAAATAGAAGGGATTGAGAACAACTCTTGAATTTTCTATTACAGTTTGCCTATGTATGCGTCTTTAAGTGACAAAAATTTAAAAGAGCTGTGTAACTGTCAACATGGTGAACACTTGGGGTAAAACCGGGGTAAATTTCAGTGTCGTTGAGTCTGGAGCAAAGTTCAGACACCTATACACCCAAGATTTTACTCCAAAAGGTTTCAGTTTTCTGTGTAAATGATGCAGTCACTAGATTATGTAAATCAGGCAACAAAATTCTTCATGATGAATAAACTGACTGTTGCAGCAATTTGAAAACTCAATTTTTTTTGACTGCATGTTACAAATCACTACTTTTGAGAGTACTTATCTTAAAAAGTATTTTAAGTAGAACATTTTTGATGTCAGATTTTGAAAGCCTCACTAATAGACACCATTTGTGTGAAATTTTCAGAGCTCTTTGTAAAACTCTGGAATTTAGAGCCCTCCAAAAATGCTTCAGATACAAATCTGCAACTCGCGACTGCCAGAATTGAAACACCCCTAGGGTGTTTGTAGGGCCATATCTCGGCACTACTTGAAATTTTGAGCTATAACTTGGCAAACCTTCCTCATATATGTTAAGGTAGCTTTGAGAATTTTTTTCAGGAAATCTGAGGAGGTGACCATAGAATTTCATTTTTTTGGCTGATTGGACATGGAATGACCCTTTACCTGAATGGCAAAGTGAACATAATGTTAAACTCGTCGTATCGTTTGGTTAAAACTCGTGGAGCAGAACGTTGCACCTGTTACAGTCATCATGCGCTCAAATGTGTCGGTTTGCTATTCATTTCGATGAGATGACCTTGTATTCAATTGTACACCTATCACCACTTCGGATTATTTGTGGGGGGGAAGTAATCTTTCCTAATGCGTAGTACCGAATGTTAATCAATGGCTTCGACGTGTCCTGGCAAATTACAATTTTGTTGCAAAATACTTTTTTTCTCGACTCTAGACTTCTTATCCGATGCAGAATGAAATGGCAAGTGGGTTTGGACCTGCTTCATGCTCCCACCTGAAACCTAAAGCCCATAGTACTGGATCCTCGTTCAAATGCCATATTATCCAGTCTACTCATGCCCTTGTAATTCATGAAAATGTACATATGACTTGTGTTAACCTCCTCTATGTACCTATGTAAGACCTATGTAACTATGTTTTCTAACCTATGTAAGAAAAAGCAGCTAAGGTGCCCCAATCCATTGATCATATGTGATAATGGTGTTTTTTTCAAAAAAAAACATATATATAAATATATATATATAATATATATATATATATATATATATTCAGCAATTTCTTTCAGTGTCATTCCTGCCTAAGGCAACAAATGACTTTTTGTACAATATACTGTACATCACAAAATATACTGTACATCTTAAATATCGACAGTTACCAACTTGCCAGGTTTGCTTGGATTATTCCTGGAATTTACTTCCTATCCAGGCTCCATGATCGGCCTGTATCATGTGGAGATATCCCTCACCCAACAAACGGTTTTCCCATTAAGAATGTGTTATGTGCAACGAAAGTAGTGGAGCTCGAGTCATGCCCACTCTTGCATGGGTATAATCATATATATTACTGAAACTCTCATCGTGTGTGTGTGTGTATGTGTGTGGTGTGTATGTGTGTGGTGTGTGTGTGTATGTGTGTGTATGTGTGTGTGTAGTATGTATCCGAAATACAGCCAAAACGGTACAAGATAACGCAAAATGTTAGGGCACCTGACTTACCATTCGCCATGCGGTGTGCAGTATCAAGTTTCGTTCAAATGCGGGCAACGAAAAATATTATTAAAAAATCATTCCCGATTCAGTGAAGTACTCTTCGGGAGAATTTGATCAATGCAAACAACCTCAGCGTATAGTTCGCTGGAGCTATCTTTTCTTTTTTTCTTGAAATGATTTATTTATAAATCTTAAACATTTAGTATAGACAAAGAACGATCATTTTTAAGCATAAAATAAACATCGCCATTTTGATCTAATACTTCAGTGTTCATTAATAAATAAAATTGTGTTTAGAAGATTACGCACAATAATTTCTTCACCTTTTTCTCCGTTTTTTTTTTTCACATCGACGCGCAATATAAGTTCATTCAAATTGGGCAACAAAAAATTATTTTAAAAACATCAACCCTTAAGCGGAGTCAATTCCTGATTCAGTCAAGTTTTGGTATGACGATCCATAAGCGCAAGGACAAACCATGGAGAATGTGTTGATACACCTCGAGAAACTGGTATTTCAGCATGGACAACTGTATGTGGCTCTTCACCGAGGAAAGGTGAAGGAAAATCTCAAAGTATTCCTGAAGAATGGGAGATCAACCAAGAATGTTGTCATTAAACGCATGCTTGTTGAACGATGACTCCTGAGGTAAATGCTCAAATTTTCTTCAAGTTAAAGTTTGACCAGTAAATAATATTAAAATTGTCTTTTTTTTATTTCCCCCCCCCCCATCGACCGCTGTCACAACGGGAACCCAACGGGTTCACGGGTCATCTAGTAAATACTAGAGCAAGCAAATTTAGGAAAGAATAATTCCCCTTTGACATGCACTAAAGGATGGAGCAACCTCGATGCCTTTTGCACATGGAGAACATTAGGTTTAGACTTTAGAGCAATTGCAAAATATCCAAACAAGGGTCTGCTCAATCAACAGAACACTCTGACACAAAATTTCTACCTCCACGGTACAGCGAGCACTCAGAAGTGTACAAGGCCAGCATGAACAGTGGAACTACACTTTGCAAAGTCATCGTTGAACACAACCTGCCTTTCCTTGCCACGGAGCACTTCAACCAGATGGTAAAAGTGATGTTACTCTGACCGCAAGCTTGCCAAAGTTTATTCGTCTGCTGTACACTTGCCCACTAAGAAATGCTCAATTGGACAATTCAGGAAAAATTCACCTTCACGAGGAAAGCCTTCGTCAGAGCTTGTATTGTGGTGACCAGGCTGGGGATAAAAGGCCTTTAACCTGATTATTATTGCTTTTGGGCACCACTCGTCTCAAAATGATGTTCACTGGACCGATCCCCAAGAAAATTATTAAATAATTGATGTTTTATGTTGCTATTCGGTATTTGATCTATATACATCCTTTACATGATGATGCGATAACAAACATCCTTATATCCTACATTTAGCCATTAGAACAATTTATCAGAATAGGGTATTAAACAACAACACTTGGAAATCCCTTGAAATTATTCTGTGTAGCAATTTCCCTGGGGAGGGTGGGGGGGGAAATAATAATAACAATTAAATAAAAAACCACCAGCAAACAACCCAGAACACACGCCACCAACAACCACTGATGGAGGACGAGTGCTCATCCTTGATGCAAAATAATGCATTGTTCAAAAAAAAAAAAAACATTCAAGAAACTATTAGTTAATGGTAATGTTGGAAGTTGGTGTAAACTAACCACCAACCACCAAAGAGAGACAAACATGGCGTTTTCAATTGTTCCTGACCATCCGATCCTGACAGCCCACCGCAGCATACTTTCCATCAATGTCCACTCGTCATGTCGTAAAGTGTACATTTTTCCACCACGTGTGCGTCCTGTAAACTGTGGCCATCCGCAGTCTGAAGAAAATAAACAAACACAGAACACAGGAAGGATACTTCACTCACTCACAATAGGAAAGGCTCAAACGCACATCTTCTGGACCAATACTCGCCGCGCCCTTCTACGAGTGTTTCACCAGCAGAAAAAATGTCAAAAACCATCAGATCTCCTTCCTTAACCATTCCATACCCCATATAAAAACTTTAATTCTAAAACTATCTGTAGATTCACTGACAATACAGATCTGATATTCCACGTATCCCAGCAAAGCGTCACATTAATGGCCGTGATAAGCCACGATTGGCAACATGTTGGCGATGGAGCATTTTTGTAAAGAGTCCCACTTGTATTTTTTTCATTCCACTGTGGTCGTTCGAGATTATACGAGGAGTACAAATAGGCAGTACCCACCATCAGTGCAGTACTGGAAGTAAATCACTTGTCTCCCCCACAGCTGATATATGCCACTGCTGTCATTTTCTGGGGTAAGTGAATGGGGAGTTCATTAAACTATCCCACGAACAAGACACAAGCTTCTGGATAAGCTTACAAGCATGCAGAACCTACCAACAAGCCTCACGGCAGTGATGGAGGAGGAGTGCTCGTCCAAAGTCTGCAGCAGGGCATAATTATTAGCAGCATCGAAAACGTGATAAGGCGATCACGACTTGTGAGGCGAGGAGGCGCAGATACTGCGGCAACACCAATCGACAGTGCTCATAACAAGTGCGTGCAATCCAGGCATGCGGCCTGTGGTCATGGCAGGCAGACTGATCAGAAACTACAAAAGTTCATCTACTGTTTCACATCAGACCTACAAAAGGTTGACAGTTTGTCTGTGATACGCCACTTTTTCTCGAGATGGCTGAACGATCGTCAAACAGTGCCCGGCAAATGCTTTAGGCAACAAAAAAAAAGGAAAAAAAAAGTTTGCTTGATTACATTTTATTCCCCCCTCAAATCACTCTATAGTGCCGAAGCCTGAGTAGCTATGTGAAACGTAATAGTAAACGATCCCCAACCCCATTGAAGTGTTTTTGTCACCAAAAAAATTAATTGAAAATAAATAAATAAAATCCGATTTCTTCAAATATGCCAACAGGTTAGAACAGTACCAGAAAACGTCAGGTACTCCTCGCTAGTATTTTAATAAATTTAAACACATTTGGAGCAAGTAAATGAACAATAATTAAATTAAAAACAAAAAAAAGTCAATCGAGCTGTTAAGTAGCCAAGAGAAAAAGATGTTCTATCCAATCCGATTTGGGATAATGACTGACAAAGCACAAGTAACAATCCTTACTGCTGGATTTTAGTTGGCAGGATATTGAGGCATAACACCTCAGAGTTGTGTGCCGCCAGCAAACGAGTTTCCTGCTGCCGTGCAAGTCGTGAATCCTGCACGAGGTGAAAATGCGTCACCGAGAAGTTCGACGAACAACACAATTCCAACATTCGATGGAAAATGCAGCAATCTCCTTCGACATACTTTTCATACAGTCGATACATTGCAAGCAAAGCAGAACGAGGTGAAGAACTGGCAAAAATAAATCAACGTCAGTCATTCTCCCAAAATATGTGGTATTGTCGCCGCCCCTCTGACAGGCCGGCATGAAAACGAGCTCCATCTGAGTGACCGACCGGCCACCCAACCAATCATTGTCCATTTAGCTTTTATGTGCAGATATCTATTCCTCATGTCATCAATCCTGTGATTGGACTGAATTGTTGACAAAGCAGCAATCTCAGTAACTTTCTTGTGTTACGTGATATTTCAAAAACCGTTTTAGATTTAGCTTTCACATAATGTATATTCCTCATACCACCCAAAAGGTGGGGGACCTGACTATCACTCTTGTTAACAGTAGAGATTTGCCTCCCACCGAACGGTGGAGGTTACATTCTCACCCCTTTCTATCTGTTTGTTTTGTTTGCACAAGATAACTAAAAAAGTAGTGGACGGATCGGTGATATTTTGTGGACGGGTTGGGTGTGTGACGAGCGAGAATTGATTCGATGTTGGTGAAGATCCCAATCTGGGTCTGGATACGAGAGTTATTTATAATTTTTTAGTGATTCTTCACCATCGAGATATCGGGCCAAAAAACTAATACATAGCATAGTTCAGAAATGTATCGGGCCGATATGTCTTGTGGATCAGGCATTGTTGGCAGAGCGTGCGCTCTAACCGAGTGCCCTTGTAGCTTTTAAATTATAAGAATCATTGCATCATGGCTGTTAAAGGCTATGTAAAGAATTTGGCCAAAGGCTTATCCCATTGCAATGGCAAGTGTAAAATGAAACTTCAAAGTTTTTGTGACAGTTTGGAAATGCACCCTGAGGGAGAGCATACATGGACACGTAGGAGACGCGGAGGACAAGTTATTTCAATAGTCAATGTGTGTAGCCCTGCTTGCCCTTACTATACTAAGGTTTGGGGTGGCATGCGCGTTGAGGTTCTTTTATTTCCCGGTGTGGTCTTCCCTTCCCCATCTGCTCCTATCAAATACCCCATCGGTCCACCACCCCCACCTTGCCCATTTCAACTTTCCCCACCCCCCTGTGCTACTTTCAACACCCATCAGTCCATTCCAACAATCCTCTGCTCCTTTCAGTTCAACAACCCCTCCTTCACCCCATCAGTCTTACCTTCAACCGCACAGCGGCCGATCTTCCTCAGTCCATCTGCGGTCATTAATCCTTCGGGCCGATCGGATTACCTTCACGCGCATCGGACTTTGTCCTTTTCTCACATGCATGTCATTGGCACGAAATGCAACGCTTTTCCCAAATGTAACAAAGTGCAGCACATCTCACATGCACAGTACAATGGCGTACTGTACAAGGGTGTTTAGCGCACAGGAGGACTGGAGGACGCCTTCGGGGAGGAGCGAGGGCTGTGTTGAAGGCTCCTCAGAAAGTGGAATTTCCACAAGCTGCGCACGGATGAGGAGGTTCACAGCGAGACGAGAGAAAGCTGTGTCTATGAGGAGAAAAGGAGCTCAGGGTTGGTCCTCATCGGTGTCCTAAAAAGCTGTCCAACAAGGAAGAAGGAAGGTGCGCAGAGAAAAAAGAGCTCATTGTGTGGAGGAGGGCAGGTCAAGCCCAGAACGGACTTGTTTCTGCTGTGGCTTCGGGACCAGCAGATCCCCCATGAACCAAGCTGCTGACCGTTGGCATCTCGAGGACACCGGAAGGGATTTGCCTACTTGTTCTGGATGCTCAGAAACACAGTAGCACGTCCATTGTCATTCCACCACTCACTTCCCCATCCTTTCGCCCCTCCCAAGTATATTTCGGCTGTCACAGCCCAGTTGAGCTGTACGAGGTGAGGGAAGGAGTCGATTCCACACTCCATACTTTCTTTTTGTCTTCTTCTTCTCCCGCATATTGAATGATGGCCATAATGTCTTGTGCATAAATAACATTGCACAAGAATACCCATTGGGTTAAATCTGCTGTTTTGTGCCTTTTTACCTCCTGCCTGTATATACTTCGCTTTTAAATGAGGCTGCTTGTGTGTTTTGTAAATAAAATAATTGTTAGTCATTTAAAATCCGTCTCGGTTGTCCTTTCCTCATGTTCGCGACGGTGTACAAGCATAGTTAGATGGGAAGTTATACCCCACCAATTGGCTCTACTCGTCAGCCAGCGTACGGTACACTCACTGTATCGCTCGGGCAGTGACCCAAGTGTATGCTGAGGGCACAAACTCGGTTAATTTAGTCACCTCCTCAGGTAAAGAGCCCGACGGTAACTGCTGTTAGAGTCGACGAGGTCAATTGATGCATGGTTGCTTAGCACCCGAGGATCACGGATATCCGCAGCTGGTAGCCTCGGACGGGGGTGATCGGAAGAACCCGAGGGTTTCCCTCGTGGCGAGCCTCGAAAACCCTGGCCGTAACAGTATTAAAACGGTCAACTTCGGAAGAAATGACATCAACCAACCGAGACCCTCTGGTTACCAGTTACGCCATCTTTATGACACCCCCTTTCTCTGCACTCAGTGGGCAATCAAGTGGCATTTCCTTCTCCCTATGGTTCTCGTCCGGGCTCTATCCTTTTCAAAATGCGAGTGTCAAGAAAGTGACACATACCATTTCTAAAGTCTTTGGATGACTTGACCAGGGTTGAACCACCAAAAAATTGTTCCACCATTGTTCTAAGCAAAGAGGGCATAAGCAGTTCGATTGTATGATGAATGACTGCCCTCACCTGACATTACCCATGCCTGTCTTCCTGAAGCAAGCTCCTGACCATCAGGATTGATGCACAGGGCCCTGAGGCCACCACAACCTCACAGGATACAGACGCAGCATCTCTTCCAACAGCCTCTTCTATATGAATCACTTTTAGTGACTGAAATGAACAAAAATACAATGAGAAAGAAAATAAAGTTTGCCTTAAAACGGTACGGACACGGTCGGCCCTTACTCCACGTTGACATTTTGATGAAGCCCCGCGAGGCCTTGCTGGGTGACGACGCGTAAGTCGTGCACGCCACATCCTGAGGTGTTGTCATCAGAGGCCGTGATGAATGAACAATAGGCATGACAGTAAAGTCCTTCAGGGAGTTCCAGGGTACATCTGAAAGGGGGGGGGGAGAAAGTCAAAATGGCACAAAGATAATAATAAATTTATGCAAAAGTCCAGATCCCACTGAGAATTTCAACTCGGTCACAACATAAAAGCAAACGTTGAAATTTACTCGTATCATCATCATCCGGTTGGTTCCAACACAAGTTATTTGCAGAAGCAAAAACTACAAAGAGCTAATACAAGAAAGCGTTTTAAAACAGAGATTGAGGCTCATGAAAGGGGCATGGAGAGGAAGCATTGCAGTTGGCCACAAAGACTTGTGAGGGAACAAACACATGGCAGCGAAGTTGGAAGTACAAACAGGACAAGGTATTTATGGAAAGCAGACAAAGTCCGACAAACGTGTAAATGTGAAAACCCTTTCAAATCGACTAGGCTGAGAACCCAGCTTGTGCACCACAAACCCCAGCAGATGCTCTTGGTACTCAACCAACATTATTCCAAGAATAATGCAGAGCAGCCGATGAACATGTACACACCACTAGCTGTATACAAATTTTCGATGTAAATGTGTATCGTGTAGCGCCGCCTCCAGGTGGGGAGGGATACAAGTCTCCACATTTACACTAACAGTATTCCTGTCCCCACGTTTCCAGTGCAGCGAGCGTTTTGCATTATAAGCATAGGCATGTTTAGTTCATGCACGTAACCCAGGAGTTAATTTTTTTGGCAACATAAGAGCTGGCAGTTGCCTATACACCACCCAATAAAAGGTATGCATCAGAAGAATTGTGTTGCATGCCTGAAACAAGATCGCCCATAGGACGGTATTTTGCTAGCTTGTCTAAAGCAGCATTCAAAAACAAACAAACAAACCCAACAAAAAACAACAAAACAACAACAACAACAACAAAAAAAGACCTAGGAGTTCATAGAACCCCTTACATGCACAGACTTGAGGAAAAACTTGGCAGGGTCTTTTCAACCTTGCTTTTGCGTTTCAAGCACAATCAATATTTACTACGAGTCCGCCATTTTGTCCAACTCTCGATAGTCCCCCGCCGAAGAGCGCCGCAGCGGCACATTCGATTGGTCGAGATGGCCATAATGATGAAAAATTGTCTAAGTACCGTCTAAACTGGTAAGGTGGTGGCTTTGAGTCACAACTTGTAATACCCTCCGCCATCTCGACAATCGAAAATGCATCAGAATAAAGAAAAATGAAAGGAATAACAAATAAAACACAAGCCGTGATAATGTGGTGCTTACATTCCCAAATGAAATGCTCTACTATGCTGCCATGATAATGCAGAGACATTAACATGCATACCTATTAGTGAGAGATTGGTAAATTTATAAGCAATGTTCGATTGTATCATTCCAATCGGATGCTTTAGAAAGCACTTTCACTAGCAGTACCCGTAATCAGGTTTCATCGAGTTAGCACAGAAGCAGGGAATAAGAATGTCGGCATTATATCATACCAAACTCCCCAAACACAGGCAGAGTGTAGAGCGCCGAGAATTCACAGGTGATGTGTTGCCGTCGGGGACTCGCCAAAGTGCCACACATAAAGGCTGTGATCGCTGTAGGCACAAGCGAGCCAATGGCGTGCACCGTTGTGACTCAAAGCCACCACGTCAGGAAGCGAGCAACATTGGATCTTCTGCGGCTTCCTGGAGATGGCGAAAGTTACAACCCGCGAGACGAAGCAGATGAACCATTTAACAACAATCATTTTTATTTTTTTTTTTAAACAAGACGTACGGCAACTCCGTCCCTGGCGTCATGTTTTCCCCAAGCAATGTGGTCGTGGCAAGTTAAACAGGAAGTGAAGGTCCATGGCAAACACGCGCACCACTCCATTTGTACAACCGCAAAAAATCATTCCTATGCACCAGCTGCCAAGCACAAGGCACTGCTTAGCCTGTCATAAAAGGTACCAGGTAACAGGTGGGAAGGAAAAGGGGCAAAAATTCATCACATCACAGCTATAATTTTAAAACATTAAACACCTGTTCAAGGTGGCAAATGTAAATATATATATATATATATATATAAATAAATAAGTTTAATAAAATATATATCAAATAATAATATATATAATATATATATATACAATAAATAAATAATTAAATATATACATATATATGTATATATATAAACTTAATATAATAAATATAATAAATACATATAAATACAATAAATATAATAATAAAAGATGCGCGCGGAAGTAACCACACTGACAATGAATAATGACAGGTTTAGATGCACAGCAACAGGCTTGTGGAAACGCAGCAATATTACAGAAGATGAACAGGCAAGCTATTTAACACTTCTTTCAAATGGCCCCAATAACCACTTGTTGCGATCAGAAGAGGAAGTTTTTGGTTCAAGTCTCAAAACCGATTAGGTAGGACAGCAGATTTACCTCATAGGCTGCGAGAGGACTCGCGCTCATTTTGCAAACAACACTAGGGATCTTTAACATCCACCGGCTAATGCTAAACAGATGAGATACCTGGGCTTAACATACATCGAAGGATGACAATATTTGTGATGCACGCCAAGCATGACAGTACAATAGGAGAGTTGTAGTCAGTCAGGAATCAAACTCAGGCTAGCTCTAGATGGTACGTGTTGCCAGCTCTGCACCATTCTTCAGGGCCCATCAGAGATGAAGGTTACAAAACCAAATTGCATGAAAGGAAAAAGTAATCACTCGAGGATTGTTGCGGCAAACATACAGAGTAGCTGGGAGCAAAGCAAGGAAATCATACTCTGTGGCGAACACCACAAATTAAAGATCACACGCAGGTATGCAAAGATGGGATTGTCAAACTTCATTAAGGAATTGATGAAAACAGTTTGGAAAACTGCTTTTGCGAAGAAGAATCCAAGTGATCAACAAATGGGCGGAGAAAAAAAAATATTCAAGTGCTGAGGTGTAGCAAGGAGGGATGAAAACGTGTGAGGTAAGGTAACAGTGCATGAGCATTCTATATGAAAGATAAGAATAAATTATACAAAATATTAAAAGCAACGGCCTTGTCAAGTGAGACATAGGTCAGGGAGAAAAGGTGGCTAGCCTGTCGCTGCCTTTGGCGACGAATAACTATTTACATTCATTTAAAGATTTATGAGAGTTTTGGGGGTTGTTTTTTTTTTGAAAAGAACACAACGCGAGTGAACCATTATCATTGTTAGCGTCAGACTTATCCCGAGCCACCCCCTGCTTTCCAAATCCGGCGAGTTGCGTCAAAGTGACCGTAGAGTCAGGTGATTTTGAGGCTCCGGTTCAGATTGCGCAGCCTTGACCTCCGCTACCGTCCCAGTGAACAACAAGCCAGCTAAGCTAAAGTGACTGATCTGAATCTGGGCTGAAGCAAGCTTAATCATGTGACACAATCTTGTCCAGGTAGTAGGAGAAGACAGTAACCAAATCAACCCTTAATGGGACTTACCAGGGCAATCAGTTCACCCAAGCCAAAGTACATTTCAAAAAGTGATGGCAAGAGGATGGGGGGGGGGGGGAGAAAAAATAAAGGACCGAATCACAAGCAACAATAAAATAAACCAATGTCCCCGTAGGGTGAATCCGTATCTGCCAAAGGTACCAACGTGTGACTTATTTAATGGTCACACTGAGGTGAAACAGAATGCATCCACCAGGAGCGAACTCCTTGAGGAAATATGCTGGCCTACGAGAATTTTCCGATGAAATCGTTCTACAGAAAAGTAGCCATGAAAATATGCTTTAGCCTCATAAACTGTCACCATAATCACGTCATAAGTCTACAGCTTGATATGTCTAAAAGCACTCATCGAGGTTCAATTTGAGGTACTACACGTATGGTTCTAAAACTTGAAAATTTGACCTTGGCGTCAAATATGTTTGACCATTGGGCGTTACCATAAAGGTCAAGGCCAATCGCCAACAAAAATTAATCAGCTGAGATTGCGAGACCATGAACTATTATTCCCATGAAGTTTGAAGACGATACGATCAAAATTACTCAAAAATAGGGTTTTCGTCGACTCCCCTGATTTGGCGAGCAAAGGTGACCTTGACCTTTTGACGCTTCACCTTCAAAATTTTATGCAGCTGAAAAGGACCTCTATAGGCCTCTGATATGCGAAGTTACAAAAATTTCCAATTGAAACTCGTGCTTGCAGAGTGATTTATACGTGTTACAGATAAAAAAAAAAACAACAACAAAAAAAAACCACATGAAGGTCAGGCAATCGCACACAAGAATTTAATCAGCTGAGCGCCAGACCATTGAACTATCTTCCGCATGAAGTTTGAAGACGATCCGATCAAAATTACTCAAAAAATAAGGTTTTGTCGATTCCCTGATTTGCGACAGTGACCTTGACACTCAAAATATTATATGGCCTGAAAGGGACCTCCATAAGGCCTCTGATATGCGAAGTTACAAAAATTTCCAATGTAAACTGTGGTTGCAGAATTTTTTTTCGTATTACAGACAACAAACAAACAAGAAAAAAAAAAAAAAATAAAAAAAAAAACACAGACTGACTAACACTATCATTTTGCAAAAACTTCGTTTTGGCAAGATAATAATGATAAAACGCTATATTTTAACCCACTACCCAATAAAAGGCCCACGGAACAAACTAAATCTCTTAATGACCATTGCCTTCCGGCCCACTTGACAACACTGATAGAGATAGAGGGGAAAACAAGAGCAGCAGATATTGTTACTCAAAGCAGGCAAGTCATGCAAAAGCAAATCAAGCAAAGCACCTGGGCCCTCATTGGGGGGGGAAAAACAAAGAGAAGAGAGACAGAGAGAGCTCGAGATAGGTGGGGCACGGGCTTGGGCATCCTTGCAAGGAGGGCTTGCAAAGCAGTATCTGCCAAGATCAGAGGCTCCTCCACCCCCCCCCCTCTCCCCACCTAACTGTCCTTTACACCCCTCGCCCCCATCTGTACAGGACCGACACACTTAGCCTTCTGTATCCCAGCTGCTATTGGTACAATTCCGCCGGTGGTGGGGCGAACTCTCCCAGCGATGGACAAGGCCTTTCCCGCCCTGTGGCGAGGCATGTTTGCACCTGGGCAAAACGTAAGGAAAAGAAAACTTTGGGACAGAAAACAGAGCAGAATAAACAGCAATGTCACCGCGTAGGGTGATCCATATCTTGCCAAAAGGTGACCACGTGTGACTTCTTTTAAGGTCACCACTGAGGTGAAACAGAGCTTGCTATCCACCAGGAGCGACTCCTTGAGGATAATCTGCCTACGAGAGATTCGATGAGAATCGTTCTACGAAGTAACCAATGAAAAAATATGCGTTTGCCTCATAAACTGTCACCAAATCACGTCATAAAGTCTCAGTGATATATCTAGAAAGCACTCAATCGAGGTGTTCAATTTGAGGTACTACACGATATGGTTCCTAAAACTTGAAAATTTGACCTTGGGGTCAATGTTTGACGCTAGGCTGTTAACCGATGAGGTCAAGGCCCAATCGCCACCAAAAATTAATCAGCTGAATAGCCAACCATGAAATATATTCCTCATTGAATTGAAAGACACGATGCGCGATCCAAAAATTACTCAAAAAATAAGGCGTTTCGTCGACTCCCCTGCTTGTGCGACAAAAGTGAACCTTGATCTGTTGACCTTGGACCTTCAAAATTTTATTGCGTCTGAAAGGGACCTCTATAGGCCTCTGATATGCGAATTAAAAAATTTCCAATTGAAACTGCTGCTCTGCAGAGTGATTTATACGTGATTACAAGATAAAAAAAAACAGTGAAGGTCCAAAGGCCAATCGCACATCGCAAAAATTAATCAGCTGAGGCGCAGACCATGAACTAATTCCCATGAAGTTGAAACGATCGATCAAATTTACTCAAAAAAATGAGGTTTCGTCGATTACACTGATTTGCGAAAAAGTGACCTTACGCTTCATCCTGTACCTTCATATATATTATGGTCCTGAAAGGAGCCTCCATAGCCTCATTGATATGCGAAGTTACAAAATTCCAATGAAACTTGTGGTCTAGCAGAATTTTTTTTTCTGATTACAGACAACAAACAATAACAAACAAACAAAAAAAAAAAAACCAAACAAAAAAACATAAACAGACTGACTAACATATCTTGGCAAAAACTTCGTTTTGGCAAGATAACAACACCAATAAAAAGGTCATTATTAATTAGTGTTAGAGGATTTTTAGAATGCGAACATGAGGGTGAGTTTTGACATCTTCTAAACATAATAGCCACAAACATACCTATATCACATTTAATTGGCTTTATGTTTATTCCTAACATCATGAAGGAATAGGCCTCACTACATTAGCATTTATTAACCTCTCAGAGTCATTTTCCACAATATCGATTAATCTTACAAAAACACTTTACGTATCCCATAAACGGAGCAAGGGTTGGTTAGGGGGGAGGGAGGGGTAGGTGGTGGGGGGGGGGGGGGA
This sequence comes from Eptatretus atami, assembly GCA_035128595.1. Classification (NCBI taxonomy): domain Eukaryota; kingdom Metazoa; phylum Chordata; class Myxini; order Myxiniformes; family Myxinidae; genus Eptatretus; species Eptatretus atami. The sequence goes on along the minus strand of CM068961.1, from coordinate 100,093,484 downwards.
CTGAACAGAGCCTAAAACCAGGAAGTTTTGGTTGGAATGACCTTGCGACAAATAATAATATTCATAACAACAGATGCACTTTTGTTTGTTTCATGTATTGTGACATATTCAAATCGATAGCAATAATCAAGTTGCGAATGTTTATTTGGGATCACTTGCTATAAATCAATGTGCGGCCTCAGCAATGACCGGCAAAAAAAGCAAGCTGCCATAAGTTCCTGGCAGCTCAAATTAAATGCCAAGAATTTCACTGAAAATGGTAGTATTGAACCAATTATGTATTGTATTTATTTAAGTATTTGAACACATCCCAAGCAGGTGGTGTTGCATCGTATGTGGCTATGATATAGAGTTAGCACAACAAAATACAAGTCAATGCGTCCAATCTCCAACGATCTTGTACAAGAGTGATAATTTATTTTGGTCTATGTCCACATGTAAAAGGGGGTGGAAATCTTAGTGATCACAAATTCTAGGGTCAAAGCAGTTGGCTGTTCTTATGAGAGGACCACCGAGGCCACCTGCATACCTTCTAGCTCAATTCTGTTCACCACCACCTAGTCGAGTATGAAAAACTTTAGAAGCCAACTCGTGATCCTTCAAAGCCCTTTTCCAGGAGCTTAAACTTGAATACGGTTTTGTCCATAAAAGTTCAAAAGCATTCGCGATATTTAATTTTTTTTTATTCCATTTCAAGACATGTCCTGGATACAGAGCAGGGCTGCTTGCTTTGCAGCCGGTAATATCAAATGTGCTATTGCTGAATTAACTTTGAGCCGAGAACAGAATTAATTTCTCCATACTGCATTTTGCAGGCCTGGCAGATTTATTTTTTTTTCAAAACTCTCATGTCACAACATGGACAATTTTCCATTCCTGCAAACAAAAAAAATTTAAAAAAGAAGTGCCAAACAGCTTTTTTGGTTTTTGTCCAACGCCTCAGCTTTAAGCTCAATGTAGCGCTGAAGGACACGCCTGCTCAATCTGCCAAAGCAGCGCCAGAACGCGTGCACAGCAAAAATGCTCGATCATCCATAATACACCACTGCACAAAATTTGTTGTTTCGCTGCTCTCCAGCAAAACAGCTTTCGGCCCCGCAGGGGCACGCGGGCAGTCTGCCTGTGGCAAATCCGACGCGCTTTAGGTCAGGCCAGTCAGAAAACGGCATCATTGCCGCAAAATTAGTTGCAAAAAATGACTCGCAGCACATGATACAGAAATCTATTGTCCCGCCCCTCTAGGATAAAAGTCAAGATCATATGAGGGTTACAGAAGAAAAAAGAAAAAAGTTTTAGCTTCTCAATTAATCAAATTGATAATGCAGTTGTACATGATTGGTCGTTGGTAATCGCTCATATAAATATTAGTGTATGTAGATAGTAGAAAAATCGTGCAAATTAAATGGTAACAAGCATCAAATTTGACATTTCTGTTCTGCAGGGCCTTTCTGAATCAATCGCCCGATTGGCCCATTTGAAAATCCAAGATGGCGGCCATTTTTCAAGATGGCCACCCAAGTTCAGCCTCGGCGAAGTTTGACTTTTTGGCTTAGAAGTAATTTGTAGTTGTCCGATTGCATAATCTTAAGGTGGGATTTCTATGTTTTCAAGCCTGCTGAGTGGATTTTCTGTTTTTAAAGCCCCGACACACACTTTTTTTCTGATTTTTGCACATTTGTTTTATATTTTCCATCGTTTGCATGACTTAACAATGTAATGTTAGTAGTAGCTACTTATGCATGGGGTTGTAGGGTGTAGTGTTTAGAGGTGTACCTTTGTTTCAAGGCAGTCAGCCACATCCTTAAGATGGACTACTGGCACTGGTCCTCATCACTTGCCCAACTCTCATCTATGGCGCTTCCAAAGAGTTGCTAGTGCACGGCATCGGCCAACACCCTGGTAAAGCGGCGCGTTGGCTCCGGGTAAACTATGATGAGGGTAGCACACAGAAGGTCTCTGCGTGTGATGGAGTACATCTAGCTCCAAATTTTCGAAGTGCACGAAGTTGATGAAACATGATGTGCTGATTGAATCCAGGCCACTTACCATCCTTTAATAACATTTCGCAAGTTCATCGCGCAAGTAGAATTTTCT
>CM068961.1:100041593-100064161 GCA_035128595.1 Eptatretus atami | reverse complement strand
TCAGCAGCCAACGGGGCTTGAACTCAGGACCCTCGGATCCCAAGCCACCACCCTAACCACAAAGCCAACACCAGGCTTTCGATTGCTTTAAACACCATTATTTAGTTACATATTACACAATAATCATTGCACATGTATAACATTTGCTTTCAGTATATTTACCATGATCAAAAAAAAAATAAAAAATAAGGAATCAGAGTCCTACAATCCCAAGTATATTTTCCACATGGCTTGGGCACCGATATCGCAATGCGGAGTTTGCTCTATCACACAGAATGGATCTTGTTGTGAAAATAAACTACTCAAAGAATCTTTTTATCGGTAGTCGTTTAATAGCGAACGCAGTGAGCTTCATACTTAACGCGTACACGTGAGAGAATAGGAAACAACAACAAAACAACACAAATACCCCTGGCTATTTGGAATCCGTGTCGTTAGCTATGACCTTTTGCTTCCGGTTGTTGTTAAACGCTGTGCGGTGTATAACACGATTGGGTTTTTTTCTATCTTGTGAATATTACTTAACGCGTGCACATGAAGAGATAGGAACAACAAAAACAACACAATACCCTGGCAATTGTGAATCCGTGTCGTTGGCTATGACCATTTTGCTTCCGTTTTGTTTTATTTCTGGGTTTTTTTGTTTCCGGTTTTGTCTGGGGAATGATGCATGCCGGAGATCATGACCGAAGTGTTTATTATTATTTATTCATTATTTTTTCCCAAAGTTCATTTTATACTTCCGAAAGTGATTTTTTCATGACAGGAAGTGTTTATTTTGTATTTAACATTACCGGGAGATATTTTGAAACTCTTTCCGGAACTTTTAATTTCTTTTATTCTTGACCAGAAGTGATCGTTTATTTATTTATTTATTCAATTATTTTTTTCCAAAGTTAATTTTAATAAAGATATCTCCGCATCATCAAAAAATATTTTTTAATCGTGATTTACATTATTTGATCGCTGATCCCGAATCCAGGCCGAAGTAACCGGAAATTGCGTCAAAATCATCAGCTGTGGCAGCGCTTACATTAGTACACGGTAATTGGCAAGTATAACAGTTGTGAACAAGTTTTATGTAATAGTCAGAAGCGAATGCAAGAAGAATTCTACGTTCGCTTCTAGGCTTTGCCTATTCCATATTAAACGATATCAAAAGTAATTTATAAGATTGCGAGCACCACGGCATAGCAACCTCAAATGGCCCGGCGGTACCGCTGCAACGAATTGACGATGTGAGTCTGCTCGCCAGATTGTGGGTCCAACAGGACGACGACGCAGCTGCAATGGCAAAACGCACATAATCAGTCGGTCTGTACGAAAGAAAGGATGTCGACATGCGATTCAGGGTAGGCGAACAGAAACAAAACCACAAAATGGGACACATCCGTCCAATAGCGGTTACACGATCCACATCGATGTCACAGGAAAATAAATAAAGAAATGGAGATAACCTTGCAGCAAAATGATCGAGCACAGCAGTGAACATTAGGTGACGAATCAAATGGACACTCAAAAAGGCTTTGCCCGATCAAGTATGGATAGCAACCGGCATGGAAACGCAAGGTCCACATTCGAGGGACTCGTCACTCTCAATACGTGCTCTAATGGTTTACAAAGTGGTCCTTTTACCCAGCTGGGTACGCAAGCAGCCCAGAATGGAGGTCCGAGGAAAGTCCAGAGCTCGAGGACAACGTGATGCCCAAAACATGGTCGAGCACGAGCTGCCAAAAAAAAAAAGAAAGAGGGATAATTTATTAATTAATTAATAAATGCATGGAATCCATGACAACAAATGTATACATTAACAAAGGACGAGCTAAAACTCATTTAAACAATCACAAATATTAAACTCGAAACAGTAACATGCGGCAAGCAAGACCATCATGATACGAGGATGTAGTTGGTGTACAAATCGGAGGTCATACACCTCGAGAAAGGTCGTTGGGTGGTTTATTTAATGTATGGAGTGGGGTTTGGGGACAGATTGAGGAAAAAAAAAAAAAAAAAAAGGAGGAGAGGAGATTATGGAAAGAAAAAGGAGAAAGGACAGAAGGGAAGAGGAGAAAAAGATTTGATAAGTTTGGAGGGAAACGTGCAAGGAGCACATATACTCGAATGTGCGTACGTATAAATAAATGGAACATGCGGTTTTTTTGGGGGGGGGTTGTTTTTTTGCATTATTGAAACAGTTTGCTGAACATTCTTTCTTTAGACCTCAGAGAATGCATGTTATACCATGTTCCTGTACACAGGTGTAGCCTTCTCCAACACGATGGTCCAAACCTCCCATTAAACATGTTATCTACGTCACATTCACGGAAACATTTTACATCCACCTCACCGAGGTACTCACTCGCTCCGGAACCTTTCCCTTCCGCGGAGGCGCCGGAGGTAACTGTTGGCTGCTGCGGCGCACCGCCGAGAAATTCCCCACCTCCATCAACGTTCAACCTCCCCGTCCCAATAACACTTTTCACCTTTGCTTTGACAGAATAAGATGCCGATAACCCGTGGACGCCGGTACTCCAAGTATATATAAAGAAATAAATAAAAAGGGAGGGAAACGTCACGCCGTCTCTCACATTCGGCTCAGCCTCCAGACGCAACTTCAAAAATAGCGTTGTTGCGAGCAACAGCCAATAGCGTAACGGATCCTGTATCACGTGAACTGGCGAGACGTTCCTATTGGATGATGGACATTAAACGTGAAAGACGACTTCTTATTCTTCTTCTTCTTCATGCCTGCACCTTTCTCAACGGCAGAGGCCTTTATTTGGGTTATTATTATACGTGGAGTCAAATGCAAGAAAAACTTCCGTTTTTTTCCTCATCCTTCAGAGGTGCTATACACCGCCTAACCTGCAAACTCTTGCAATCACGTGAACAAAAAATTATTATTATTATTATCTCTGAAACAACAAATACCAAAATGTTTTTCAACAAGAATATACGACTGCATTAAAAAATATATATATATTTAAAAATATATATATATGTATATGTATATATATACACAGTATTGTTGCGGTTCTGCAAAACCAAATGCCTCTAATGCAATGGCACCCAACATACAGCGATCCCCAGGCAGTTATTTCATTAGTATTCGCGTAGTTAGTCCTCCCCTCATGTCTAGTGGGTTAAGGGGACGAATTTTCATTGTTTGGGACTCGGAGTTAGGTCGATTAAATATCTCCTTGATCCGTACTCTGACCTCCACTCTCACCCTTTCCTTTTAGCCAGAGTACACAACAAGCATGCAAGCACACACGCCATTCAACAGACGGTTGTTTAATGAGCACACCGCCATGCCTTCCGTGGCTCGGAGCGTCCCTGTTGCGCACAAGACGGCCTGCCCTGGGAATTTGCCCGCCATTATTTCATTCAAATCTGCGTGCAAATTCCCGACCGGCACCTCACCAAACTCCGCACCTCGTTCACCAAATCTCACACTTTGACTACAAATGGTTCCCGCACACGGGGAATATACTCCCGCACCTCCTCGAACCTCTGCATCGCTACAATTCGCCACTCTATTTCGAGCACCGCGCGGCGTCGGCCATTGTTTTTGGCGCCGTGCGATGCTCGACCACGCAACAGACGCTATGTAGCTCCACCACATCTCACCAGGAACATCCCGGGTGAGCGTCCGGAATTGTTACAGCCTTCATCCAGTCGTCAGACCACGGCAAGACCGTAAGCAACGAGGAAGGGTTGCGGGAAGGACGATCCGAGAGTTTGGTTCGGGTCCTGGGTGTGCATTTTGGCTCGTGAAGGAACCCGTGGGTGACAAAGAAAGTCTGCTACCCATCTGTCATACAGACTACACTAGGTGCACGTTTGGGGCCGGGGTGCCGGCGCGGGGAGTGTGCCTCCCATGTTAAGTCGGGAGCTCCGAGCTGTGCCGAAGCTGGTAGGCATCTGAGCCAGTTTCCGGTCCCAGAGCCTGGTTGGGCGTGGCTATGGCCGCTGTGGCCCAATGGAGGAGCAGGATTTGGGCAACAGCGTGTCGCTTTCCGGTCCTCGCCCCACCCTTCACCTGGGGCTTATAAAAGGAGGGACCGTGAAGTCGTTGAAAGAGCTTCTTCTTCGAGAACATCATCCGTGTGCGACTGCCGTCCCTGAGAGCACACAGTGGACTTCCTGCTGAGCTGTCAACATGCCGCCACCCCCGTGAAGCCAGATGGACTCGTCGCCGGCCACGGATGGCAAACCAATGTGGAGCGCACGTTGCCACGAGCCCCGGCGAATAAATAGGCAGGAGATAACGCGCCATATCATGAGGTGGGAACGCTCAGGCGGAGTGTTCCACGGAGGTACACGCTACACATACAGACCCCTACACGGCTAGGTTATGAATCTTCCTTCTCATGCATCTATTCCCCTCTCTCTTTCTGTACACCCCTCTATCCTGTCTTCTTTGGACGCACAAAGAAGAACGCGTACTGACTCGTAATCCCATTTTCCTCTGGCACGACACCGCACCCCTCATGTCGCATACATCGCACTTCCACACTTCCACACCGTAGACACCAGTATCTTTCCAACTACCCCTCCCTAAGCGTCCTGGGCCATGTTGGTCAGCCGACCTCGCCAGGTATTGAGAGGGTGCTCATCCTCACCTTTCTCTCTCTTTCTTGGCTGTCTAACTTTCCATGGGTGTGTGTGTGTGTGTGTGTGTGTGTGTGTGTGTGTGTGTGTGTGTGTGTGTGTGTGTGTGTGATGCCGCTTGTCCTAGGATAATTTAAGATTGTAGAAGATATAATGGGATAACTCTGCACTGTGTCTGCTTTTGTAAGATTGCTTGTCTTTTGTCACACCTCACAACTTCCTTGCTTTCCTTGCTGTACATAAAATAAAACCCCATTTAATGTACCACATACTTTTCCTTGCTTGGTTGTAAATAAATGTGTTGTATAGAAATTTTCCCAGCCGGGACGCGCTTGGCAGTTCCGCTCGGCTGCATCTTATCTGGTAAGGTGATCCGGTTTGAGCAAGTGCGTACCGAGGGCGTGTTCCCGGTAATTAGATAATGTGACCTTTAGGTAAACGGTATTTATTAGACAGAGGACCCTAAGTCACGTGGTCGAGTTATTGGCGTTCGCAGTCGGTCGATTATAATCGCTAATTAGCGACCCGCCACGTCACGAAGTTTTTTGTGTGCGACGGCCTGCGATTCCGGAGTCTGGTGGGAACCCGAGGTAGTTCATCCCTCGTGGTCTTCGCCCCCGACCCCGGGTCCGCAACAATATATATTCGGCTGACCCAAATTCATGCTCCTCCTGAACCTCTTCGTACATTGTTGACAGTCAACACTCCAAATGCAAATCTTTTCCAAAGCAACATCAAAAGATACAACTCATGCTTCAACATGACATATTTCCGCACCACAAAAGAGACCAGAGAATCTGGCTGCGTGCCCACATTTAAAGTGCAGGGACAGGTTTATCATCAGATTGGTAGTCTCCAGCCATGACCAAATGAAGAGCCAAAATCCCTGCAGATCCACTTCATTGATGACACTACAAAGCAGGCTGAACAGCGCTGCAACAATGTCATTCAAACCAAGCTGGAAGTGGTGTTGCAGTTGCAAGATATTTTCCACAAGGAAAAACCACTATGTTCGGAGTCTCGAGTGTGCCATGGAGAACATGACACCTGAGTACAAAATGTGAGATTGTTCTTCAAAAAAACTTGTCCTTGCATTTTGTCTCATGCTGGATGCGATGTGATGTTAGGTTATGGTGTGATTCAATGGCCGTTATAATACTCTGAAAAGTCGCATCTTCAATGTTAGAGGTCTTCTTCTGTGGATTTCTGGCATATCAAACACAGGTCAAAATCTGTTGAGCATCTACTTTTCTTCTTTATGGGACTTAGGAAGAGAGGAGATTCCCATACCATCTTTCTGGATCCTCATCTGACTCTCACTTGGTCATACCTGAAAAAGATAGAAAAATATCTAAATGCACTACAAAATAAATATATATATATATCTAAACACATGCTACTCATTTTTAAAGAGCAATCTACAGTGGAAATGTCAGGTTTCTATCCTTTACCAATTTTAATTTATGACCAAACATACATGTTCAACCATCTTCAACTTTTAAAGACATGGACAATACCAAAATTGCACTCCAACACGTCAGTTCAGCTTTTGTGCCTCATGGAACTGTTCATGGGCCGAAATTTTTCTACAGCGTCTTGTTTCTGATGTAAGAAGGTTATATCTGTCATTTAAAACATAGAAAATGAGGGGAGGCCATCTTTTCAGCGGGACTCAATTTTCAGGGTTGGGAGCTCAGACGATAGCCGCCTGAGCCCACATGCTCGGGGCGCAACTTCCATACATTCATTCGTTACTCCACATGTGCACTCATGCACACCTGTGCTGGCATGCACGGAGCACACGGCTTCCACCCTCCGCACCGGTGGCTCAACGTGCACCGAAATGCATGGCTCACCAACCGGCAGGTCGATTCGCACCACACACATTCGTACTGTGGACAAGGGTGTATAGAGCGGCTCGTCCTCTACCGTGCACGCATCCTCCCCCAAGCCCATGTTGGGCAGCACGTGCTGGGCAGCTTCAATGACGCGGCACGTCTGCTCACCGCATGCCAAAGCATGCGGCTCGCTGGACAGCCATAACATCTTCACAACCTCGACCCGTGCCGCCGGCCCGGGTGCGAATTCGGACGGCGTGCTGGCAGGATTCGCCCACATGCCTCCAAACATTCAGGCGTGTACACACCCCCATGGAGAGTTTCCTTATACACCCCGTGCTCCCAATTTGTACCACTTTGCGGTGGGTATCTTTTCTCAGTGTCAAATGCTGTCCCCACACTGTGATCCAGAAATACCACGGGCTCCCGTTGCATGGATGTGCATACCTGTGGGGTCACGTGCTCCCTGCATGAATCTGTCCCTGTGCATGCCCCGATCTCCTCTCTTCCTGTTTCTGTTATCTCCACTAATAAGTGTGTGTGTGTGTGTGTGTTGTTCATAAGCATAACATATTGTCACTTGCTAACTCCCCGCTTTCCCATCTCCCCATCTCTCTCTCTCTCTCTCTCTCTCTCTCTCTCTCTCTCTCTCTCTCTCTCTCTCTCTCTCTCTCTCTCTCTCTCTCTCATCCTCTCACCCCACCCCCTCCTAATACATGTAGCATCCTCCCCACCTCTCTTTTCTCTCCTCCCTCCCTCTCTCTCCCCCATCCCCCTCTCTGTCTCTGGATGTATCTGACAGTGGTATGTCTGGACGTTGATCATCTCCACACATATCCAGATGGTGGTTATTTCCAGACATATCCAAACAGTGGTTATGTCCAGATGTTGGTTATCTCCAGACGTGTCCAGACAGTGATTATGTCTGGATGGACCCTCCCCTCACACTGCCTTCCCTTCTCCCACCCCAGACTTCCTCCCCACCCTCCTCGCTCCCACCTCCTTCCTATCCCCCACCCATCTCGCTCCTTGCTCCTCCATCCTACTCTTTTTTTCCCTCCCCCTTGCTCCCCTCTTTTTCTCTCCCCACTACTCTCTCTCTCTCTCTCCTCTTCCCCCCTCTCTCTCCTCTTCCCCCCCCTTAGTATTACCGTCCCTGCAAGATGCCACATTCTCAATCCGTTCCTCACGTACCGACACACTGCCTTTGCTAGGGTCCATACACGCAGCCTTTTGTCCTTGCGCTGGTTGCTTTTCAAATCGACCTTCGCCTCCATCAGCCCTGCTTCCAGCCTTTGCTGCCACACCGTTACCTCGCCAGCCCCACACACACATCACTTTTTTCCCCACCTTCATTCAGTCCTTATTCCGTTGCCCATTGCTTCCATTTTGTCACCCATTTCCTTTGTATTCAGTGCCATAAGCTGCCTCATAAAGATGTTAGTGTCAAAGGGTGGTGGCAGCGTTGCTAATCTGCTATCTGCAGGTCCTCCAGTGGCAATATTCCAGGGAGTGGGGGTGGGGCTCTTCGAACACTGCTGGTTCCTCTACTGTGACCCCTACTGCTACCTCTTCCTCTGCATTGCCCTCCTGGGAAATAAAATAATAGGTTCTTCCACCATCATTTCCTCTTCACTATCTAAGCCCCCCTGGATCAGCCCGTCTTGGTCCACCACAGTCCTCACAAATAATTAAATAAAATTTTCACTCTAATCTGCTCCTTCACAATTTTGGTGGTGCGCTAGTCGCCTCCCAGGTTCAAATCTCGCTCCTGAACACTAAATTGTTACCGTTCCAGGGTTCAAGGTTCGCCATGAGGGGAAGCGCTCGGGACCCTCACAACTGCCTGGTCCTGAGCTTCCAGTTTGGTTAACTCTACACGCCAGCAGGTTGCTAAGCAATCATGAACACCGGTTGGTACTGCCAATCCTGGCAGGGTTTCACGACTTCGCATGAGTACCGAGTGATACATTGAGTGTGCGTCGGCTAACAAGAGCAAATTGGTGCAGTAAAACTTCCCGGATACAACTCCGTGCGGACTATGCTTGATCAATGCGGAAATGACACAACAAACTGGTTACATTTATAACGAGCAGATTTATTACAAGTGGGTGAGGCAAAAGGACATGCAAATATTTACAAAGGAAAAGAGGCACAGGGCAGAGCTACACCGATGCTACGCTTACACAGCGTAGCTACAATTTAACATCTGGGCCCTGTCCTAATGGTGTAACCCAAATTTGGTAGCATTCTGACTGGTGGATTTGGAGAAGATTTTTGAAGAAATTTACTGTCAGCCATTTTGACCTACATAAAGTCATGTAACTGGAACGAGCTTTGCAATCCGTTACCAGTCAGGAGAGGAACGTTGCTGCCAAATTACAGCCAGATCGGCCCAGCAGTTTGGCCGGAGAAGTTGAAATAGGAGATGAACGGATGGACGGATGGTGCACGATGACAATACCTTATCTGGAATTTAAATTCCAGATGAACTAAAAATCTTCGATTTTGCAAGTAACAGAGAGAATAACACACATGAGCAACCATTATCTACTATAAATGGATGAGGTGTGTGGGCACGTGTGTGTGAGGCATGCTTTTGTATCTATTAATTACGTATGTCTATTAATTAATTATGTACTATTGGAATGTACCTTTTGACCCTTTAAGATCCCAAAGACCCAGAGGACCCAAAATACCCCGCCAACCCAAAAGCCACGGAGGACCCAAAAATCCCTGAGAACCCAAAAGACCCATACGACGCAAAAGTTCCCGAGGACACATGAGACCCACACAATCCAAAAGTTTCTGAGGACCCAAAAGACCCAGAAGACCCAAAAGATCCTGAGGACCCAAAAGACCCAGAGGACCCAAAATACCCCACCAACCCAAAAGACCCAAAGCCACGGAGGACCCAAAATCCCTGAGAACCCAAAATACCCATACGACACAAAAGTTCCCGAGGACACATGAGACCCACACAATCCAAAAGTTTCTGAGGACCCAAAAGACCCAGCAGACCCAAAAGTTCCCGAGGACCCAAAAGACCCGTATGACCCAAAAGACCCAAAAGTCCCTGAGGACCCAAAAAGACAACAGAAGCTCCCGAGGGCCCACCAAAAGACCCAAGAAGACCCAAAATAACCCCGCTGACCCAAAATACTCCAAAGTCCCTGAGGACTCAAAAGACACAGATGACCAAAATACCCTGCCGACCCAAAAGACCCAAAAGCCACGAGGAGGACCCAAAAATCCTGAGAACCCAAAAGACCCATATGGCGCAAAAGATCCCGAGGACACATGAGACCCACACGATCCAAAAGTTTATGAGGACCCAAAAGACCCAAAAGACCAAAAAGATCCTGAGGACCCAAAACCCAAAAGCCGAGATGACCCAAAATTCCTGGAGGACCCAAAAGACCCTTATAGACCCTTTAATACTCCACTGTAAATGGATGAAGTGTGTGTGGTGTGTGTGTGTGTGTGTGTGTGTGTTGTTAGTGTGTGTGTGGTGTGTGTGTGTGTGTGTGTGTGTGGCATGGTTTTTAGGCAGTTCTATGTGTGTGTGTGGCATGGTTTTTAAGCAGTTCTATTGGAGCATTCTGATGTGGAATGTGATACACCAAAATGATCATCATAATCTCCTGAGTTGATTCGGCTCACATGGAGCAAGAAGTTGGAACAACTACTAAATGCAGAACATTCACAAACACGGAGCAAGAAGTTGGGACAATTACGAGATGAGTATTCTCTAAGTGTGTCCTTCAGAGAGTCCTCACCATTGAAGTTGGCTTTGCACGTGCTATCAGTGACCAAGTAAGGGCCAACGCCGATATCGTCTGTCCCACAAATCTGCGTCAGCACGTCTTCACGGTTGTGGATCTTGACAACCTGGATCATAATCCCACATCCAGGACAGCAACCTCATCTTTCCACGGTATGGGAATTTCCATTTTTCAGTTTCCTTCATCAGATAAACCTGGGTTGAGCCAAGAACCGCCATAAATTGACTCACGGGACAGTGGACCCATCCTGCATCATTCGTACACGTCTGTAACACCTGTGGGCCGGAATATTCTCACCCAACCTCCGGTAAAAGATGTGCAGCCATTGCCAATGAGTTCATTCAATGAGGAGAATCAGCATGAACATGCATGGATGATTGTGGTGCATGACACCCTGCATGTGGAATCCGAAACAGAAGTACTCAAACTCACTCTGGTGATGTGGTTTCCGTTCCATGCTTCTCGATCAGATGCTGTTGGACAATCGTGGAAAAGCATTGGAGCACTTTTATCACTTTTCCACAAGAAAGTAGCTACTCCAGGAATGATTCGACATGGGATGCATGGGCCTAGTGAGAAATAGGGGGGGGGGGGGCAATGGTCCTAGACAATGGGCCCGTAGGACTTTCATGATGAGAAGGTTGCCACTCTTATTTTTAAAAAGAAAATAATGGTTCTACATATGTCTAGGAACAGGAAAATTGATGTTGCCAATTTTGGAGCTGTTTCAAATGGCGGCCATTTTGAATTCCAAAATGGCTGCCATGATCATGCTTTTTTTCTTCAATGAATACAATTATTGCTCATATTTTGAAAATAATATCAAAATTTTATCCCATAATATGAGTGAATGGAATAGGAGACATTTATTTATTGTATGCATATTTAAAATAATTATAAGTGCGTATTTGAATTTCAAAATGGCCGCCATTTGAAATGAGCTGTTTATTTTATTTAAATATTCTTCTAAATCCATTGAATAGAGTATTTTATCTTATTTTTCTAAGAGAAACTGGGATGCTCTTCTAACAGACAATAATATATTAAATAAATTGGCCCTTTTGAGTATCCGTAACAATAATTAGCTATAGAGGGAGCATCTGGTGGTACCTGCTGCCTCTACACATCCATAAGCACATGGCATTGGGACAGAGTTTCTGCGTGATTGTCATGCAAAGTGATAAAGCATATATTGTTACTAAGGTAAGTTTAAGTTACAGTACTTGTTTTTAATTGTGCTTACATGTCCAGAAAGCTTGAAAATATATCAGCAAAAGTTTAAAGAAAGGTTTATAGAAGCTAATGAATTAATGTGGAAGGCTTATCACCCATAGGCCTATCATCCTTATAACCATTGGCAAAGTTGTAACAATAATGAAATATATAACATAAAATGTCTGTACATATTTCCCTCAAAGTATTCTAAACAAATTGTATTTTTATAAAACACGGCAACAACGCCAACAAGGTGTCAACAATGCTAACGAATTGTAATTACAGAAAGCCGTATGGATACTCTGGATAACTTTTAAATTAAAATATATCTCTATTAAAACACAGTATGCTAACATGTAGAAATACTTTCATCACTGACCCACATAACCACACATGGACACATAAACACTACCCCAGGTACACATATATGGATTTATGTTATTTTTTTTCTCGTAGACTGACCACCTTGGAGCAAACCTTAGATTACTGTGTGTTCTTTAACCACCCGGTGCGAAGTGTACGACATGCACATGGTTGCTTCCCTGAAATACCATCCCCAGAGAACTATGGCTGGAACTTGTGTTGATGGAATTTTCATACCAGTGATGACACATTTGCCCCCAGCTCCAGATGCCGTCACACAGTTAGTGAAATGCGGATGTGGTCCGACCCGGTGTTCCGTCACCAATGCAAGTGTAAAAAGAATGGACTGTTTTGCACAGAATTTTGTACAGCTGCTGTGAAGGGAATAACTATGCGGACAATGCTCCTTCTAACCCGAAGTTGACTCTGACGATGAAGGGACAGTGATGATGATGATGATGATGTTTAATACGGCTATGAAAGTAGCAAACTTGCAACAAGTTCATGTAGTTCCATTCTACATGGTTAAGACTGCATTTGTTGGACATGCAGTTGCAAGGTGTGTTATAGTAGATGTGGGTGTGGCTTATGTGTCTGGGGTATGTGGGGTGTGTGCTGCTACTGCGAGCGCATGATACTGCACTCATAAATTTGTTATCCTCTGAAATGGATTTTAAATTTTGTAGGTTGTAGAGTTAAAGTCTACAAATTAAGTCCATAAGAAGTGTGACTGTTTATCGTTTTATATATGAGGTTAAGGTGTGTATCTAAGTACCAGTTGCTTAGGTGAGTGTCTAACTGTGCAAAAAAAGTTTGAGAAAAATACCGTTAGGTATCGTTTTTAGATAACACTTGTTACCACAATATTTAAAGGGGATGGTCCGATTTCATCACATGCAGTTTTCACATTGATTGAATGGCTTTGACCCTCTACCCCACCTGTGAAGTTTCATGCTGGATTTTCAATCGTTTTGACAGAGGAGCTAAAAATGTGCATTTGGAAGCCCATAGAATACTGTGGTTCACTAATTGTGTGACAATAGTAAGCAAGTTTTGGCGTACAAAATCCAAACTAAACATCTTGCAGCCCTACAATTTCAAGGGTCAATGAGAAGAATAGCAGCTTTCTTCTCATATCAAAATTTATACCACGTCTGGTTAAATCTGGGGTCAATGTTAGGATGAAGCTGTTGATAGGACCATGGCCCTAAATTTTAATGCAATTTGTAACTTTTGGCGGCCATTTTGAATCAGGATGGGTGATATCGTACGTATTTGAACAAAAAATTACTTACATTGTTTTGAGTGTTAACAACAATGAAAAACCTACATTTTGCTTTCAAAATTGAGGTAAAATACTTTCATTGAAACTAACCAAGCGAAAATAGTGGAAAAACATCGGCCATTTTGAAATCCAAGATGTGCCATCTGCCACACTTCCAAAAATGGCAACATGCATTTTTCATGTACTCTTGGTACCTGAGATAATGATACTTAAAATAGGTGGCACCTTCTCATCATGAAAATCCTACAGGTGTCCACTTGCCCCCCCACTAAAAGACAACTGAGCACCTCAACCCGTAACAAGTCCCCATGCTAGTCGTGGACCAACCACTTTATGACATTGCGAAGAAAATGCAACAGACCTTCCCTGAAATCTTCAGGGAAGACAAGTTCATGTTGATGCTGCGAGGGCTCCACATCGAAATGGCTTTGTGGGCCTGGAGTAGAAACCCACACTTTTTGGCCAAAAAAACTCCAGGCTGAAGTTTGTAGGATCGATCAGTGGGCCCAAAAATGGGGAGTTACTCTTTCTGGATCCAAAGACAAATTCAGAATTTTCATCTGGAAAAGGAAGGCCAAGGACTTATTGACAAGTCAATAGTTCACCCCTCAAAGCCTCCTTGGACGTTTCCTTTTTTGGCGTTTCCTTTGACAGGGGTTGAACCTGGAACCCCCAAATCAAAAATCTTTCAGCCAAATGTGCAAAAGGCCTCAACCTTTAAACGTAGTCTATCCGGTACAACTTGGGAAGCACATCAGGGAACTCTCCTTCTGTATAAAGCCCTTATCTGTTCTCAATTTGACTATGGCACTCAGGCCTGTTGGGATATGTCCAAAACCAACCGTAAAAAGCTGGCAATCATCCAATCCAAGGCACTCCATGTGTGTAAGGGCACTTTTAAAAGCACGCTGGTTTGTGCTCTCCTTTTGGAAGCTGGTGAGATGCCCTTGTCTCTTCAGTGGGAAGCATTGAATTTAAAGTACAGGGCAAAGAGCATTTCTGCTGGGGACAACCATCCAGGCAAAGCTTTGTTCTCAGACTGTTTGGAGTTCCAAGCTCTTGGCAGAATCTCTCTCCAACCTCCTTTCAGACTCGAGTGCGCGAGGACGGCAAAAGGGTGGGGCTTGGATTCTTCGCCTGTAAATCCCTAAAACAAAGTGGCAATGTGGGCCCCCTGGACTGTCGAAGCCCCTCGTATAAACCTGGATCTATGGGGTAAAACTGACAGGGACAACCCGGTTGTGACATGTAACCAAGCCATGGAATATATCAACATGGTTTGGAGTCAATCCTTACACGTCTGCACAGACAACTCTGAAGACCCTGCACTAGCGAGAACAGCGTCTGCTTTTTGCATTCCAGACGTCAAGGTGATTTGAAGTCTGTTCGGCTTTCTGATCATCTTTCGGTATTCTTGGCTGAACTCTTTGCCATCGTGTTAGCCCTCGAATGGGTAATTGACTTCAACCCTCTCAGTGCAGTTATATTTTCCGATTCGCTCTCTTGTCTGAAGGCGTTGCAGTCCTAATACAGTCTGGATGTGGGTACGACCTGGTTCTTGAGGTTCTTCACCTCATTAACGTGGCTAATTGGAGGGGCACGGTCATCAACCTGTTTTGGATCCCTGCCCACGTAGGCATTGGAGGCAATGAGGCCTGTGACCGGGTGGCCAAACATGCACTCAATGCAGATTTTGTTTCCCCAATCCCTCTGGGCCCGTCGGAAATCTCTCATCTAATTAGGAGTCGTAGTCACAAACAACGCAATTTCAGTGGGAGACCTCCAGCAAGGGGAGATTTGCTATAACAGTATAAGGTGCACCCTTTGTTAGATCCTCGTGGAGGATCTCTAAGTCTTACTCACGTTGTTGTTCTTCATCTTCTTCTTGTGGACTTTTTTGTTTCACAGCCGACAGGTTTCATCGAAACTTCCTGAAACTTGGCGTATATATGTATAAATACCCCGCGCAGACAGTAACCATCTCCAATTTTGAAAATTCCTCCTAGAAAAAAAAGTTATGACGTCAAAATATCTCCGCTAATGGAAATCGCCTAAAAAATTATCTCCGAAACTAGGCAAGCTTTTTGAATTCTGTTTGCGGGAATCGAACACGGCATTAGCAGAGATGAATTACCGCACATATGATGCATCACTATGACGTCATATCAATTTTTTATGACGTCATTCCTATTTTTTGACATTTTTTGTTTCACAACCCAGAGTTTTCATCGGATCTTCGTGAAACTTGCCATGTATATGCAGAAAGCCCACGCGCAGGCAGTAACCATCTCCAATTTTGGAAATTCTTCCTACAAAAAAAGTTGACGTCATAATATCGCCGCTAATGGCAATCGCCTACACCATTATCTCCGAAACAAGGCAAGCTGTTTGGATTTTGTTTGTGGGAATCAAGCCGGGCATTAGCACAGATAATTATTTATCGCAAACCTGATACATCACAATGACGTCATATTCGTTTTTATGACGTCATCATTAAGAGGACGAGGATCTTAGCTCATTTGAGCTTGTGTTTGAATCCTCCGTCTCGTTTCCTCAACTCTCCCGAGGAGACCAGGCAATCCTCTCCAGACTCGGACATTGCGCTCTGAACTCCTCTTGACATCAGATCGGGTGTCACCCATCGGGGCTCTGTGAGTGGTGGAAGGTTCCCGAAGATTTGGATCACATCTTCACACGATACCCTCGGTACAGGGGGACCCAAGTCGCACTTCTTCCACTCTGCCCGAGAGATGGGGACCGGCTGGTCAGGTGTACCGGATACACTGTGCCCATCGAGCCAAAATCACACTCGACTCCGTAAATCGTTGTTGAAATTTATTAAAGAAACGAGAGTAACGATATAAAGACTAAAGTGCCCCGTACTCGTCTGATCCAGTCTAATAACGCCATTAAACCGAAAGGGAAGGAAGAGGAAGTTTTTCTTTATAGATCTTTCAACTTCGCTCGGTTATTTTGTAGACCCGTGGGCGCGTTGGTCCGATGGACCAAATTCTCAGCGAAGGGATTACAATAAATATTTCCGTTATTATAATTGCCATATAATACTAATATTATTATTATTGTTGTAAATATTATGAGTGTTAATATGTGCTTTGTTGTGATGTTATCATTGTTTTTGTGATATATTTTGTAATTCGTGCCGTGGTAGAAGGACGTATTAAGCTGTTTTATACACCTTAACATGGAGTGAGTTGATAACGTGGGAATTCGAACACTTTTTTTTGTGGAGTCGAGTCTTCAAGGGTCTACAGTCTTAGGGGTCTTTGGGACTTTTGGTTCCTCTGGGACTCTTGGGTCCTCAAGGAATTTTGGGTCCTCGGGGACTTTTGGGTCGCCAGGGACAGAGGGACTGTAGGTTGCTTGGGGACTTTTGCGATCTTTTTGTCCTCAGGGACTTTTGGGTACTCGAACGTTTTGGGTCCTTGGGAGTTTTGGGTCCTCTGGGACTTTCGGGTCCTCGTGGACTTTTGGGTCCTCGGACTTTTTGGGTTCTCGGGGACTTTTTGAGAGTTTTGGGTCCTTGGTGTCTTAAAAGGTCTTCAAAGTTCGAAGGGGTCTCAGCAGTCTCAAGGTTCAAAAGGTACATTCCAATCGTGCGTAATTAATGAATAGACGTACGTAATTAATGGACAAAAAGTATGACTATGACTCACACACACACACATACACACACACATACACCCACACACACACCCACACATACACACCCACACACCCACACATACACCCACACACATATACACACCCACACATACACACCCATACACACAAACACAAGCATACACCACACACAATTCTCACACATACACACATACACACACATACACACACACATACACACACACATACACACACATTCACACATACAACACACACACATACACACACAAACACACACAAAACACCACAATACACACACACAAACACCACAACACACAAACACAACAACACACACCACAAACACACACACCACACACACAAACACACACACAACACACACACATACACACATACACACACATACACCACACATACAACACATACACACCACAAACACACACCACACAAAACACATACACACATACACACACAAACACACACAAACACAACACACAAACACATACACACATACACACACAAACACACACACACACAACACACACACACAACACACAACACACACAACACAAACACAACACACAACACACACAACACACATACACAACACACACACACAAACACACACCCACTTTAACCATTGAGGTAAAAAAAATCTACTCTGACAGCAAATAAATCAATAAATGGATTTATCACCGGAAGTGTTTATATCCATGGTGTTGTTAGTTTAACGGTAACAAACAAACGGAAGTTGATTTCGCAATTGTTCAGTCGGTCGTCGGGTGAAGAGACAGTGAGGTAGAAAAACAATGGTTTTTCTTTTTTTGAACTAGAATGGTGTATTTAGTAATTTACTTCAACTGGTATTTCATCACAAGGAGATTTGTACGAAATGCAAATCAAAGTTACAAGATCAGGACAAGATCGACGACTCGTCGCAGTCGGTAAACCCGTACAGTACAAAATAGTGGAGTGCAGTACGTACTGGGACGAATCTGCCATCGTTAGTCAGTAATTTATTTCGGAGCGCTGTCTCACCACGACGTCGTGACGTAAACTGGATGGTCAATCGAGGGCGGCGCTCCGTGACCACGACGTCGTGACGTAACTGGATGGTCAAATTAGGGGCGGCGCCCGTGACCACGACGTCGTGACGTAAACTGGATGGTCAAATTAGGGGCGGCGCTCCGTGACCACGACGTCGTGACGTAAACTGGATGGTCAAATTAGGGGCGGCGCTCCGTGACACGACGTCGTGACGTAAACTGGATGGTCTAATCGAGGGCGGAGCTCCGTGACCACGACGTCGTGACGTAAATTGATGGTCTAATCGAGGCGGCGCTCCGTGACACGACGTCGTGACGTAAACTGGATGGTCAAATCGAGGGCGCGCTCCGTGACCACGACGTCGTGACGTAAACTGGATGGTCTAATTCGAGGGCGGCGCTCCGTGACCATCGACGTCGTGACGTAAACTGAATGGTCAAATTAGGGGCGGCGCTCCGTGATGACGACGTCGTGACGTAAACTGGATGTCTAATTCGAGGGCGGCGCTCCGTGACCCGACGTCGCTGACGTAACTGGATGGCAAATTAGGGCGGCGCTCCGTGACGAACGACGTTCGTTGACGTAATGGATGATCTAATTCGAGGGCGGCGCTCCGTGACACGACGTCCGTGGACGTAACACTGAATGGTCAAATTGAGGGTTTTCTATTTATTTGTAGTGAAAAGGAGGAATGGAATATCAGTTTAAAGACACATTTTTCTCGCTCGCTTTCGTGTGTAAATGAACGGCATTAATTGCTTTTCTGAGTGAAATGTTTTACTTTGTCGACGTATGATGCCGGAATCACCGGTTGGTTTGTAACAAGAAAGGAATAAATAAAAACGATTGCGTTGAAACTCAGGGTCAGGCAACCAAACTGCCGATCTACTTGACCCTTGTTTCAAAATCCCTCTGGGCTAATCCGAAGCCTCATTCCCTTCAATATGCATCTCCAGTATAACCAAGTTCAAAATAGAAATCCAAACGACTACTTTGTGTGTGTTGTTCCACGTTCTCAACTCAACGAGACATGAAAACCTCTTCCATTTTGTGTTTGCCTGAATTTTACAGACTTACAGCCATGGCAGCTCAGCGTGTGGCCGTTGTGACTGGAGCAAACAAAGGCATCGGGTTTGCAATTGTGCAAGGTCTCGCGAAAACCTTTGATGGGGTAAGAGAGATAAGATCGGGTGTCACCCATCGGGGCTCTGTGAGTGGTGGAAGGTTCCCGAAGATTTGGATCACATCTTCACACGATACCCTCGGTACAGGGACCAAGTCGCACTTCTTCCACTCTGCCCGAGAGATGGGACGGCTGGTCAGGTGTACCGGATACACTGTGCCATCGAGCCAAAATCACACTCGACTCCGAAATCGTTGTTGAAATTTATTAAAGAAACGAGAGTAACGATATAAAGACTAAAGTGCCCCGTACTCTCTGATCCAGTCTAATAACGCATTAAACCGAAAGGGAAGGAAGAGGAAGTTTTTCTTTATAGATCTTTCAACTTCGCTCGTATTTTGTAGACCCGTGGCGCTTGGTCGATGGACCAAATTCTCAGCGAAGGGATTACATAAATATTTCCTTATTATAATCCATATAATACTATATTATTATTATTGTTGTAATATTATGAGTGTTAATATTGCTTTGTTGTGATGTTATCATTGTTTTTGTGATATATTTTGTAATTCGTGCCGTGGTAGAAGGACGTATTAAGCTGTTTTATTAACCTTAACATGGAGTGAGTTATAACGTGGGAATTCGAACACTTTTTTTGTGGAGTCGAGTCTTCAAGGTCTACAGTCTTAGGGTCTTTGGACTTTTGGTTCCTCTGGCGACTCTTGGTCCTCAAGGATTTGGGTCCTCGGGACTTTTGGGTCGCCAGGGACAGAGGGACTGTAGGTTGCTTGGGACTTTTGCGATCTTTTTGTCCTCAGACTTTTGGGCTATCGAACGTTTTGGGTCTTGGAGTTTTGGGTCCTCTGGGACTTTCGGGTCCTCGTGGACTTTGGTCCTCGGACTTTTTGGGTTCTCGGGACTTTTGAGAGTTTTGGGTCTTGGTGTCTTAAAAGGTCTTCAAAGTTCGAAGGGGTCTCAGCAGTCTCAAGGTTCAAAAGGTACATTCCAATCGTGCGTAATTAATGAATAGACGTACGTAATTAATGGACAAAAAGTATGACTATGACTCACAACACACAATCAACACACACATACACCCACACACACACCCACACATACCACCACACACCCACACATACACCACACACATATACCACCCACATCACACATCCACAACACAGCATACACAACCACACTACACATACCACAATACACACACATACACACACACAACATTACACATACACACACATTCACACATACACACACACCATACACACACAACACACACAAACACACACATACACACAACAAACACACATACACACAAACACACACATACACACACACAAACACACACACACACACAAACACACACACAAACACACATACACAATACACACACATACACACACATACACACATACACACAACACACAACACAAACACATACACAATACACACACAACACACACCACAAACACACACACCAACACATACACAATACAACACACACAACACACACACAACACACACACAACCAACACAATACAACATACACACACAAACCAACATACACAATACACCACAACACACATACCACACAACACAACAACCCCTTTAACCATTGAGGGTAAAAAATTACTCTGACAGCAATAAATCAATAAATGGATTTATCACCGGAAGTGTTTATGATCCATGGTGTTGTTAGTTTAAGGGAACAAACAAACGGAAGTTGATTTCGCAATTGTTCAGTCGTCGTCGGGTGAAGAGACAGTGAGGTAAGAAAACATGGTTTTTCTTGTTTTTGAACTAGAATGTGTTATTTAGTAATTTACTTCAACTGGTTTTTCATCACAAGGAGATTTGTACGAAATGCAAATCAAAGTTACAAGATCAGGACAAGATCGACGACTCGTCGCAGTCGGTAACCCGTACAGTCAAAATAGTGGAGTGCAGTACGTACTGGACGAACATCGCCATGTTAGTCAGTAATTTATTCGGAGCGCTGTCTCACCACAGACGTCGTGGACGTAAACTGGATGGTCTAATCGAGGGCGGCGCTCCGTGACCACGACGTCGTGACGTAAACTGGATGGTCAAATTAGGGCGGCGCTCCGTGACCACGACGTCGTGACGTGGGACTGGAAGGTCAAATTAGGGGCGGCGCTCCGTGACCACGACGTCGTGACGTAAACTGGATGGTCAAATTAGGGGCGGCGCTCCGTGACACGACGTCGTGACGTGGGACTGGAAGGTCAAATTAGGGGCGGCGCTCCGTGACCACGACGTCGTGACGTAAACTGAATGGTCAAATTGAGGGTTTTCTATTTATTTGTAGGGAAAAGGAGGAATGGAATATCAGTTTAAAGACACATTTTTCTCGCTCGCTTTCGTGTGTAAATGAACGGTATTATTGCTTTTCTGAGTGAAATGTTTACTTTTGTCGACGTATGATGCCGGAATCACCGGTTGGTTTGTAACAAGAAAGGAATAAATAAAAACGATTGCGTTGAAACTGAGGGTCAGGCAACCAAACTGCCGATCTACTTGACCCTTGTTTCAAATCCCTCTGGGCTAATCCGAAGCCTCATTCCCTTCAATATGCATCTCCAGTATAACCAAGTTCAAAATAGAAATCCAAACGACTACTTTGTGTGTGTTGTTCCACGTTCTCAACTCAACGAGACATGAAAACTCTTCCATTTTGTGTTTGCCTGAATTTTACAGACTTACGCCATGGCAGCTCAGCGTGTGGCCGTTGTGACTGGAGCAAACAAAGCATCGGTTTTGCAATTGTGCAAGGTCTCGCGAAAACCTTTGATGGGGTTGTGCTCCTGACTGCACGTAACGAACAGCTGGGCCATGAGGCTGTGGACAAGGTGACCAGCCTTGCAGGACCCGCTACCAAGATCAAGTTTATCAGCTGGATATCATGGATGACTCCAGTGTGAAGCGCCTAGTGAAGCATTTATCGGATGAATATGGTGGTCTCGATGTCCTCATCAATAATGCTGGTATTGCATACAAGGGTGAGTCTTGATGATTGCCGTCGGTCACAGATGTGTTCACCTAAAAGTCATTGAAGGCACGCAGATGAATAGATGGTGAGACTGGTGATTGGTAGCTTCATGGAGCAGGAAATGTACCTTGTGTTTTAGATTAAAGAGAAACTGGGAGATATTTGCAGCAAACATAGATGAATATGATATATATTATATATTATATATATATATATTTATTATTATATATAATATTGATCATCCCAATTGCCTGTTTCAAATCTGGTGAGCCGCTTTAATGCGATCGGAACTGTCGGCCATTTTGATGTCTTCCCCGCCGGATCATGAGCCAAATGTCTCTACCGTATGAATTAGAGTCTGAATCCACCCAGCATTACGCCGATTAGGCATTGCATGTTGTATACAAATTGGGCCAAACGAGGCTGACGTGTGACACGGGTGTTGAGAACCGCGGACAAATAGCCCTCAATAGGTCTTTCTTGATCACCCAGGAGGACCACGACAACCAGAACTCACTCCCCCCCCCCCCAAAGACCAGGTATATTTAATAATGCAAATGGCACAGGGGAAGGAAAAGCAAGGAAGTAATTCTTCGTTCGTATGCAGCACAAGGCTGTGGGTTAGCATTCATTGCTG
>CM068961.1:99970415-99989312 GCA_035128595.1 Eptatretus atami | reverse complement strand
ATACCACGATGCACACCACCACCGCTATATACCACGATGCACACCGCCACCATATAACATGATGCACATCACCACCACCGTATACCATGATGCACACCATATACCACGATGCACATCACCACCACCATATACCACAATGCACAACACTACCACCACCATATACCATGATGCACACCACCACCCCCATATACTGTTGCGGGCCGGGTATCGGGGACGAGCACGACCGCAAGGTGGAGCAGTAGGGTCAGCTCCACCGAACACCCGCAATCTAGATCGTACCTTTCGGAAAACTCCGAGGGTTCGGGTCCCTTACAGGACCGTAAATCGTCAATAAATCAACCACGTGGTACAGGGTTATTTGCCAAACTTCAAATACTTAGAGGCCCCGTGGCGAACTAACGGTATTCACACCCTCGACGGAGCTCGAACGGGATGAGTCGTTTCCGTGCTCGACCCGTGCGTAACCCGAGCGGGTGGTTACCGAGGTCCCGTCGATCCAAATGTACTTCTACAGCAGCAACGGCCTTCTTAAATTCACCAACACGCACCATGTTAAACCAATGAGGAAAACACAAAAACGAGCTGATACATTTAACAGGGGATTTATTTACAATAGGGAAAGAAGGCGAAACAACACAGAGCAGAATTAACACCGAATATAGTCATGCAATGTACAAAGAGCAAGCACTTAACGATTTTCTACTTACAGACGGGCCCACAGACACACACCACACACACAGATACCCAGAAGGACATGGACCTTCCCGCCTCGTGTGGTTTGGTGAGACAGCCACCAGGCGCCGCGTCGAGATGCGGTCAGAAGAACAGGTCAGCGGATCGACAGAGAACAGGCGCCAGCGAGATACGAGGCAGACGAAGCAGGCGCCAGCGAGATGCGAGCAGACGAACCAGGCGCCAGCGAGATGCGAGGCAGACGAACAGCGCGCCAGCGAGATGCGAGCAGACGAACCAGGCGCAGCGAACGGCAGACGAACCAGGCGCCAGCGAGATGCGAGCAGACGAACCAGGCGCCAGCGAGATACGAGCAACGAACAGCGCCAGCGAGATGCGAGCAGACGAACCAGGCGCCAGCGAGATGCGAGCAGACGAACCAGGCGCCAGCAGAATGCGAGCAGACGAACCAGGCGCCAGCGAGATGCGAGCAGACGAACCAGGCGCCAGCGAGATGCGGAGACGAACCAGGCCAGCGAGATGCGAGCAGACGAACCAGGCGCCAGCGAGATGCGAGCAGACGACCAGGCGCCAGCGAGATGCGAGCAGACGAACCAGGCGCCAGCGAGATGCGAGCAGACGAACCAGGCGCCAGCGAGATGCGAGCAGACGAACCAGGCGCAGCGAGATGCGAGCAGACGAACCAGGGGCCAGCGAGATGCGAGCAGACGAACCAGGCGCCAGCGAGATGCGAGCAGACGAACCAGGCGCCAGGGAGGATGCGAGCAGACGAACCAGGCGCCACGAGATGCGAGCGACGACAGGCGCCAGCGAGATGCGAGCAGACGAACCAGGCGCCAGCGAGATGCAGCAGCGACAGGCCAGAGATCGAGCAGACGAACCAGGCGCCAGCGAGATGCGAAGAGACGCGAACAGCGCCAGCGAGACGCGAGCAGACGAACCAGCGCCAGCGAGATGCGAGCAGACCAACCAGGCGCCAGCGAGATGCGAGCAGACGAAACCAGGCGCCAGCGAGATGCGAGCAGGAACCAGCGCCGCGAGATGCAGACGAAGCGCGCAGAGCGACCAGGCCCAGGAGATGCGAGCAGACGAACAGGCGCCAGCGAGATGCGAGTAAACGGGGCGCAAATTCTTCCCCCCGTGCTCGAGCAGATCCCCCGCAATTATTTGCTCTCCTTGCCTTCGTCGTTCTCCGCACGGTCCGCTCATGCGTGGCCCTCTCCCATTGGGCGGACCGCGTGTTACGGCTGCGCCTTCTTGCAAAGGACCGCCCCTCAAACAAGCAGAGCAACATGGTCCTGCGTGGGCTCGCCACGTACATGCTGACACGCACCGCGTGCAATGTGCAGCCATGTGGAGGATGTGGAGGAACGAGGTGAAGGCGTGTTGTTGTAGTTATCGTTGGTGTAAAAAATAAAAGAAAACCCTGACTATCAAAATAACTTCGCAGCGCATGTATGTAATTCCCATTAGACACAGGTCGGGGCCCTAACTAGAAACACACTTACCGATATAACTGAGCTATAGGGGACGGCTGTCTGTCTGTGTGCACAAGGCTTCCAGATTCGTAACAATACCACGATGCACACCACCACACCATATACCATGATGCACATCACCACCATCATTTGAATGCATCCAATTGTATGGAGTAGAAGAATGGATGAAATGACATTACATTTATCAAGGTATGCTAACCCACAATGGAAGGATGGAAAAGCTGACGTTTTGGGTATGAACCCTTTATTAGAGGAAACTGTTAGATTTCTTCTGTTAGATCTGCCTGTTAGATCTGTTAGATCTTCTTCTGTTAGATCTGCCAATTGAGATTGACACTATCCTTCACCAGAAAGACTATTTCTTCTTCTTGTGTGGAATTGATACTTGCACATTCATATCTCTACTCCTCAAAAGTATGGGTTATGAAGGAGAAGGCAGCATATTTATCCCAGATGTAATGGTAGTTGAACCCAACACACAGGAAACAGCTCCTTCTCTATATTTTACAAGATTTAAAAAATTTATTTCACAACAAGATGGACACTGCAGAGACTTTCATGTCCTTACAGTACAGGGACTTTCAGGAAGGAAAGCAAGGAATTTGAAGGAGTTGGGTTTGGGGTAGACTAACGGGGGAAGAAAAGATCGTGGTTTTGGATGGGGGAAGATAAGAGTGATGGTGAACAGCTGTTTTGAAGGCCTGGAGGGAAGAGTAGGATTGAAGAGATGAGGGAGTTTATTACAAAGCGGGGAAAAAGAGGAATAAAAGAGTGTAAGGTGAGCAGTGATTCGTGATTTTGGAAGTTTTACCAGGGGGGTTGTTGGCGGACCTTGTGTGCCCTGCGGAAATATGGTGGGGACATACATGTTATCACAGACAGAGCAAGGGGGGGGCGGGGGTGAGACCAGAGAGGAGATGGAAGAATAAGGAAAGACCACCGACCTGCCTGCGGTGAGAGAATGAGAGGCCCAACGACTCAGCCTCACTGCGGGAGATGCCAATGATCCTAAATGCCTTGGTTGACGCAGCGTGAAGCCGAGAAAGGAGGCAGGAGCACAGCCCAGAGGAGAGAGCAGTACTCCATGCGGCTGCGGATGAAAGCTTTTTATGTGGTCAGGATCTCAGGTTGGGTCGAGGAAGGACATTACGATAGAGGTTTCCAGTCGGCGACTGGCTTTGGAGGCCAGGTTGAAATGTAGCTTTCCCAGGAAAGATCATGGCAGATTATGAGACCCAGAAGCTTGAATGAAAGGACTTCTTCAAGAGGATTGTTGAGAAAGTAGATGGGGGTGCGGGGGGGGGGGGGTGGTTCTACATGGTCCTTTCGAGAGACAAGTGAGAGTGTGTGATTTGTCACGATTGAAAGACATGTTCCATGTGTTGGACCAGTTTGTGATTTTTATCCAGATCTGCAGAGAACAAAAAGCTGATGCTTACCGGTCTGAGGGATGAGAGATGTATAGTACTGCAGCAAGCAACCAATTGTTCGACTTTTCAAAAAGCACCAAAATTGGTACATATGCTGACTAATGTATCTGAACAATTCTGGATATGGAGCCACTCGAGATTTTGGCCTTGTCAGCTTTGGCGGCCATTTAAAATGGCCGCCATTCTACTTAACAACATGGTGATATCTGTCATTGTTATTCTGCTGGGTAGCAAAAAGCGACTTGCTGGTGTGCGCTTGAAGGCGTTGCTGAAGCTCAGTCTGATGCACTGCTTCACTTCTGTTGTCCTTGACGGCGCCGTCATCGTGCAGATGTTGAAGCCTGGCACTGCCAAGACATTTTGAAGAATATGCCCACCAAGTCTTCATCCCTACGTCGAGGGGCAGCTGCGTCGTGCTTCACGTCTCGACCTCGTTTGGATAGCTACAAAGATGGCTCCTTGAAGAGGAGACAAGGGAGAACGAGGAAAAGGGGTGTGACGGCACGTGGTGAGCATCGCACATACCAG
This sequence comes from Eptatretus atami, assembly GCA_035128595.1. Lineage (NCBI taxonomy): Eukaryota > Metazoa > Chordata > Myxini > Myxiniformes > Myxinidae > Eptatretus > Eptatretus atami. Next base: position 99,985,162 of record CM068961.1, on the reverse strand, counting down.
AAACTGGCAGAGTTTCCTACGTGTCGACGCAAACAAGGTGGAGCTCTTCACCTTCCTGTCCGATGTGCTGGTGCAGTCCTTCCATGACGAGGCAAAGGAGCTGGTAGTCACTGATGGTGAAGCAGTCATCTGCCTTCCAAGGCAGGAAGATGAAAGCTCTCTGGCTCCATGCGGTCAAGAAGAGGCGGACACTCGCATCATGCTCATGTGGCCCATGCTGCAGAACATGACCACCGTCGGATTCAAGTTCGAACCGTAGACACTGACGTCGTCGTCTTGGCGGTGATGGTAGCCCAGCACTACCATGCGTGGATGAATTTGGATTGCCTTTGGGACGGCAAGAACTACGCTCATCCCTGCCCATGAAATAGCTGCCTCCCTCAGTCCACAGAAGGCACGTGCCCTCCCTGTCTTCACGCCATGACCGGATGTGACACGTATCAGATCGTGGGCATGGGAAGAAATTCTGCCTGCCAGTGGAACTCGTTTCCAGAACTGACAGATTCTCTGTTGACCCTGACCACCACGCCAGTCAACATCCAGGATGACACAATGCACTGCATTGAAAGGTTTTTGGTGGCTCCTCTATGACCGCACCAGTCCATATAGGACGTCAACGAGGCCAGAAGAAACTCTTCGCCAAGAGGAACTCCGTCCAGGCATCCCACCTACCTACGGCTTTGGAACAGCATGTGAAGAGATCAGTCTTCCAGGTGGCTATGTCTGGGGGCAGGTCTTGGTCCCTCAACCCATGCTTCCATCACCAACAAGCTGGGCTGGCGGCAAACAGAGGATGGGTCCTACGAACCGCTTGGACCACACTCCCTGAGGCTTAAAAAAGCTGCTTCGAGCTTGGTTCGTGCGGCTGCAAAAAAGGCTGTAGAAACCGCTGCAAATGCAAGAAGGCTAATCTGCAATGCATGGACTGTGTGCTGTGAAGAGAATGCCAGTAGACAGACGCATAGACACAGACTGAGATATCGGCCTAGCTTAGGAATTGCAAAGCAAAGTCGCATTGCTTGTAAAAGTGTTGACTTCTTGATCCAGAGCCAGTACACTTGAGCTCAGAAACTCATATTGTACTGACTGATGTATGTGCGTACCATGTGTCCTGGTAGAATGGTAGTAGACAGTAAACCGTAGCCGCTTCAAAGTGAAGTGTGCAATAATTTGACTACATTTCTGAGTTTGTCATTATCACGATTATCAGTTCCCTTTTCAAAATAGAGTAAAGTATGAATCTATATATGCATATTTTTGTTGATTCCAAACCCATTGAATGTGATGAATATCATTTGACTCTTGTTCTCCAGCAATAATGGGTACTTTTCAGCGAAAAGTTTCAGGAGAGCAGCAATTTACAATCATAATAATGCTTTTTTACTGAAAATTACTGGCTCATAATATTTGAATATGCCTTTTCATGGTCAATTTACTGAATTTTACACTTTCCTTATATCTACCACCAATACAATAAGAAATAAGAGCATATAGCCAATTTCTAAAGTAGAATGGGGCCATTTTGAAAATGGTCGCCGAAGCTGACCAAGGCACAATCTCGGGTGGCTCCAGATCATAGAATTGTTCGGAACACATTATTCTACATGTGTACCAATTTTGGTGCTTTCATGCAAATTTGAACAATTGATCTGAAATATCAGATTACGCTGCAGGACTAGTACGAGAGAGGTGGAGTCATCAGCAAAGAGATGAAGACGATTTCCCACAGAGTCGGAGAAATCACTTATGAAACCAGAAGACGAACAGGGCCCAGAACGCCGGTCTGAGGAACTCCAGCCTGGACAAGAAGAGGGGATGAGAAAACTCCATTTAGGGCTACATGTTGGCTGCGACAGGAGAGGAAGTCTGCGAGCCAAGAGTGGAGATTGCCTTGGACACCATAGGAAGAGATTGGTGAGCAGGAGCAGGGTGCCAGACCGTGTCAAAAGCACGCGATATGTCTCAAGATATGGCTCTGATTTCATGTCTGACATTGAGGACCTCCATCCATTGTTGGGAAAGCAGAAGCAGCATATCCAGGGTAGAGTGACCTGGTCTGAAACCAAATTGATGATCGGAAATCAAGCCATTGGAGAAGAGGAAGGATTTAATGTCGAAGCGATGATGGATTCCATAACCTTGCTGTTGATTGGAGAAGGCGATTGGTCTGACAGTTGCAGGGATCTGTTTTTGCACCTTTTTATGCAGGGGTAATGTTTGCTGATTTCCAAGCAGATGGCAGATGATTTTGAGCAAATGAGAGGGGGAATAGAACAGAGAGGATGAGCAAGAGCAGAGGAGCAGGTTTTTAGAACACGTGGGCTGATGTCGTCTGGACGGTTGCAGAATCTGAGTCGAGGTTTGACAGCAAGCTCTCCACATTGTCAGAAGAAAAGGACACAGAGTCCAGGGACAGCTGGATGTGACTGGTAAGGTGGGTACAGAAAGCAATGGGTTTCGGACACAAGATTTAGATGCAAACACCGAGTTTAGGGCATTCAGCCTTTTCATGTGCGGTATCAGCAGTGTGGTCAGCATTTGAGGTAAGGAGAGGATGGAGGGGGAGCACACACCAGAAACAGATTTGAGTAGATGCCACCAGGATTTGGAGGAGGAGAGAGGCTTGAGAGTTCAGACTTGAGATAAAAAGATATTGTTTTCTGGTTCTCCTGAGGGTAGACACACACTTGTTCCGAGCTTTATGGAAAGAACCCTCAGTTGGTTTTGCTTTCCATGATGCAAAGTCAAGTTGTTTCAGGACAATTGCCTCGCCACAAGCTTCATGAACCAGGGCGGGAGGAAGGGTAGGACAACTGAAGACGAGATGGGATAAATCTGTGCATGAGGGAGAGCAAGTTTCTTTGAAAGAATTCCCAGGACGAGTTGATGTTGGAGAAAGTAGCAATGGAGGACCAGTCTATAAATTTGATGGCTGCTGGAGACCCTGGCAGTCGGCTTGAGTGACATGCCAGACTCGACGGCGGTGAGGTGGTTCTCTAATAACAGTCAGAGAGATGTCCACTTTGACAAGCACGGACTCAGAAGAACCGATGGGAATGGAGGAAGAACAGCAGATATTTTCAGGGAAATTTGTCAAAATCAGATCCAGAAGAGATTGGAGTACCGTTGGTTGAGATCCGGGTCGGAAGTTGACCGATTGAGTCAGTCCCAATGAGTCGCTGAAGTCTTTTGCTGAAGTGCCATGACAGGTGAGAGAGGTACCCACACCCAGCCAACTGGCAGGATGACAATTGAAGTCGCCACATAATGAGGAAGAGAGAGGTTTGGATGAGAGGATAGAAGTTGGTCCATGTTTTGGATAGTGAGGGTGCAAATAGAGTCATTACTGTTTTGTGGACGGTACAGCACACATAAACATGAGGTGGGAGTGGAGGGGAAGCCGTAGCAAGAGGTATTCCGGGGGTGTGGGGAGTGCAGACAGTGCATAGGAGAGTGAGGAATAGCAGTCTTTGATGAAGAGAGCAACTCCTCCACCAGGCCGAGGCTCAGGTCTGTCATACCGGAGGAGGAGTATCCAGGGAGAGATACTTGGGAGTCAGACGTTTCGAAGGAGGAAAGTTTCTGTGAGGCAGATTATGTCGGTTTGTCAGTGGCACCTGTATGGAAAGATCTGTTAGTTTGCGAAGGCCCTGAGTATTTGAGGTCCACACTGTTAATGAAGAGAGAGGGGAGGAGCTTTGGGTGAAGGGGAGGGAGAGGAGGGTAGGACAAGAGGGAGGGGGGGGTAAGGAGAGTTGTTGAAAGAGTGTGGGTGATTGCAGAAGAGCTAGGGAGAGAGGCTGGATGAGGAAGAAAAGACTCTGTGGTGCTGGGTTGAGGTTCAATGGGAGTAATAAGAGGGGGGCAGAAGGCAGTTGAGGATTTGAGGAGGTGGAGTGATGACATTGAGGAGAGAAGGCAGGGGAAGGAAACAGCTTTGTGGATGTGAGTGTGGGGGGGGGGGCAACTTTGAGATGGGTGAGTGGGAGTTGAGGGAGAAATGTGAGGGGTCGTTTTTGAGAAAGGTGAGAGGGAAGCTTGGAGGGGGAAGAGTGTGATTGTTGCTTTTAGAGGGAGGGTGAGAGGGGTGAGTTGGCACTGAAGTTGGAAAAAAAGGACAATTGATGGAAAGTGAACATGCATTGCAAACTGGGGTTTAAAAATTTTTAGTTCAGAAATGCGACTGAAGACATTTCTTGATGGATGCAATAAAGGCGAATTAAGAGAATGGAGAGAAGAAACGTTGTAACAGTTGGATTTTTTTAGGCAAGGTATGAAGGAAAGGTCGAATTGAGAGCAGTCTGTTTAAATAGAAAAAGAGAAGTGGATTATGATGCAGTAATGAGAACCACGCGTGTGAAAGAGGAAGGTGAGCATTATAAGAGACTGTTTTATTATTATTATTATTTTTTGATAAAGATTGATAAGATTAGGTGAAGGAAAGGTTGAAGAAAAAATTGTGAAGGTGAATGGTGAATTTGGATCTGTAAACGCAGAGTGAAACTGATGGATCGATGAAAAGTACCAGGAAGAGGGTGAGAGACGCATGGTTTCAGGTGGTGTACAGTTTATGAAGGATACAAGGAAAATTATTATTTTTTTGATGGATTTTTGAAGATTAGGTAAGATTAGGGAATGGAGTTGTAGGAATAAATCGTGAAGGTTATGGTGGAGTGGGTCAGCTCAAATAGAAGGAAGATGGTGTGCTGCAGGAGGAGGAGGAGGAGGAGGAGGAAAGAAGAAGAAGAATCGGTATTCATGGATATGGAGGGAGAAAGGGTTGTTGTTTTTTTTTGTATTGTTTTTTTTAAATTTAAGACAAGAAACAGAGGGTTTAGTTGGGAGGGATAGATGGGGGTGGTGGGAAAAGTGGGGAAAATAGGAATTGATGGTAATAGAGAGAGATACAATAAAACGATCGTACACCGAGACGGAAGACGGGTAGGCCTCAAGGAAACCCAAGAAGACAAGATCGACGAAAACTCACAAAATATAATGATTTTTGAAACAAACCGAACTAGGAAGACACAGTAAGCATGTAGGTGAGAAAATAAACAGTTAAACGTGAATATAAACGACTAGAAACTTAACTTTGAGAAAGTCGGCAGTGACCCCCTGAGAGAAGCAGCGTCGCCTCGAACAAAGCCGGGAACATTTAAAATGGATTAAATTAAAAGAAATTGTCACCAATCTACACAAAATACCCCCATCATGTCAAAGCGAAAACATGTTTTTCGAAACGTTTACAAATTAATTAAAAATGACAAGCTATAATGTCTTGCATCAATAAGTATTCAACCCCTTTTGCTATGGAACTCCAAATTGAGCTTGGGTGCATCCAAATTCCTTTGATCATCCTTGAGATACCTCAACAACTGATTGGTGTCCACCTGCGGCCAATTCAATTGATTGGACATGATTTAGAAAGAAACACACCTTTCTATATAAGGTCCCACAGTTGACGGTGCATGTCAGAGCAGAAACTCTACCATGAAGTCCAAGGAACTGTCTGTAGAAGTCCGAGATAGAATTGTGAGGACGTGTAGATATGGGAAGGGTATAAACTATAAAACAATTTCTAGAGCGTTGAAAGTTTCCAAGAGCACAGTGAGCTCGTCATTAGGAAATGGAAAGAATATGGAACTACCCAGACTCTTCCGAGAGCTGGCCATCTGACCAAACTCAGCAATTGGGCAAGAACAACCTTAGTCAGGGAGGTGAGCAAGAACCCAGTGACCACTCTGACAGAATTACAGAGTTCCTTGGCTGAGGTGGGAGAACCTGTTGGAAGGACTACCGTCTCTGCAGCACTTCACAAATCTTGGCTTTATGAGAGAGAGTGGCCGGACGGAAGTCACTCCTGAGAAAAAGGCACATGACAGCATGCCTGGAGTTTGCAAAAAGGCACTTGAAAGACCGAGACCATGAGGCAAAAGATTCTGTGATCTGATAAGATGAAAATTGAACTATTTGGCCTGAATGCAAAGCGCTACGTCTGTTTGGTGGAAATCGAGTACTGCTCATCACCCATCTAACGCCATCCCTACCATGAAGCATGGTGGTGGCAACATCGTGCGATGGGATGCTTTCAGCGGCAGGGACTGGGAGACTTGTAAGGATAGAGGTAACACTGAATGGAGCCAAATACAGGAAAATCCTTGAGGGGAGCCTTCTTCAGAGTGCAAAAGACCTGAGACTGCGGTGAAGATTTACGTTCCAACAGGACAATGACCTCAAGCATACAGCCAAACAACACTGGAATGGCTTCCAGAACAAGAACGTGAATGTCCTTGAGTAGTCTAGCCAAAGCCCAGACTTGAATCCCATTGAGAATCTATGGAAGCTTGAGGATTGCTGTTCACTGACACTCCGCATTCAACTTGGAAAAGCTTGAGCAAATCTTCAAGGAAGAATGGGAGGAAATCCCCAAATCCAGATGCGCAAAGCTGAAACGGACATACCCAAGAAGACTCGAAGCTGTAATCACTGCAAACGACGCTTCTCCAAAGTATTTATTAACTCAGGGGGTCGAATAATTATTGATGCAAGACATTTCAGCTTTTCATTTTTGATTAATTTGTAAAAATTTCCAAAAACATGTTTTCACTTTGTTATTATGGGGTACATTGTGTTGGTCGGCGACAATTTTAAAAAATGTAATCCATTTTAATTTCAGGATGTAACATAACAAAATGTGAAAAAGTCAAGGGGTGTGAATACTTTCTGAAGGCACTGTAAGTTCAAAAATAGAAATTCAAACGACTACTTTGTGTGTGTTGTTCCACATTCTCAACTCAACGAGATATGAAAACCTCATTTTTGTGTTTGCATGAATTTTACAGCCATGGCAGCTCAGCGTGTGGCGGTTGTGACTGGAGCAAACAAAGGCATTGGGTTTGCAATTGTGCAAGGTCTCGCAAAAACCTTTGATGGGGTTCTGCTCCTGACTGCACGTAACGAACAGCTGGGCCATGATGCTGTGGACAAGGTAACCAGCCTTGCAGGACCCGCTACCAAGATCAAGTTTCATCGCTGGATATCATGATGACTCCAGTGTGAAGCGCCTAGTGAAGCATTTATCGGATGAATATGGTGGTCTCGATGTCCTCATCAATAATGCTGGTATTGCATACAAGGGTGAGTCTTGATGAATGCCGTCGGTCACAGATGTGTTCACCTAAAAGTCATTGAAGGCACCGCCAGATGAATAGATGGTGAGACTGGTGATTGGTAGCTTCAGTGGGAGCAGGAAATGTACTTGTGTTTTAGATTAAAGAGAAACTGGGAGATATTTGGAGGGAACATTACCTAATTGATGAATATATATATATATATATATATATATATATATATATATATATATATATACGGACAAACTGATTAGATTTTGGTGAAGACCCGCGATACGGATCCAACTACTAGAATTTTTTTAGTGATTCTTCACCATTGAGAGATCGTGCCAAAAACGATATAAAGCACGATATCTCAAAAGTTGTGCACGGATTCGGACGAAACTTGGTGGACATATTGTGTGTGTGACACGGAAGAATTGATTCGATTTTGTGAAGATCCGGATCTGACTAAGGGCAATTTTTAAAGTGATTCTTCACCATTGAGAGATAGGACTAAAAATGATATTTCGCATGATTTCTCAAAAAGTTGTGGACGGATTCGGACGAAACTTGGTGGACAGGTTGGGTGTGTCTCAAGGACAGATTGATTCATTTTGGTGAAGATCTGGATCTGGATGCGAGAATTATTTAATTTTTAAAGTGATTCTTCACCAGAGATAGGGCCAAAAACGATATAGTTACTGTATCGCATGGTATTTCAAAAATGTATTGAGCCCGATTATATTCTCGTGGATCAGGCATTATGTGGCGGAGGTATGCGCTCCACCGAGTGCCCTTCCTGTTGTGGTCATCCTAGTTGCCCAGTTAGAATCCGGTGAGTCGCTTTAATGTGATCATAACAGTCGGCCATTTTGGGGTCTCCCCGCTGGATCACGTGCCAAGTGTCTCTATCGTATGGATTAAAGTCTGAATCGACCCGGCATTATGCTAATTAGGCATTGCATGTAGTATACAAATTAGGCCAAGCGAGGCTGACGTGTGACACTATGTTGAGAACCACAGACAATTTTTCCCTCAATAGGTTTTTCTGATAACCCCAGGAGAACCACGGCAACCAGAACTCACCCTTAAGACCAGGTATATTTAATAATGCAAATGGCATGGGGGAAGGAAACAAAAGGAAGCAATTCTCATTCGTATGCAGCACAAGGCTGCAGGGGAGCATCATTGGCTGAGGTGCCGCTGATGCAATGCCCTCTGTTGGTTCGGGCAGCAATTTGAAATTTCTTCAGGGTGCTGGCGATAGCTCACCTATTGTTCTGGAAGGACACTTTGGAATCTTTTAACATCCACCAACGAATGTTGGGAAATGGGACACCCGTTTAACATTCATCCGAGGGACAAACACACACATTGATGAAACACCGGGATGACAGTTTATAGCGAGGTAGGGATTCAAACCCCGACTAGACAGCATACGCTTAGGCCATCCTGTATATGGAAGCAATAACAGTACAAAATAAACGAGAACTTTATAACTGCTGGTAGTGATGACCGGGTACCAAGACGTAAGGCTTTGATACAACACGGGATTGATGAGTTACGGACAGAGTAACACGCCATGTTCAATCTTTTTATGAACGCAGTTAGCCCTTTTCCTGAATACATAGTCTGTATCAATTGAATTGTGTTTAAATAACCTGAACACGAAGTAATAAATGTTGATACCATGAGTGCAGAGGGTAAACCAGGACTCACCCGAGCCTAATGAGGCCCCACACGTCTCTACAATTGTGGGATTGAGAAGTTATGGACCTGGTAACAGGCCACGTTCCAAAATTTTTTTTATGGACTCAGGTGACCCTTTTTTTCCCGGGGCCATCGGTGTTATCATTTGAATTGATACTCCTTTACCCTGAAACCATCTAGGCCAGCCAAGTGAGCCTTATTAAAAAAAACCAAAAATTCTCAGATCCAAACAATTAAATAATTCTGGTTACCAGACCATGTGGCCAATTGGGTTGAAATTTAAAACTTACACTCCACATGTCTACTAGATCATAATTCTGAAGTTTCACGTTGATTGATGAATCGGTTCCAGAGAAAACATTATTTAATATTTTTCTTCAATTCAATATGGCTGCCAAACCATGCAACCTATCAATGATTCATGAACAAAAACTTGTATCCACCAGTCTTGGAGAACATGTGTGTGAAGTTTCCCCTTGATCTGTTCAGCCGTTCTGGAGAAGATTCTTGAAGGTTTTTCGGGTAAATTCAATATGGCCACCAAATCAGTGACCTATAAATTAGTCATAAACAATCTTGTATTCTCATGTCTTGGGGAGCATGTGTAAGGTTGCGCCTCAATCTGTTCAGCTGTTTCAGAGGAGAAGATTTTTCAGTTTTTAATTTTCAATCCAATATGGCTGGCAAACCATGTGACCGATGACATCATATTCTGGCTCTAATTGGGGAGGAGATCATGCTTGTGAAGTTTTTTTTTTTTGGTTATAATCGGATGTGGTGTGTTTTTCCATACAAGATGGCTGCCAAACCATGTGACTCGTGACGTAATTTTTTATCATCTATGCAGCAATGGCGTTAGATAGACATTTGGAAAGTTTCGCTTTGATAGATAAGTGGTTCCAGAGAAAACATTTAATATTTTCCTTAACCCAATATGGCTGCCAAACCATATGACCTATCAGTTATTCTTTAACAAATGTGTATCCCCTAGCCCTGGGAACAAGTGTGTGAAGTTTTCACCTCAATTTGTCCAGCAGTTCAAGAGAATAAGATTAAAAAAACAAACAAAAAATTTTTTCAAAACAATATGTCATAGTTTTTTTTTTCTGGTAAGTTGTTGCGTAAATGGCGCTCAAGAAATTTCAATTTTTTCTGAACAGCATTGTACTCGTCAAATTATGACATCATAATGAAGGCACGATGACATGGTCAACACCACTTTACTCTTGCGGAGATCTTGACAATGAGCCATGTTTCAACTTTTTTCCAGAGAAAAAGACGTCCAAAGTTTTTCGGTTTTTCAAAGATGGCACCGTACCACGTGACCTATGACTTCATAATTACCACTTCAAAATTCTACTAAAAATGATACTACCACAGTGAAAAATTTGTGTCAATCGGAGTAAAGCTTGCCAAGAAAAGAATTTTAAAGCAAAAAAAACCCCTGAAAATTCCCGGTGGAATAAAAATAATAATAAACAGAAGGAAAAACAATACCCTAATAAATTATAACAACCCCCTCACCCCTACTGTTAGGTGTCCATAAACTAAACAGACGAATGGGACCTTAATTAACTCTCTCTTTTATCGGGCCCTCAGACACTCCTCCAGACAAGGGACAGAAGAGTTGAGTCAAACCCATGCACAGCTTGCAGAATGAGTCGACGCAGTGGAGGAGGTTGATATATCGTGCAGTGGGCCTGAGAGAGAGAGAGAGAGAGACAGAGACAGAGACAGGAGACAGAGACACATAAAGACAGACGTTGCTCCGGCTGGGTGGGAGCGTTCAGCTCTCTGGTTAGGGCATTCACCTCACAATTACTTTGTGTCTCTCATCCTTATGCCCTCGGGCCCATGCGTCACCGATGGTGTGCCACGCCCTCCCCTCACCCTTACCATTGGCCACTGCTCAGCTGGGTGAGTGGAGCTCTCATCTTGAGCTCTCCGAGGTAAACCATTTTGCTTACATGGCTTGACATATTTTGCTGACAGAACTTGCACCGCAAGGTCTAGCGAACACTAAAGAGGACATTTTGGACAAATTACAGAGGGCAGAAAGATAAAAAAAATGAGGTCAAAAGGTTGATAATATCAGCCAATAACATTGGGATGGGTTGACATCGTCTAACTAGACATATAAGCAAACCCACATTATTACTTTATGCTGATGGTAGACATCCACTTTAAGGAAAAATGCCTTTATTTTAAGCACTCTCAACCTTAGGGCCATTTCCACACAACGTGATGCTTTACAATTGGAATACAGTGGATGTGTTTACAAATTGATTACCTCCAAACACAAAAATTATATTATAAATGACCGTTACACCAACACATGACGTGATTTTGTCATGAAGTGAAGGTCTGCTTGGACCCTTATGATCCTCACAAGCATGTCATGGAAATTTCTTCGAAACAATTGGTCTTCGGATTATTTTTTACCTCCATTCCACTTTGACTTTGATAATAGTAAATGTTGTAATACTTTTTCAACGGTACAATTACATGATTACAGCACTGTAGTAATGACACGCTGCTTTATGATGATTCGGATGATGAGTAACGGCGTGCCATGCTGATTAATATGACTCGTCTTCTTCTGATTCCTGCAGTTGCAGACACCACACCGTTCCGTGAGCAAGCTGAGGTCACATTGCAAACAAACTTCTTTGCTTACTTCTGCGTTCAAGTGATGCATTCATGTCACTGCTGCGTCCGGCTGCACGAGTTGTAACCGTCTCCAGCACACTGGCTATGCGTGCTCTCGATGGGTGTTCTCCTGAGCTGGCCAAGCGTTTCCGTGATCCCGAGCTCAAGCCGAGAAGAGCTTGCAACATTGATGCAGAAGATTCATAAAGGACGCAAAGGTATGTATTTTCGTAAAGGATGCAAATGCCAGAAAGGTATTGTCGACTCGTGTAAAGCAGAACAAGTATGTTCTGCAGATAACACTGAACAACAAAATTTTTTACTGGAGATGTGTAAAGTGATTTAGACTAATCTTGGGTACGCTGATTTCACAAATCATTAACCGTTTTGCTGTAATCATCGTCAGGTTTTCAGTAACAGAAATTCCCATGCCTAAAGTCAGGGGATTTCAATGAAATTTACAAAAATTCATTTATTCATTATTCATCACATGAATGCTTCAAAAAATTATAGAAATTACAGAAAAACTCCGACTAGAATGTAATTAAAATGCTTTAGCATTTGTGCTTTTTGCGTTTTGGTGCTGCTCTGTGTCAGTTTCACGATGCAGGAAACCAGCAGAAATCGCCCATCATGTTCGGGGTTTTGCCGCCTTGGAACGCGTCTCCATGAGTGAAATCTCTTGGTGAATCGCTCGCCGTTTGCTCGTCACGAGACTGCTCTCAAGTTTCAGGGAAGAAGTCAGTGCTGGTGTAGGAAATGGATTTCAGGGACATCCTGGAGCCAGTTTCCTGAAGGACTCCAGCAGCTTGCTGCACTATTTCTTCATAGTTGTCCGTTGCGGCTTCGTTCCCCAAGAAGTTGTCCGTCACAGCTTTTTGAAGCCTCCTCAGCGTGCCAGCTCTTTGGGGTTTAGATTGTCGGAAAGTTTTCGTCCTCATAATTCTGTCGGATTTGCGGGTCCAACAAGGACACACGCCTGATCTGCCTCCGGACAAGGTGTTCGCCAAACTTTCCACTTGAGTGCACCCTCAAGGGCTGGCACCTCAAGCTGTTTGTGGCACCTCAAACTTTTCCTGAGGTGTTTTTTTTCTTGAAAAAAAAACCCACGCCCATTCAGATCCATTGCGCCGTACAAAACTTTTCTTCCAAGCCGAGCTTTTGTGGATGGGTGGAAGGAAAACCTTGGCTGGGTCGACAAGGGCGAACATGTTCACGTTGTGTCGACCAGTACATGCTCTTTTCGGCTTCTTCCATCTTTCTTCGTCCAGGATCTTGTCTCTCTGCTATCCCATAGACAAAGAAGAAACACATGTATCTTCGTGTAGCCTGACTGCAGCCCCTTAACAACAGCGCCACCACTTCAAGTCTCGCAGGATGTTTGCAGTTGTGAATCATTGTACTTGATGGAATCAAGCAGCTTGCCGCATAGTCTCAGTAGGTCTCTTCTGTACATGCCGAACGCGTGAGCCAGTGGGGACTGATGCGTTTTCTGTATGCCATTGTGGAGCAAAAACAGCTTCAAGCTGGTTCTTTCCCCCGAGTCGATGAAGAGGCGCCAGTCGCAGGATCAGTGATCACACCCAAGTTCTTTCAACAGGACCGTTGATGTCACTGCAGAATGTATCGTGTCTTCCATCTCAAAGAACTCAGCCATGTCTCTGCTTGACGTGCTCTTGAACAAGGATATCTTGGTGTTAGGTTCAAGTAGACTTCCACTGCTGCAGCTTGATCAAGCAGCTCTGCCTTCGCCTTTGACAGCGAGAGATCTCTTACAAGATCATTTAAGTCTCCCTGGTTCAGAAGGTGTGATTCTTGAGTGTCGGGTCAAAAGGGTTCATTCATCACCATCCTCTTCACCACTGCTTACAAGCTATGTTTCTGATCAGCTGGAGTGTGGATACGGGTTCTCGTCATCATGAGCACAGGTTTACGAGCAGAGACGCAGTTCAGCGTACTTTGATGTCGACCTTTTATATCTTCTTGTTGAAGCCGGCGATGCTTTGTGCAGCAGAAATAACAATCATCATGATGATTCTGCGGCTCACGCCCATATCATTGGGCACCGCAAATGGCATGCTCGCGCGCTTGCCCACCAACCACTGAGTCAAGGTTGTGTGACAAGCTTGTCGAGAATGTGTGGTGCCCAGCTCTGTTTCTTGGTCCCCCACCTTACACCGAAGTAGTGAAGTAGCGGCCTCATTTTCACTGCTGTAAGATATACTTCGCTGTTATCTTTTTTGTATACGACACAGACATAACAGAAGTGTCAGGATGATTGTACAGGACGCGCTACTCATCTTTATCTGAAAGAAAGAAAGTAACACAAAGTTAACAACAATTGTACGAAAAGACATGTTAAAGACATATGTAAATTTTCATTTGAAATCCTGATTCTAGGCAATGGGAATATTTCTGTTCCTGAAAATCCTGACGTGATACAGCAAAACGGTTTATGATTTTTGAAATCAGCGTACCAAATAGTCTAATCACTTTACCACATCTCCAGTAAAAAAAATTTTTTTTGAAAATTTGTTTGTTTCAGTGTAATTTATCATTTTGAATGGAGTAAGTTTAAGCAGAGCTCATTGACCATTATAAAAGATTGTACAAATGGTCTTGCGTCATGGAAGGGGCGAGGTGACGACATGGCACCAATATGTTGATGTGCGCAAGGGGGTTGAAGAACAGAGGAAGGGGCGGCAAAGAATGAAACATTGCATTTGCAGTGTAGATGGCGCAGCGATGGGTGAGGGTTAATGAGAGTACAAGGATCACGCAAGGATGGAGGATTATATGAGCATGGTTGTGTTGTTGTTACCAACTGAAGCCCTGTAGGGAAAAGAATGTCATATTTATTACGAGCAGGAGTGCCCGGTGTGTCTGGGAACGCCGGTTCCTCCTCCTGCCCCTTACCCCTCCGCCTCCCATCCCTTCCCCTTCCTCCTCCCTCCTCCCACCACCACCTTCCCATTCGCCCCCTCCGGACTCCCCACCCCACCCTTCCCCTGATTGTGGAGGTTGGCTTTTGGGGCTTCCACACTCTGGGATGTGTACAGTGCCAAAAATGTTGTTATCTCCACAGCTGTAACTTGCAATACCCTCTGCGCACCACCACCAGTGGCGTGCTACATGAAACACATTCACATGTAGAATTTTGTCGACCTTCCCTCCCGACCCCCATGACTACAGTAAAACCAACTAGTCCATGCCTCCACCATGAGTCGAACTTGGCTCCATGTGCCAAGTTTGCTGGCAATGGTCCATAGTATCTCT
>CM068961.1:99905238-99931246 GCA_035128595.1 Eptatretus atami | reverse complement strand
GGTGTTCCATGATATCTGTGACCCCCTTGGTACTGCAGGCTGGGTGCGCACAGACATGGCTGGTCCTAAAGCTCCACTTTCACCGGAAGAAGGTGCTGTTACCCCACTGTACCTTGCCCAGCTCCCTCCTGGTGCAAGCAGTCCACATGGACAGTTTGTTTATGAAAAACAGGTGAAGGAGTGGTGATTTGGGCCTTTCATGTTTGCCTTGATGTTTGTGATTTATCAACGAGAAATTTGATTGAAAATAATTATGAATCAGCAATACTGTCTATTTTTGAATCGTATGATTAGCTGTGGCTTCCTCAATTTTGTTAAACATTTGCTTTGTTTGAGCTAAACCTGGATTCTCCTCTGGGGAAGTATGGAGAAAGATACTGTTTGGTTTTACCAAATTGTTCTCTCCTGGTACTTCAATCACTTCACCAAGTTCCATCACGTAAATGCTCATACTGGGTCGAGTCCTCTCGACATCATGAAATCTGTAAACATACTTGAAATAATTTGAATAACAATTCAAACTTTTTCTACAAAGTCCTCAATTGATGTTTTGAGACTAATTTCACCTCCAACAAGGGATCATGTATTATTTGATGATTAACTGATGGTTCACACCCCAAATCGCTTGACTTATTACCTTAACTTGAGGTCTCAAAATACTTTTATTACAGTCTTCCCACATTTTCCCGTTTTGAACTCGGTGACCTGAAGGAATGATGAGATCCAGGAACTGTTCTTCCATGGACTGCATTGTTTGTTGATTATATTGGAATTTTTTGGGGATTAGTCCATAATTACATGATTCACAGATATGCATCGTCATGATGAAATACAATTGTTGCATTGCTTTCATCTGTTTGGTGGAACACGAGTGGTTATTCATCTGTTTTGTTTTTTCCAGTCCTGTTTTTGTTTCCACTGTTTTTACCAGTACTTGAAGTTGTGCATGATAGAGCCACTGAAACCAGGAGAGACAGGCAGGAGAGACCCACATTGAGGTACCTGATGTCACGTGCTCAGGTAGAGACAGACTGTAGGGTGTTCGGAAGGCACAGTCTTCTTCTTATTGCATATGGCAGCTTGGCTGCTGGGTAGCTATCATTGTGTTGGGGCATAGCTGTGCCACTGAGGTTGTGCCCCTACACCAGTACACTGGTACTCATTTTGCCAACCTCAGAAGGATGACAGGCTGAGTCACCCATACCTGGTGTTAATTCAGTGGTAAAACAGGGCTCAAACTCAGGACCCTCACATTCCAAGCCAATCACCCTACTAGCCATGAAGCCAACACCAGGCTGGAAGGCACAGTAAAACTACTACACCTTGGAGTTGTTTGCGCCGGACGTTTATGAGGTCGTCGTTATCGATAGTGGAGCATCGATCCACTGACTTCTTGGTACAACCATCCAAAGCAAGTCATTCGATGAATATTTTGACATGGTATTCTGTCCAAGGGTCCAGCACGACTTGAAACGATCGACGAGAGTGGACATTGTCTGTATGGGATTAGTATCATGCAATGACAATCAAAGGGGCCACAAGGGAAAAATGAGGAACGGGTATCCGACAACACACGTGCCTGTGGTTCTCGACAGCCATTGGTGCCTGTCCAGAACCACAGGAATTGTGGTTGGATGGAGAACGGTAACCTGCTTCCCATTTGGACCATGTTGCTCCATGCCAAAGACATCTTGAAACTCCATGTGAAGTGCATTTGCACAAAACTGTCATGCAAATGTAAGAAGGTTAACTTGAAATGCACACATCTATGCAATTGCAAATGTGCTAAATCGGTGTTTGAACAGTTTCCAATGTTGTGATAGAGTCACTGAAACTTTAGGATACTCCCGGGTGTTGACGTTTGTGGAAGAGCAGAATAATGGGGTAAGGGATCAACAGTCAAAATGGGGCAAAGGGAAAACGGTGGAACATCATGAACAACGTTCACCACACCAACATGGACAACATGCACCACAACAACATGAACATGTACCACAATAATATGAACACCAACAACAAGGGGAATTGGAGGTGAAGGTTGAGCGGGGTTTCAGTGGTTGTGGTAAAGCTCAGTAGTTCAAATGAGGGGACCATGAGGTGGTGGGATTCTTATTCCATAGAGTCATCCTTCTGAGGTTGGCAAAATGAGTACCAGTGTACTGGTGTAGGGGCACAACCTCAGTGGCACAGCTATGCCCCAACACAATGATAGCTACCCAGCAGCCAAGCTGCCATACGCAATAAGAAGAAGACTGTGCCTTCCGAACACCCTACAGTCTGTCTCTACCTGATCACGTGACATCAGGTACCTTAATGTGGGTCTCTCCTGCCTGTTTCTCCTGGTTTCAGTGGCTCTATCACAACATTGGAAACTGTTCAAACACCTATTTAGCACATTTGATAACAAATATATGGTCCATTTTTACCCTACGCTCGAAGTGAAAAGCGGGGCAAAGCGATTGGTCGCGTACATGTGCCATACATATGTGCGTATGTATGTGTCTGCATTTTAAAAATTCATCTTCTCAGCAACCGTTACTTTGATTGACATGGAATTTTCCAAATATTTTGAATATTTTGACATGGTATTCTGTGCGCCTCCTCCTGTAGAATTTTTTTAGTCATAATTATGGTCATAGGTCACGTGGTACATGCACCATCTTGGAAAAATTACCCCCGGTTGTGGGTGATAGTCATCTCTGAAGCTCTGTAGATGTGGATCTCTGATCGGCTTAGAATGGCTTCGATGTCGTCTTATCTTTTGGTTCAACGTCAGACGAAAGCCGGGCGTAAAAAGGATAGAAAACCTCAGAAATCAAACTACACTTCTGAGTTATCCGGAGATACGTAGATTTTGAAAATGGTTGATTTGGAACATTTATGATCAATGTGTCTTCAAAAGGATAGAAACGGACCTCAGAAATCAAACCGCATTTCTGAGTCATAAATGGCGGATGATATTTTGACAATGGATGATTTCACAAGTCACAGCCAATCGGTGACCTTGACCTTCAATCGTGTCAAAAGTCATACCGTCGTGCATCACTCATCGACCCCTACCGACAAACCAAGTTTCATCAAGATCGGGCGAATTTTTTTTTTGACCGTATCACATCGACGATTTTTCCAACTTTGAAGACACGTGACTCGATAACCAGGACGAATTTCGAAAAACCGGCCTGACCAAATTTAGATATTGCTCCATATTATCAGAATCCGAAGGAATTTCGAAGATCGGATCATAAATGGCGGAGGAGATAGATTTTGAAAATGGACGATTTCGCAACTTTGGAGTGACCTTGACGTTGACCTTGACCCTCAATCGGATCAAAGGTCATACCGTCGTGCATCCCTCATCGACATCTACCCACATACCAAATATCAAGAAAATCAGAAGAAACAAATGGGGGCGTACGGACGGACGGACATCGAGACTGGTTTTATTAGGTCATCTCTACCGAGATGACCTAAAAATCGAAAAACTTTGCCCCTCTATCTAGAAAACCACTCCACGGAAATTTTTTTACACATGGCTCATTGTCAAGTACTGCTCATGGGGAGTAAGATGTCATCGCTGTCTTCATTATGACATAATTCGACAAGTGCAATGCTTGATCCGGTCAGTATGAAAAAAATTTTCTGCAATTGCTGGTCGAGTTGCCATGAAATGTTGACCATAGGTGCGCCTCCTGTAGGAATTTATAATGATAATTATGACGTCATAGGTCACATGGTACAGGCGTCTCATCTTGGAAAAACTGAAAAACTTTGCATCTATATCTCCAAAACAGCTTAATGGAAAATATTGAAATATGGCTTTGTCAAGTATTCCCCATGGGGAATGAGATCTGTTAATTTCATCGGTGCCTTCATTATGATGTCATAATTTGACAGTATGAAAAAAAAATTCTCTGCAATTGTTGAAACTGCTAACCGCTCAATGCAAAACTTTAACCAATTGATCAACCATCCATGGGAAATATAGTTTGACTAAAGTGACATAAGTCACTGGTCTGGCACCATATTACATCAAAGAAAAAAACAAAAAAAACAACAAAAGAGTTGGCTTGGACCAAGTCCTTCTCAAGACTGCACAGGGTAAGTATTCTATGAAAGGGGGGGGGGGGTGGATAGGGTCAGGTTCCCCCCACCCCCCTGCCACGGGGCTGGTCGTTGTCCACACGGACCAAAATTGTTCTGTCGACCCCAACCTCGATGATACCGAAAAGTAAACTTTTTCATAAACTTGAAATAATGAAAGTTCACCCATGCAATAGTGAATGTTCTGCTTTTTCACTGTGAGCAAGGTGATTATGGTAAACCTCTCCAATTCATGACACACGAGTTTACGGGTGAGATGAAATGCAAGCGCTCATGGAAAACGAGGGTTTACTGTAGTCTGGAAATCCACCAACCATACCGTATGTGAAGAGCATAATTTGTTGACTTCAAATTTCTATGAAAACGATAATTATTAATTGCACTTTACTCTAAATAAGCAATATAAATTTTCAATGTTTTTTTTTTTTTTTTCCTCTTCAAAATTACAATCTGAGTGACAGATAATAGTGGGGCAACTTAGCTAAATATAGCATAACAATTGTGCATTTTTGTGAGGAAAGCACCAAATTTGGCACACTAGTAGCCTATCATATTATGAACAGATTTGGATATTGGGCCATCTCAAAATTTTTGATTGGCAGTGGAAAATGGCTGCCACAGCCATCAGCGGCTGAATTTGAGATGGCTCAATATCCAAATCTGTTCATAATATTGTTACGAATTTGGAATTCAATTGCACACAACATACAGGTTCCCTTAGTCAGCTAGTCATAAGTGCATGTTCCCTAGATAGCTCACCTTCCATTGTTTTAATGTTTTGAAATCGATAGATGCCTGCGGATCGATTTAATAGTTAGGGAGCGAACAATGGAGACGTCCCCCCCTCTTCTGCGAAGAGGAAGAAGAACCCTGCCATCCCGTGACGTCAACAACTCCCTCCACCCGTGGTTGAGCGGGGGTGGATCACGAGGGCATGAGTCACGCCGGGTGCGGGGGAGGGTGGGGAAGGATAAAGGGAGATCCTTTCTTTGTTCGTGTGGAGTCCCGTGGTAGGGCTGAGTTCGTGGGCTGAGTTCGTGAAAGTCCCGTGTAAAGAGTTCGAGGGAGTCCCGTGGTAGGGCTGAGTTCGTGTGGCAGAGTTCGTGAAGAGTCCCGTTCTGAGTCCCGTGTGCAGAGTTCGTGTGCTGATTCCCGTGGGAGGAGTAAGCTTTTTGCTTCGGAGAGAGAGTAGCCGCCCAGCAGACCGTCGGGTCCTGCTTGGCTTGCTTGGCTTGAGGCCTTCGGAAGCTTTTTGCTTCGGCTGGCTCAGTGAGCTTCGGCTGCTGTTTTGTTTTGGAAGGAACTTGAGCCGGTTGTTCGCTCGAGCTGCGAGTGGAGGCTTCTTCCTCTTCTTCTTGGTTTGTGGAGTTTCGTTCTCCATTTTGTTTCCCAGCTTGGTGCGACGCATCAGCGTCTTCTTGGAGTTGGATCCTCGGGGAAGCGACGATCGACAGGAAGGATCGGCGCCTCGTCTCACCGGCACGTGCTGAGAAGCGCGGGAGGATTCGCGGGAGCTCGGGAAGGATCGCGGCGATTTGGATCCAGCTCGCTCTCGCTGGAGCCCGGGTCCGACACGTTGAAGACCACACGAGTGGAAAGGTTCGAGTCAAGCTCTGAGTTTCAGCTCACCTGTCCTCCGAGCTGGAGCTCGTGATTAAAGGCCTCAGCCACCATTTCTTTTGTGTGTGTGTGTGTGTGTGTGTGTGTGTGTGTGTGTTGTGTGTGGTTGTGGTGTGTGTCCGTGGGCCCGTCTAATAAGTAGGAACTGCTGTTAAGTGTAAATGACTGTACATAATAAGTAGACGGTTGTAGTTCTTTTGTCGTGTCTTTGTTGCTTGTATAATTGCATACGTGTTTTGCCTTATTTGATTGCATACGTGTTTCATTATAATAAATTTCCTTGTGTGAATGTAAACTGCTCGTTGCGTCCATTCCCTCATTGACTGAACATTTCGTGTGTTGGGAGTTAGAAAGCCGTTGGTTTGCCGTAATAGGGGACATTTGGACCAACGGTTCTCGGCGATTACGCCGCTCGGAATCGCGCACGGACAGGCTCGCCTCGCGCGTTTGTTCCGTACGAGTTCCGTCGAGGGTGGAATACACCGGTAGTTGGATCACGTGGGTATTTAGGTAAATTGAAGATTGGCAATCGACCCTACCCACGTGATCTGCCGATTGGCGTATTTCGGTTCTTGTACAAGGACCCGTCGCTCGGAGTTATCCGGGCGCGATCTATATTCCGGCGATCGGTCGGCCGACTCGACTTGCGGCTCCGTTCAGAGCGGTCGGTTGGCGGCCGACCCCGGCAGTAACAATTGTGTGTCAGGAGTGCGATTCGGCCCCCTCCGCCTCCGTAGCAAAATTCACGGAGTCGGATCAGGGTATACAGGCACACCCCCCCCCCCCCCGTTCCCCAATTACGAGCGTTATAAATTTTATTCCCAGCACGTAAAATGTTCAGCCAAGGCGAGCTGAGCCAGGTGGGTAGTGAGGTGGATGTGGAGTTAATAGAATCCATGGCCCGGGACGGGTTCGTTTTAATAATCGCACCACGGATTGTCGTCAGTGGACCGGCCTGTGCAGGAACGTTACCGGCAACCAAAAACGGAGTCGCAAGATGCGGGCGCGGCCGCACCTCAGCGCGGCACAGGCGTGACGGGCCGCTATTAATAGCGCTACGAACCGCGCGGCACGGCGGAACGCTTCCGTCCACGGTTCAAACCACGGGCATGGCAGGCGAGGCAGGGCGACGACGCGTACATGGCCGAACTTCATGAACGAGTGTCTTATGCCTTGGGGCAGCGGAGTGTGGTGATAAATATGTCGAGGAATTACATTCGTTTGCCATAATTGGATGAGATACGGTGGCGCGCAGACGAGGTTCAGGACGATTGTGTTCATGGGGAGTCACAACAATTGACGAGGCACAGGAGCGAGTTCGGGGGCTGGAGGAGGAATTAGCCAGCACAGTCGAGGAACTACATAGGGAAACGACGGAAGTAGATCGGTTGCGTGGGTTTTTGTTACAAAAGGAGAGCGAACTGAAGAAAAGAAAAGAGGAGCAAATTAGTAATCCCAGGATAGAAAGAACTTAGAAGAAGAATGGAAAACGAAACTGGAAAAGGAAAAACGAAACACGATGTGGAATTGGAACAACTGAAGAAGAGGTAAGAATAGGCAATCGGAAAAGAGAAAGCCTGGAACAGGAGGTAAAAAGGAGAGAATTGGGTCAAAATTAGCAAGGAATTAGGTGAGGGAATGGATGAAATGAGGAAGAAAGAATGTGAAAGAGGTGTAGAGATGAAAAAGGAATTAGAAAAGAAAGCTTCTGAGATACTGAAACACCAAAACAAAGAGAGAGGATTACAAAATGACTGAGGACGTTGAAAGAAAGAACGACAGCAGAGAATGAAACGTTAAGGAACCACACGTACAGATCGAACAGCTGGAAGCGAAGGCCAGATTACAGAATGAGATGCAGGAAAGAGTAATGAAAGAAGAACGAATGAGACAGGAGAAAGAAATCAGTCAATTGAAGGAAATAACGAGATTGCAGAATAAGGAACAGAGAGACAGTGGAATAGAAAACAAAAACAGTATGAATTTGAAACTGAACGACAGAAGGAAAAAAATAGGTTGGAGTACGAGGAGAAAGTGAAGGAGCAAGGAATGAAGCAGGAAGGAGATTGGAGAAGGGAAGAACGAGAGGAACAGTGGAATAGAAAACAAAAGAACATGAATTTGAGGTGGACCAATTGAAAGAAAAGGCGAGGCTGGAGTGCGAGGAGATAGAGAACGAACAACAACGAAACGGGAAAAAGAACTAAGCCATTGAAAGAAACGATGAGATTGGAGAAGAGAACGAGAGGAACAGTGGGAAAGGAAACAAAAACAATATGAGTTTGAATTTAATCAACTCGAGGAGAGAGCAAAATTGGAGTCCACAGAGATGGAAAAACTCCGGAAAGATAACGAACAGTTAATGGGGCTCAGAGAGGAAGAACGACTCAGATGGGAAGGAAAATGGAGCCAGAAAGAAACAGAAACTAATAGACACGCAGAGACAACAGAAATAAAATGTACAGAGACACGGGAGATAGAGGGTGAATTGGACGGGGTTAAGACGGACACACACACACAGAGGTAGCAAGGCTAATGGGAGCGAGCTGGCGGACTGTCTCGTGACCCGGTGCGAGCAGCTGGATAGCCTCCTTCGGGAACGGAGGGAGACGCTATCTCCCTTGAAGCGAATCACGACGGAGGTAGTTCGGTCGTGCCGAGCGAGTTAGAGGGGCGAGTGCTGTTGACGGGTGCACAGAGAGCTTGGGGGGTATGGAGGCCCGGGAACCCTTGTGTGGCACGATTCCCCAGTGTGATTGGCCCGGTATGGTTGAGTGCACGGGCGTGTTGAAACGCGCACCGTGTGTGGAAGAGACCCCGTGTTGAGTGGTGTGGTCACGAGTGTGCCGGGGTGCGTGGTTCCAGCAGTCCGTGTGTGAATGAAGCACCGGTGTCAGAGAGGCCGCGTGTGCGAGGAAAAGGCACGCGTGAGCGAACAGCCGTGTGTGAGTGAGCGCCGAGTGTGAGAGAGACAGCGTGTGTGAGGTCGCTGTACGTGAGGGAGATGACAGTCGGTATGCAGGGGAACGCAACCGCATCCCGTGTCCGAGTGCCATGGTGGAGTGTGTGAGCGTCGTGGCATGCAGGAGTGTGTGCGTTGAACGACGACGGGACCAGATGAAGGACAAGGGCCGAGTAGCGGCCGTAGCTGAATTGGGAACCGTGCCGGTTTGCACAGCAGCGAGCGCGGGTCCGTGCTGTGCTACGCAACAGGCCGCCACGTGCGCGCCTGCGGGAGTGAAACCGGTCCGTAAACGCCAGCGGTGGATGTTGCCATCCCGCGACGGACAAAAGCTAGGATGGATTCGGAATTTGGACCGGATGGGTTCTCCACGCGAGCGTGTTTGTAAAGCTCCGACGAGCAGAGCACATGTGTTCGCGTGGGGAACCCCTCGAAACGCGGGGCTTGCTTTGAGATGCGCAGAGTGATGTCATGGCTGCACGTGTGTTTGGAATCCGGCAGAAGGGAATTCCTGCCGGATGGTACCGGTACCGTCCAAGAGGGACGAGGTGCGTGGGGCGCAAGCAGCTGCCATGACGTCACGGAAAAAGAGCGCGGCTGTGACCTGCCGCGCTGGTGGTGCGCATTATGAAAAAAAAAAGAGTTGAGACAAGCAAGCCTCGCTCGGTGAACAGGATTCCCAGGCAAGGGGTGAAGACCCCTTGTTTGGGGGCACAGGAAGTACTAGTTAGGAGGATGGGTTAGAGTTAGTGAGACCGGCTTCATGGGACATGGGTTGTACTCATGGAGCCCGTGGAATGGATTAGTTAGAGGATTTTAGTTCAGATTTAGGAAATGGGAAATTTTTGGGATTTTCGAGACATGGACAGACTGGAAATGTGTAGCGGAGACGTAGCTTAGCTACGTAGAGTAAATGGAACATGCATGAGAATAAGGATGAGAAGGGAGCACGAGTTAGTCAGGGGATTTAATTAGAAGGGATGCAGTATAGAGTGTAGTGTGAGTTGTGAAATGGAAAGTGTGTGAGAATGAGTGAGGCCAGCGGCCAAGTGTGAGTGGAGCGAATGTGGTATGCATGGTGCGAATGACTGGTTGGGGGAGGAGTGATTCCCACCCAAGAGACCCCGGGGTCAGTTTAATGTGTTAGTAGTGGTAGTCAAATTTACTAACAGAGAGTCGTTTTGTTGTTGGTGTCGAGAGAAGGCACGAAACCTGTTTGGAGGGGTGCAAGAGTTCATGGACCGGCTGGGAGCGTGGCTGTGGAAAGTTGAGTTTTGTTTAGTGGGCACCCCAGGCACCGGACTAGTCGGCCAGAGTAGGCCAAGGGCCAAGAGGGGTCGGGATAGAGTAGTGGGCACGGGCGACCCGTCGGAAACGGGACCCGTAGTGCCAGAATGCCACGGGGGCAGTGTAGTGGGCACGGGCGACCCTCGGAAAGGGACCCGGGGCATCAACACGCCACGTGGGCATCGGAGGGGCAATGCCAGAGAGGGCAACCCCCCGCGTTTATAGGGAGCAGCTAGGCTCGGAGGCAGCCTGCGGGCCTGGTGCCATGGTTAGAGTTCGGCAGAGGGGGAGTTCCTGCCAGTTGAGCCACGCTGCCCAGCCAGGAAATTGTGCGAGGGCACGTATGAAAATTTGAGGCAAGGCCCAAATTTATAATGGACACCAACACAGGCGACGGGAATCATGGTTCTTAAACGATAGTTTTAAAGTGTGAGGCGTTTTTGGAAAGCCCGGGGTAGTTTCAGGTTAGATAGGAGATGTACCCCTTCGCACCATCCATCCCTTCGCTCGTTGTAGGCCGCTGGACTCACCTTGGTAGATCGCTGAACTCTGAGGAGGCCATTCTGAGGCTTCATTGGGCCTCGAGACAGGACGCTAGTCTCTCCCTATTCCCTCCAGAGAGGGAACGTAGGGGTTGGGAGTAGGCTCGGTGGACATGATAGGCTAGCTGGACAAAGACAATAAAGGGGTTAGGGAGACAATTATAAAAGGGAAATAAAATAGAGGGGCTAAATTTTGTTGTTTTGTGGCAAATTAAGGAGCGGGTATGGACAAGACAGGCAAAGGCGATAGAGTGGGGGGGGGGGGGGGACAGTAGGCTAGGTCTGAGCCCGCCTCAAAGCGGCCGGCACCACCGCACTCCCTCCAAACCTGATGGAACCACACCAGAGCGCGGCCAGCTCACCTGCCGGCCTGTTGTGCTGCAGCCGCCTGTTCTGCATGGGCTTACCTTGCCATGCCTAGTTGCCTGCCTCTGCCATGACCCATGCCTGCTAGCCTTGTTTGCGTTTGCCCCTGTGTCCATCCATCACCATGCGTGCCAGGACCATCCAGTTTTGTGAGGACTGCCCTGCAGGCAGCCTGTGCATCCAGTCCATTTTTGTGTTTTGCGACCATCTCCATCCATCCCCTGCACCAAAGACTTTGCTATGACTTTTGCCTTTCCCCTTTCACAGATCACAAGTCCTGAGCCATGGTTGTGTGATGTAATAGATAAGTTAAGATTGTAAATACGTGGAACCCCACCTGCATGTTTGTTTTAGCGCGGCAATTTTAGTTAAGTTGCTCGAATGAGTCTGTGAGAGTTTGTTTAGTTAGTTACGCAGCGCATTAGGTTATTTATTTTTGGGACACGTATAAGAAATGTCGCACTCAGGGATCCGAAGGTAGAACGTACTAGGGGAAAACTTACACATGCTGGTCACACGAAAATTTGACGACTCGGGACGAGTCTGTAAAAAGGGAGGGGTAGTGTTACGAATTTGGAATTCAATTGCACACAACATACAGGTTCCTTAGTCAGCTATGTCGATAAGTGCATGTTCCCTAGATAGCTCACCTTCCATTGTTTAAATGTTTTGAAATCGATTAGATGCGCTGCGGATCGATTTAATAGTTAGGGAGCGAACAATGGAGACGTCCTCCCCCTCTTCTGCGAAGAGGAGAAGAACCCTGCCATCCCGTGACGTCAACAACTCCCTCCCACCCGTGGTTGAGCGGGGGGTGATCACGAGGGCATGAGTCAGCGGGTGCGGGGGGGGGTGGAAGGATAAAGGGAGATCCTTTCTTTGTTCGTGTGGGAGTCCCGTGGTAGGGCTGAGTTCGTGGGCTGAGTTCGTGAAAGTCCCGTGTAAAGAGTTCGAGGGGAGTCCGTGGTAGGGCTGAGCTCGTGGGCAGAGTTCGTGAAGAGTCCCGTTCTGAGTCCGTGTGCAGAGTTCGTGTGCTGAGTCCCGCGGGAGCAGTAAGCTTTTTGCTTCGGAGAGAGATTAGCCGCCAGCAGACAGTCGCGGTCCTGCTTGGTTGCTTGGCTTGAGGCCTTCGGAAGCTTTTTGCTTCGGCTGGCTCAGTGAGCTTCGGCTGCTGTTTTGTTTTGGAAGGAACTTGAGCCGGTTGTTCGGCTCGAGCTGCGAGTTGAGGCTTCTTCCTATTCTTCTTGGTTCGTGGAGCTTTTCGTTCTCCATTTTGTTTTCCGGCTTGGTGCGACGCATCGGCCTCTTCTTGGAGTTGGATCCTCGGGGAAGCGACGATCGACAGGAAGGATCGGCCCCTCGTCTCACCGGACGTGTTGAGAGCGCAGGAGTTCGCGGGAGCTCGGGAAGGATCGCGCGATTGGATCCAGCTCGCTCTCGCTGAGCCGGTCCGGACAAGTTGAAGACCACACGAGTGGAGAAGTTCCAGTCAAGCTCTGAGTTTCAGCTCACCTGTCCTCCGAGCTGGGGCTCGTGATTAAAGGCCTCAGCCACCATTTCTTGTGTATGTGTGTGTGCGTACGTGTGTCCGTGGACCCGTCTAATAAGTAGGAACTGCTGTTAAGTGTAAATGACTGTACATAATAAGTAGACGGTTGTAGTTCTTTTGTCGTGCTTTTGTTGCTTGTATAATTGCATACGTGTTTTGCCTTATTTAATTGCATACATGTTTCATTATAATAAATGTCCTTGTGTGAATGTAAACCTGTCGTTGCGTCCATTCCCTCATTGACTGAACATTTCGTGTGTTGGAGTTAGAAAGCCATTGGTTTGCCGTAATAGGGGGA
This sequence comes from Eptatretus atami, assembly GCA_035128595.1. Taxonomy (NCBI): domain Eukaryota; kingdom Metazoa; phylum Chordata; class Myxini; order Myxiniformes; family Myxinidae; genus Eptatretus; species Eptatretus atami. The sequence continues at coordinate 99,918,521 of CM068961.1, read as the reverse complement.
CATTTGGACCGACAGTTCTCGGCGATTACGCCGCTCGGATCGCGCACGGACAGGCTCGCCTCGGCGGTTTGTTCCGTACGAGTTCCGTCGAGGTGAATACCCCGGTAGTTGGATCACGTGGGTATTTAGGTAAATTGAAGATTGGCAATCGACCCTACCCCACGTGATCTGCGATTGGCGTATTTCGGTTCTTGTACAGGACCCGTCGCTCGGAGTTATCCGCGGGCGATCCATATTCCGGGCGATCGGTCGGCGCGACTCGACTTGCGGCTCCGTTCAGAGCGTCGGTTGCGGCCGACCCCGGCCAGTAACAATGTTAGCTACTAGTGTGCCAAATTTGGTGCTTTCCTCACAAAATGCACAATTGTTATGCTAAGTTGCCCCACTACAAGGCTGAATGCTGTTTTACCATCACTTGGAATTAATTAATTAAATATATCAGTAAATCGTTTGAAAAATCATGATAATCCAAGAGCTGTTACAAGCTGGTATTTAATGGTGAAAAAGGAACAACATGCTAAGCTAGTATGTTTTGGAATAGGGAGTAACAAAAACCAAACAAGATTTAATGCTTATCCTTGTGATTTACTGCATAAAGTCCTGGAAAACTCCTGAAAATTTGGTTTTGCATCAGTGTGTGAACCTGACTATCTGCCACATATCGAATATGTTTAGAGTAGAAGCACCCACTCGCTTTGGGAGGAGTCTTGGGGGTGGGGGGGAGGGGAGGTAAACCATGTGTGGTCAGTTTATGAAAATTAAAAATAAATAAAAACAAAAAACGTGCCTAAAAATCCTGTCTGCAGCAGGGGTTCAGTAAACCACTTGCACATGTACAGGTGGAAAATCACATTGTCCATGAGGTTTAAAAAAATTTTGGTGCCCATACCTGACCATGGGCACTACCAACACATGTGCAAAATTTGGTGGAGATTGGCCTGGCCCTGCTTTTTTACAATTTTCAGACTACACACATATGTGGAGATTTGTCTTGTCGATATTCCGTAAAACCCTGACATTTGCGGATTTGCTATTCACGGAACCCAGCAAGTCGCGGTTTTATAAAATGTGACCTGCTTCTACTTTCATAACCCGTGCTCTAGCTACTCATTTTTGCACCACCATTGGTCACACTACTCTCCCCTCCTCCAACTACTCACAATCCCCTTAGTGATAATCACCTCACCACAATCCCCTGCACCAGTCTGTCTACGCAGCGTCTGTTTTCATCCCATGACCTTGACCTGCTGAGTTTCCTTGTGCTCATGAACTTATTGTTTGAAATCCATCATGGGTCCTTAAGCATACGAGTAGAGCAGGAGAATGAATCATCACATCAAAAGTAAATAAAAAATGTTCACAGTACCGATTGTCTTTTTTGTAAGTATTTCAATGAAACTAATTCATGTGCATTCGTGTTCTGAAACTTTAAAAAAAATTCCCTTGTGAATCACAAACCGCCGTGCACTTCGCCCCATCTTTCCCTCTGAAGAAATGCCCTGCCATTCAGGGATTCACGGTAGTTTTCAAGAATATATCCCCTGGGAATGTCAGGGTTCTACTCCAATAACTAACATAAAAACCCTTCCAAAATGATGGGTTGGAGTTGGAATTTCACAATACTCTATGCAATATATTTATTAGACGAAAGCTGTCCGTTTTCCCCTCTCACCCCACGAAACATGGAAATGCTCTTCCGAGACAAATTAAGTAGAAGTTGCTTCAAATGAATCCAAACCTAAATTTAGCTTTCAACCAGCACACGAATAAAAGGCTTCCTTTTATTTTTATATCATGTATTTTTACCACGGGCTTCCAGCTAGTTTCATACAGTACAAGCAGAGTACCCACCCTTTGGATGAGTCGAGTTTGTGCATTACTTGCCATAAAAAATAATAAAAAAGAAGGTATAGTCTGTTTTGCAAGAAGACTATAGATTGCAGGTGTGCATTTAATTGGTTCTAGATGATCTGAAGAGTATGTTCCAATAGTAATTAGAGTCTAATCTCTCAACCATGTAAGGTCTAAATGTTCTCAGGGTATAAAAGGTCTAAAGCGTCGACAAGCGTTAAGGGGTCTCAAACTTGCATGCACAGCTCCTTTATCTATCTATCTTAAATATATATATATATACACATACACATACATATTTGAATAAAATTGTGAAGTTAAATTATAGCACCTCATTGGGCAAACCTTTTCTTAAATATAGCATTCAGTTTCGCACTGGATTTCCCAATTATTGTTCCCCACTGTCCGCAAAGACGGCACAAAGATGGCCTCGCCAATGATGAGTTCTGAGAAGTTATATCACTTCCCCCATGGTCAGCAGCTGAGGTAAAGTCTGATGTGTGTGTGTGTGTGTGTGTGTCTCCATGAGCATTAGACCATGTTAAAAACAAGCAAGTCACCACGATATATTTAAAAGGAGGCAGAAACAGTCCATTCTTTATTAAAGAGCTTCCATTTCTATAGGAAATGAAAGAAAAGACAGTTGGAAGAACACTTTAAGTTACCCAATAACCCAGTTACAAATCTTCAAACATAATCATTTATACACCAAGACAAAGCAAAATCAGTAACAAACACAAACTCATTACATAATTGGTATTTAGGAAAAAATATTAAATTTTTATTTTCTTCCAAAGATATACATCCATTGGCACGAAGCAATTTATATCAATGGCAAATCAACTCAACCACCTTCCCCTCATCAATCCAAGAACAATTTCAACAATGGTGTGACAATACCAGGTAATCATTTGTAGAAATATTTACTCTGCTAACCATTGTGCGAGAAAAAGGCAGTAATCAAAAACAAGGCTGAAAGAACAAAACAACAAAATAGAATAGCGAGGCTAAATATAGAAGGCTCGGAGGAAATAAGTTTCAGACGTGGCATGACAGGAAGCCACGAGCAGGTAATCTGGAGCCAATAGGCAGAAAGTTGTTTGGCATTTAAAGAGGAATGTGCATTTGAGTGGAATAAACAATGATGCAGAAGTACATTAAAAAAACCCCCCAAAAAAACCCTGGGAACGGTTGTTGGGTTGGACTGGGAACCCCAACTAAATAAATCATGTGACGGGTAGTTGGAGACGAACAACCTCAATTGGCTCAAAAAGCCATGTTTGGGATGAGGGAGGCGGTGTCATCACTCCGTGGTGGGGACGGCTGTGGACGCACAGTGAAGATGCTGTGACGTCGGACACGGTTACCGTCGAGACGGCGCAACCACATAAACAGCAGCAAAGCAACTATGGCCGCAGCGAGGCCAGCGAAGATGACTCCCAGGGCTAGCAGATAGAGGGGTGGAGGTGGTTAGTGGGATGGGTGGTGGTGACATTGGCATTTTAGATGTTAAGTTTATCTTCTACAGATCGTCCTTACCGTGCACAATGAGGAATTTGCTCATGGAATTGTTCAATGTCGAATCTGCTGCAAGTTCAAAAAGCAAGATTTAAGCATTGATAATTCAAAGTGTCTATTTACTTTCAGCAACAATAGATTTTTTTCTACAATTACTACTACTACTACTACCACTACTACGAACAAGTTTGTTCTTGTTATTGTCCCTAGCCAGAAGAGATCGAGTGGTTAAAAAAATTAACTCCAAGAGCAGAATAAGGTCTGTACTTGAGGTACAATTTTTAGAATTCAAAACTTCACTGCCTCATGATAAAACCCAAATTATTATGGGAAAAACAAAATGAAATAAAATTATTGGATTTCCCAATGTATTGTTACGGATCTGGAAACCATATGCATTCAACATACAGATGTCCCAAAAGTCAGTTATGTCGTTATTGTATGTGTAGTCAGATCCCTTATTTTGTCGAGTCGGAGAATCAAAGGCGTGCGTTTGAATTTCTTTTGTTAGGTTGTTACATCTAACAAGCCATCTAACAACCATCCATCTGCATGACCCTCAGCCCATCATGATCCACCACCAACCAGCTGCTCTTCTCGCACCCTGATGTGCCAAGGCAAGATCTCGCGGGTTCCGGTTTCTCAGCTCTCCACAAACGTTGTGGCTCTTTCACAACCGACCTTTGCAACATTGATACTGTTGCTCATCAAGTATGAACCGCGTGGAAGAGTGACTGGGGTTTCCCGGCAGGGGCCAAGGCCCCGCCCCGGAAGGGCACCCCGTAGGCACCTGTCCAATCAAAGTCGGAAAGCGAAGTGTGTTTCACCAAGGCCCCTCCTCGTTGAGGAAGGTTAAAAAAAATCTCCGAGCACTCTTGAGAGCAGAGTTTTGGTGGGTTTTTTGCTGTCACGAAGGGGTTACGAAGGTTGTTACGAAGGGGTGGTAACAGTGGTTGTTACGAGGGCTGTCACGAGGGTTGAGCAGAAGGTCGTCGAGGTGGCGAACGTGTCTGCTGGCCCTCTACAAGGAAGAAAGAGCGACCCCGACCCCCCTCCGTGACCCCAGCCATCATCACACCGAGCTCCGCCACGAACCTCGAGTTCCCACACGTGCGATGGGATCAAACCAGCGACCATTGTCAGGTGCCACAGCACGGAGTACCCCCTTTCTCGACGGCCAGGTACCCATCCGAACTCTGACATGCCCTCGGCTGCGAGGGTCCAATAAAGAACTCTGGGTTTCTTTTCATTTGTGTGTGTGTCTGCGTGTGGCCCGTCTGGTAAGTAGAACTGAATAAGTGTTTTTGGAACATTTAAATACTGCTTGCATATTTTCGACGTGTAAGTCTTGCCTTTGTCTTTTACTGAAAATAAAATTGTTAGAAATGTCCCCAGTTTGTTTCCGTCCTTTCTTGAATTGGTCAGGCATGGTTTTATCCCCGGTAATCGGACAATTGTAGCCGGCAGGGCTTTGGCAGTTTCCGCTCGGCTGCACCCGAACCGGAGTTGGTGGTCGGTAGTTGGAACTCTACCGCAGTTGGTAGAGTGACCCTGTTCGAGCAAGACGTGCCGAGGGCGTGGTTTCCCCGGTAGTCGAAATCGCGTAGTTAATTAGGTAAATTGGTTATAGACAAATAGACCCTACGCTACGCGGTTGAAATATTGGCGACCACGGTCGGTTTACGACCCTCTGGCTCACGGAGTTATCCGAGCGACAGCCTACAATTCCGGGAGTTTGGTGGGAGATGGCGCAAGCTTTCCCCACGAGTGGTCGTTCTCGCCACCTACCCCCGGCCCACAACAGTATTAACACCATAAAAGCCTTCCTCATAAACTACTATTCGCGACATGATAATGTCAACCGTTGCCTTCATGGAGGTTCTGATCCATTTCACCATCAATGTGGATCTTGTACAAAAGGTGATGAGAGTCGAAGAAAGAGGGGTCCCATGGGAGAGAGGTTGGTTTGTGAAAGAGGACCAGGTGGTAAAAGGTGCAAGACAAGAGGTCTGCCAAATGCATGTGGTGGCAGACCTAAAGCCACAGATGGTATTCCTGGAGGAGATTTGTGTGACAAGGTTGCGGCCTGACAGTCATCTGGTCAGGCACAACAAGGCATGTCAAATTTGGGGAATTGTCAGTACCTTGGGAAGAGAATATAGACAATGTGCACGAGAGGAAGAGAGGAAAGTATGGTGAGCTGGAGGCAGAGTGTCGGGAGAAGGGTTGGTGAGAAGTTGGTGAGAATATTGGCAATTCCTTTTGTGCATTTCTTGCAACTTGGAGTGTGTGGAACAGAAAGAAGGAAGATGTGTGAGAGAGTGGCTCAGGTTGTTTTGAATGGCTCACTTTAGATTTTGAGGAAGTTTATAGAAGCAGGTCGAACGGTGTAGGTCGACGTTGATTGGGTGGTGGTTTTTCAGCCCTAAAAGGGGTCGTGACTGAATGGGGAAGAGAGAGGGAGAGATGCGTGGATGGATGTCAATTTGAGCAGTGTGTTATGAAGCCAATTGGTTGTGTGTGTATGTGTGTGTGTTTTGCTGTTGAGTGGTCCATGTTGTTAGGTTGGGGTGGTTGGTTGGTTGGTTGCTCCAGTATACATTTGCAGTGCTGTGGAAGCTGTTGTTTTGTCATCACCCTCACCAGAGGAGGGGGTATTGCATTGGGTTCCGTTTGTTACTTGGCAAAAAATTTTTTTTGACAAGTATGTTGATTGCCTCAGTTTGTTTGTGTCTGTCTGTCCACATACCTCCAGCCCAAACTGCTCAACCAATCGTTCTGAAATTTTCAGAGATTAATGTCACCAACCCTGCGACGGTCACCCAATGAAGTTTTGTAAAATTTAGTCAATAAATAGGCCAAGTGAGCTAGATTTTCTAAAATCCTAAAATTTTAGTCGATTGACCTGAAATTTGAACAGGATTTGCATAAAAGGTCAGTGAATTAAACCACCTATTACTTTGGAGGTTATCATAGGTCAAAGGGTCAACATAGGCCACAAGGTCAACCCAAAAGAGGCCAAATTTTTATGTTTCTAAAATCCTCAATTTTCATCCGATTGACTTGAAATTTGAAGAGCATTTTCATGTCAGATCATTGAATTCAACGACCAATTAATTTTCTGGTCAAAAGGTCAACACAGGCCGAATTTCTAAAATTGATAGATCAGGCCAAAAACTAAATATACCACTGCATCTCAAAAAGTTGTGGACAAGTTGAGACAAAACAAGGTGGATGAGTTGAATAGGTGACAAGACCAAGCGGATTGGATTTTGGTTCAGATCCAGCCCATCAGTGGGATACAAAACATAAACTGTTCCACCTGGCAGAGCTATGCTCTCTACCGAGTGCCATTCTACTTTGTGCTGTTTTGCTAAGTTGTCACTCGATGAGTGATTTTTCATTTGTGTGTTTGTTTGTCTGTGTTTGTCCACACAGAACATAAGTGTTTTTCTCAGCAAGCGCTTGTCAGATCAAGATGAAATTTTCACCATCGTAGTGACGCCTCATGTAGAATGTTTCAATGACAATTATGACATCATAAGTCTATACTAAAAATAAAAAAATTATGACCATCGTAGGTCATTGGTCTAAAACCAATAAAAGCTTGGTGTTGGCTTAGTGGCTTGGGTGGCTGGCTTGGGATCTTAGGGCCCTGAGTTTGAGTCCCATTTGCCACTGAATTAACACCTGGTGGGGTTGACTCAGCCTGTCATCCTTCTGAGGTTGGTGAAATGAGTACCAGTGTACTGGTAATAGGGGCACAACATCAGTGGCATAGTTGTATTGTATTGGCACTGTTCCAAGCCTGCATACAACCACAGTGTGGTAATTTTCATCCTGATGAAGCATCACACATGGAAGGAAGGTCTCAAGGTGTGGCAGCCATGTTGTAAAAACGGAACAACTTTGGACCTCTATCTCTGAAACCGCACCAAGGGAAAAATTGAAATTTGGTAAGTGGCAAGTACTCCTCATGGGGAATGTGATTTTTTAACGAGATCATAGGTGCCTTCGTTCCATCAAAATTGCATATGTATAACACTACATCCGATCAGTATGAAAATTTTTGCAGGTCATGCAAGGATAAATTTGTCCACAGAAAAAAATGATAATAAAAAAATATTTGATGACAACCACACACGTGATTTGGCAGCAATGTTGTTTTTTTTTATTTAAAAAATAAAAAGTTCTCTGAAAGGGCTGAACTGATTAGAGGCGAAATCTTTACACATCTGACTGTCTATCCATAAACAAAAGGTTCACACGGTTTGACAGCAATATTGGATTTACCCTAAAAACCTATAAAAAAAAAACTCCAGAACAGCTGCACAGATCGAGGGGAAACTTCACACAAATGTTCCCCAAGCCATGGGTGTAAAAATTTGTTAAGGAGTAATTGATAGGTCACATGGTTTGGCAGCCATATTGGATTGAAGGAAAATATTAAACAAAATTTTCTCTGAAACTGCTTAAACAATCAAAGTGAAACTTCACATTTATGATCTTGTAGTGATTGGGAATACACGTTTTAAATTTCCACTAATCAGACACATTGTCTGGCAGCCAGACTTATTTTTGAATGAGGCTCACTTAGCTGTGCCTGGATGGGTTTGAGGGTAGAGGGAGAGCAGCTGAAATGTGAATCCTACGCAGGTTCCTCCTGATGACTTCATCTTTGATTTTTTCTTGTTTTGGCTCCTTCTGATTACTCCAATGCAGGACTGTACCGATTTTGTCTTCCATTTGATTTGAATTGAATATATTTTAATCCCATTCTGAATTCAATTGAATGATGAATAATAATAACTAGAACTGCCACTTTATAACTGCTGGCAGTGATGACGGCGTAACAGGCTACGTTCGCCTTTCATACAACATGAGACCTACTGCAGATGATAGTTGCACAGTTTCGCTTCGATAGGATCAGTGGTTCCAGAGAAAACATTATTTAATATCGATACAAATACAGCCCTGCTTCGATACAGCGCGGGACTGACGGATTACGAAGCGAGTAGCACAAAGTGTTTCAATTATTATTACGTATGCAGTTAACCCTTTTTCCTGGGACATTGTCAGTATCGATTGAATTGCTATTCCTTCCCCTCAAACACATGCAGGTGCAGCCAAGTGAGCCTTCTGAAAACAAGCTCAAATGAGCTAAGATCCTCGTCCTCTTAATGATGAAGTCATAAAAACGAATATGATGTATCAGGTTTCGATAAATTATCTGTGCTAATGCCCAGCCTTGCATTCCCGCAAACAAAATCCAAACAGCTTGCCTAGTTTCGGAGATAATGGTATTGGCGAATTCCATTAGCGGCGATATTATGACGGCAACTTTTTTTCTCGGAAGAATTTCCAAAATCTGAGATGGTTACTGCCAGCGCGTGGGCTTTCTGCATATACATAGCAAGTTTCACGAAGATCCGATGAAAACTCTGGGTTGTAAACAAAAAATGTCAAAAAATAGAATACGTCAAAAATTGATATTACGTCATAGTGATGTATCATATGTGCGGTAATTCATCTCTGCTAATGCCCTGTTCGATTCCCACAAACAGATTCAAAAAGCTTGCCTAGTTTCGGAGATAATTTTTTAGGCATTCCATACGGAATATTTACGTCATAACTTTTTTTTCGAGGAGGAATTTTCAAAATCGGAGATAGTTATGTCTGCGCAGGTTATTTTACATTATATATGCCAAGTTTCAGAATTTGATGAAAACTGGAGGCTGTGAAAACAAAAAATCCACAAGGAAATATGAAGAACAACAACTGGAGTAAGACTTAGAGATCCTCCACGAGATCTAAAACAAATCTAAAAGTTCTCAGATTCAAATAATTAAATAATTCTTGGCTGCCAAACCGTGTGGCCGATCGGGTTGAAATTTTAACCTATGTTTCACATGTCGCAATATAAATTTGAAGTATCACCATATATTGACACAGCGGTTCCAGAGTAAATATTACTTGATATTTCCCCTTCAATCCAACATGGCTGCCAAACCATGGGGCCGATAGAGTTGAAATTTCAACCCTTCATTCCACATGACTGTTCCATCATAACTCTGAAGTTTCACATTTATGATGCAGTAGTTCCAGATAAACATTAATTAATATTTTCCTTCAATCAACATGGATGGCCAAACCATGGGGCCAGATCGAGTTGAAATTTAAACCTTCATTCCCCATGACTGTTCCATCATAAACTGGTTTCACATTTATTGATGGAGTAGTTCCAGAGTAAACATTAATTAAAATTTCCCTTCAATCCAAATGGCTGCAAAACGATGTGCCGTACATCATAAGGGGGGGGGGGGGGGAAGAACTTTTTGTCGTCATGGAGATACATGTGGAGTTTCGCCTCGATCTGTTCAGCCGTTCAGAGAAGAAAGACTTTTAAAGTTATTCATTTTCATCCAATATGGCTGCCGTACATGTGACCTATTACAACATAAATTTAAATTCTCCCTCTAATGGGAAGTGGATTATGCTTGTTAAGTTTCGTGTTGATCGGACAAGGTGCGTTTTTCTATCCAAGATGGCCTCCAAACCATGTGACTTGTCATATAATTTTACCGTATATGCAGGCATGGGGTAGATTACAGTTGCCAAGTTTCGCTTCAATAGGTTATGTGGTTCCAGAGAAAACATTATTTAATATAATTCTTGAATCCACCATGGCTGCCAACCATGTGACCTATCAATTATTCATTAACAAACATATCCACTACGCGCAGAATACACTTTTGAAGTTCCCCGTGATCTGACCAGCCGTTCTGGAGAAGATGATGTTTGAAGGTTTTAAGGTCAATTCAATATGGCCCCAAACCATGTGGCCTATCAATAAGAATGAAACAAACTTATAAACGGATGTCATGGGGAATGTGTGTGTAAAGTTTCACCTCATCTGTCCAGCCGTTCTGGAGAAGAAGATTAAAAAAAAAAAAAAATTCAAAACAAGATGGCTGTCGAACCAAGTCACCTATGACGTCACTATAATTTTTTTCTACGGTGAATTTTTGTGAAGATGACGCTCAAGAAATTTCAGATTTTTCCCATGCAGCGTTCTACTTGACGAATTTTCACCGGGATACCGCTTCACCGATGATGTCACGAAAAATCACCCGTGTTCCCCATGGGGAGTTCATTAAAATGTATGAAGCGAAGATTTTTTCCATTGCACGGTTTCAGAGATACAGAAGTCCAAAGTTTATCGGTTTTTTTTCAAGATGGCGCCCGTACCACGTGACCTATGACGTCATAATTATCAATTTAGTATGCTATCAAAAAAGATACATACTATGGTGAAAATTTCATGTCGATCGGACTTAGTGTTCCTGAGAAAATAATTTTTAAAGCGAAAAAGCCCGCAAATTGCCGGCGGAAAAAGAAAAATAACAAATAAACAACAAAAACAATACGTTACCCAGTCCATTAGACTGGGTACCCTAATCAGAGAGACGTCATGGGTCAGGGTCAGGTGTCCGATTAAAGTGGGACGCCTTGGTACCCGGTCATCACTGCCAGCAGATATAAAGTGGCAGTTCTAATTATGTCTTATTAATTATGTAACACCCCAGTACACAACTGCCACACAAAAGCAGTCCTGGCGAAGGTCTGCAATCTCCGATTGCTCTTTTTCTTGTTGCAATTTGTGTTCTCGCCGACTTGGGGTTTGGGTACATATGCCCATGATGGCTCACCTCAGGTGACCGTATCAAGGTTGGTGCTGAGGACTTCGACTGAAGACCTGGTCAACAAGGCACACTTGTGGCCCAAGTGTGTTTTGAAATCACTCACGCACACGCACACGCACTGGTGGTAGTGACATGTTGCATACATTTAGCTTATTCCCCTTTATACTCACTCGTACTCATCTCGATGCAACTTTAAAATTTTCCTTTTGCAATGCCCATCTCCCACCCTCCTCGACCTCTCCATTGAAAAACCAAAACATGATCCACAATCAGAGAGATTGATGTGCATTGAAGATAAAGTATTTGAGGGCGCCAACGAGCAGGCATTAAGTGGTCACAACATCTGACCCTTAAGGTAAAAGATTAAAACAATGAAGGAATGGTGACATCATAAACCTCAAAGATTTACTCATCTATAGTACCATGGTCAGAAGGTGAGCAGACTGCGTGACAACTCTCATGAGAGACAAAGTTATTCTTGTTGCCATGACAACCACCATATATGAACAGGCTGCAATTTCTGGTCTCCGGATTGAAGTACCAACGATACAATAATGCACGGCAGGATCCAACTTCCACTGGCTGGGCACATACAGCTGGAATACAAGCCAAAAAAAGCATTGCAAATGTCAAATTATTAAATAAACTAAAAAATTAACCTTTTTGTCTTTATGGCCTGAAACTGGGAACTCGGCATCTATTTTACAAATGGGACACAGAAAGAACAATTCCAATGGCTTGGACATGTCAGAGTGTTCTCGTAGTATTGTACAATAGACCGAGTCTGCTCATGGTATTTTAATATTCCACATTTTTACGAATAAAGGATCAGGCGGACTCAAGGGAATTTGGCCACAAAAACCAGTTTGGGTGGTTATACAACCAACAATAGAGTGAGGGACACCAATGTACAAACCAAGTGGAGTTTGTACCAATCCCCACTTCCAACCAGGAACTTTTAACACACCTGTACTTTTTCACACATTTTAAATCAAATAAATTCTCCAAGGAGACTAGTCAGGCCGGAAGGAAGGGTGTCATGAAGGATAAAGGTTTTCTTTACATTTCTAAATTTGCAGAATTGTAATAATCTTCCTCATCTTGTTTTTAATCACCTGCTATGCATCGTTCGCATACAAGATGTCAATTTCTCCTCAAAATTTGCTTCGATGAACCTTAAATCACCCGAGTCTCGGCACTCAAACGAGCTCGTTTGTAGGTCACATGGTACACTGTCGACGGTAGCTTACCAGGAATGTTCTTCAGTGAAACTTGCTTCTCAAATTGGTTAACGTTGTTTTTCTCACCTCCGCCATCACCTTCAAAGATAATGCAAACAACAATATGGAGAAAGTCTGAAGATCAAATCTTACTCGCATCAAGAAACCATTGTTAACATCCTGGAAATGAATGACAGTCAATAAAGGCAAGAAGACAAGATACTGATAAAATTAATGGGATCACATATGGACTAAAGCAAGAGAAGGAAGCAACAGGAAAATTGCATTCCATGTCATTTCTATTCCTCACTGCACATTGTCCATATAAACCACTCCTCACTTTCTGAGATACTTTGCCACACACCTCTTCACAAATCACCGAATGTTTGTGTGGTGGATAGTTGACCCAACAATGGCGACACATAGACCTCCATTTCCATCAACATCGATAAACTCGCAACTATCCATTCCAAGTCTCCTTTCCTCATTCGTAGGAAAGCTTGCCATCAATTCCACAATTACCGCATGTGACTGCCATTTCCACAGCATCCGATATGGATTCCATCTGGGTTTACTTTCACAAAAGTATGGAGTGTCGGGTTTATCCCATCTCGTACACCAGTTTATCCCTTCTGCATCTACGCTATCCATCACGTCTGCATTGGTACACCAAATCCTGTGTTTTACATGAATATACGAGGTCCGTATAACAGTAACGGGACTGACTTCACAAAAATTTTATTCCCAAAAATATATTGAAATCACAGCTTGTCCCCTTCAAAATAGTTTCCCTCCAGTCTCACACACTTGTCCATCCTCTTCTTCCACGCTTCGATGCACCCCCGGAAGGCTTCTTCTGGAATTCTCCGGAGCTCCGTCGTCACGGCCCTTTTGATGGTCTCCACATCAGGAAATCGGGTCCCCTTGATCACCCCCTTGAGCTCAGGTAATAGGAAAAAATCACAAGGGGCCAAGTCTGGCGAATACGGGG
>CM068961.1:99886533-99898211 GCA_035128595.1 Eptatretus atami | reverse complement strand
CCCCTGACGTCCAACTCGACAACTGGTGGATCAGCCTGGTACAACCGCTCAAAGTAACTGGCCCAGCGGACCTTCACTTTGGACTCCTCTGTCAAGAGCCTACCACTCTCTGCTCTAACTGCAGTGCTCCGAGGGATGGGTTGGATGAACGCAATGTGCAAATTCCCCTGTAAGCAGGACGAGAATCACTTGACCACAGGTGATGCTCTACCCACTCACAGATTCCTCGCCCATAGGCCTCCTTGTCCACCCTTAGCGACAGTACGGTTTTACGCCTCAGCTCCCTGAACAGCTCAGCTTGCCATTCAGCCTGGCCCTGCGACTCTGGTCAATGGAATCCAGTGTCCCTTGAGACAAAATTCTTCTTTGCCGACGGTGAGTTCCAAGACATCCACCGGCAACATCAAGGATGGTGGTCTTGAGGGTACTCCACAACTCTTCAGGACCTCCCAAAGCACCCACACCCCCCAAATCTCTACTCAGCTTGTTCGCAAACTCCTCAGCTACCCTCTCATCCTGAGCTTGCAACATCCAGCCTAGGCTGGGATGGTACCATTTCCTGGATTTAAAGGTGCAGCTTCAGAGTTGCTACAACAAGCTGGTGGTCAGTATTGAGGAACTGAGCACTCCGGAAGACCCTGCAGTTCTGGATCATCCTCCAGCGACAATCAACGAGGGCATGGTCAATTTCCTTTTCCACACCGCCAGCGTTGGATACACAGTCCGCGATGAGCTTGTGGGCGCTGAAACCATGAACGGCCACCCTAAGTCCATGACCTTAGTGCTATTCTGGTTCATAGTTCCTGACCCATGGGGACCAACACACGTCTCAATAACCATCCCTATCAGTTCCAGTCGATGCAATGAAATCCCCAAGACTAGAAGTGTATCTCGTCTGGGGCACTGATCAACCACAGACTCGAGCGTCGCGTAGAATGCATCCTTCACGGTGAGATCACTCGCCTCAGTCGAGCATAAACAGAGACCAGGGAAATGACACCTAAGGAGTGACGAATCCTTAGTCTCATAATACGCTTGTTGACGCGGTGTTACCTCAATTATCATTGGAGTTAGCTTATTGGACACAGCTACAGCAACTCCTTGGGAATGGTAACCATCAGAGCGACCAGACCAATAGTAGGTGTAAACCCACCATGATCTCGCCGCAATCCGGTCTCCAATCCTCAGAGAGTGTTTGCAATACCGACGTCCACGCTTGAGCTCAGATGATAAGAGACAGGTGATCATCCTCTCTTAGGGATAGGACATTTCAGGCACCCACCCGGGGACCGCCTCAGGTTAACCCAAGGAGACCGCCGTCTGGTGGACGACACCTCAGCACCACTCCGACACACTCTCCCGCAATCTGACCCCGGAACGTTACCCGTGGTTACCCTCCTATCATCAAAGATTGGGGGTCTCGAAGGCTTTGCCGCAATCGTCTATCCCGGTGGCTGCCACTGCGAAGGGAAGCTGCACAGGAGGTACTCCCACGGAGTGGGTTTTCAGATTTCTATGCGTTGTGTTTTGCAGAATGATGGGTTTTTACGGTGGCCGGAGTGCAAATCCTGCCACCAACCGCCGAATAAGAAGTAACCCAACTGCAGGAGGACGTCCGGAGACACAGTTGGGCACTAGATATGGATGGCCGTTGGCTCACAAGGAGCTCTCTGCCTTTGACAGGTTTTGTTTTTAATCCTGCTGGGTGTCCATATCCAAACACCCTCCTCACCAAAAAACCTGGTGGGGGAGACGGTTTAGTCACCAACAACCCGACCATGGAACAGGTTAGTACAGGTTTACATGATACCTGTAGCAAGTCACAGATCTAATCTGGCCTGACCTGACTGAGTGAAGAATGGTGAAGAATCACTTTAAAATATCAGATCCTGATCCAGAATCAGATATTCACCAGAATTGAATCAATTCTTCCTTGTCACACACCCAACATGTCCACCAACTTTCATCCGAATCCCTCCACAACTTTTTGAGACATCGTGCTATATATCGTTTTTGGCCCTTTCTCTCAATGGTGAAGAATCACTCTAAAAATTCTAGTCGCCGGATCTGGATCTTCATCAAAATCTAATCACTTTATCCTTGTCACACACTGAACCTGTCCACAAAATTTCATCCAGATACGTAAATAACTTTTTGAGATATCCTGCACACAAAGACAGACAGACAGACAGACAGAAAGGGGTGAAAACAATCTCCTTCACCTTCGGTGGCGGAAGTAATGAACAACAGTGTTGTAATCCTTACTATAATTAATAGACTGGTGTTTGTTTTTGTTGTGCTGCTACTCCCACAGTTCTGGGCTGATTCCATGCAGACTTGCTACATAGGATCAGCATAACCCCAATTAGTGTATATGAGTGTTTTTATATTTGCGAGGGTGGGGTTGGGAGGGGTAGGGAGGGACACAAATTCTCCATGTAAATGTGTGTCATGTAGCGCCCCCTCCAGGTGGGGGAGAGTATTACAAGTCTTCATTTACAGTGCAGCATTCCTGTACCCACATTTTCCAGTGCAGTCAGGCATTTTGAAGTTGGTATGTTTTTTCTTTCAGCACGTAACCCTGGTTATTTTTTATTTATAGTGTTTTTTTTCAGGAATGACTGAGGCAGCTGTCATTTGCCTATACACCACCCAAATAAAGGTATGTCAGAAGAACGTTTTGCCTGCATGGAACAAGGTCGCCCGTAAGGCAGATACTGTGCTACTGCTAATAATAAATAACACCTCCTTCCAATGAGGCTCGTCAACATGAAGATGGTTCCAAATCAACACAAATCAGAAGTCCTTGATGAAATCAATAGGGATGGGGGAAGGGAAATGCATCAGAAAAGGTGAACCAAGTATGCAAGCAAAGGCAGCTGGAATCAGAATATGGAAAGTAATTAAAATAAATAAATTTTAAAACATATGAAGATTGAAAGATTACAATTCACAAAGTTAATGATCTAACTTCTGATATTTGCATCAATAAGTTACATTTTCCCCTCGGGGGCAATCACAACAAAATAAATACTTTAACTGTAAAGATTATATCAACAACAACTGCATTACACACAGTCTTTATAACTGGTAACCACACAATGCTAGGCCAGGTGGACCCTTCCCATTCTTACAATACCACCTGTCTCAACCTCCTCTCTGCACTACAAAAATATTGTATACAAACACAAAGGTAAGTTGATGTGACACAGAACACTCTATCAGATTACAATTTAAGACATTTGACATTAAAAATTTTTATATACATATATATTTATAATCATAAACCAGAGAGTTGGTGTCAAAGCCACCCAATGCTCGCCTGTTTATACATTTATCGTTTTTAAAAGACTAGTCTAATAATATTTTTTATAAAGCATTGACGTGAAGTCCGATCCAAATAATTTTAAAGCAATATATGTATTTGTATATTTTAATCAGTAAGAAATAGTGTGGTAGATAAAAACATTAGAAAGGAAACAACTTGCACCAAAAACTTAACATTTTCACGCTGACGCTGACGCTCGTGCTCACGCCGGGGGTATCGCTATAGCTCTCTGTTCTTCGAACAGGCGAGCTAAAAACGAACTACAGGAGAAAATATACAAAGGTCAAGGAGCTTGGTGGTATTTTAAGTCCTCAGATAAAGACAAATACACAAAATAAGCAGGTGATTCTTGCGTGATACCAAGTATGGAGAAAGAACGACAAGGATTTTCGGTTATGTGGATGAAAATAAGCAAAACACGAATATCATGGAACATTCAAAACAAAATCAAATCGAAGAAAAAAAACAAACAAAAAAACAGGTTTAACAACAACGGCACTCGGTAGAGCGCATACCTCCTCCAGGCTGAACACTTACTGCAGAGTTCATAGAAAATGATACCCCACGCAGTGTTTACATCGACACTGTACTTCAATTTTCATAAAATAATGATCTTAAAGAACTTAAGAATAAAAAAACATTCCAGAAGTTTAGCACTATTGAAGCAGACTTACACACCATGTCAAAATACTGCAAAACTGGACGTTCTTGGAAGTGCAAAGAAGGTGATTTGAGTCCTACAATGTTCAAGTACAATTAAAATAAAATAAAATAAAGATTGTCATATAAATAAATTAATTATGGAATTTACCGCCGTTGGTGCAGTGTCTTTTACACCACCATATCTAACACGTTACATCAGTTATTCATGCCTGTTGTGCGTGTCCTTTATAAGGTCCTTAAAAACACAGTAAGTTTCCCCATTTGGAATGCTTTTCAATTTTGGCTTACTGCCAGGCAGGGAGACAGAGTAAAAACATCTCGCTCCTCTCTGCGCATGTGCGATCGGGACAAATTTGGAGCCAGTATTGCGTTAAACGCCATGTTTGTCTTCCGATTCATGCTCAAAATATAACATTCAATTTAAATAAGTTGTTCCTCGATCACAAGCTGAAGTTAGTACACAGTCAGACGGACGAACAGACATGAACCAATTGCTTAACTCCACTTTTCGCTTCACGTGTGCAGGGTAATAATCCACCAACTCTTCATAATCGGTTTGCAATATTTTGAGACTTGCACAGTACCTGCCCTACGGGTGATCTTGTTCCAAACATGCAACACGTTCTGACACATATTTAAACTTTTATTTGGGGTGTATAGGCAACTGACAGCTGCATCCATTGCTCCCGAAAATAAAAAGCAACCCAGGTGACTTGCATGAAGCAAAAGCACACCTGCATACAATTCCAAAACACCTCACTGCATTGGAAAACGTGGGGACAGGAATACTGTGGCTGTAAATGGTGGGACTTGCAATACTCTCCCCCACCTGCTACGGTGCGACAGGATACACATTTACAAAGATAATTTGCATCCCTCCCTCCCTCTCGACCCAACCCACCCCCACAAAACCACCTGCAAAGATAAAAACACCCCTACACACTAATTGGGCTCATGCTGATTCGATGGAGCAAGTCCGGATGTAATTGGCCCAGAACTGTAGGAGTAGGGCGACAAACAAACACACACCGGTCTGTGAATTATAGTGAAGATGTACATGTTGTTTCTGGCCCCATCTCTTAATGATGAAGAATCACTTTTTAAATTATATCAAGATCTTCACCAAAATCTAATCAATTTGTCCTTGTCGCATACCCAACCCGTCTACCAAATTTCATCCAAAACTTTTTGAGATATTCTGTTCACAGACAGACAACGGTGACAACATAACCTCCATCCATCTTTGGTGACGGAGGTAACCAGCTTGACAAGCAAGAACAAGTTGTCCTTTAAGTTCCGAAAATAGTTACATAACCACATAATGGTTGTGCTGCATCGATTTGAGTTACATAACCACATAAATGGAAGGAGTTTCGACAATGCCGACACTGACCAGTCATCAAACATACCGCAATACCACGCATGCTCATTACCATCATACTTTACGACTGCGACACTGGGAAGGTATATCAAACTCCCGAGACAGGTTTTAAAGCTTTTATAAAACTTGTGTTTTCGGAAGCTCAACTAAAGTTTTACACCAAATGAAACAACAATGCCAAATACAAACAACATTTTGCAACTTCCTCCACTGGAACATTTTGTGGTTCCAACCAAATTACCAACTACACAATGAAAATATGCTCAGTTAGAACGGTCACAATAGGTGTGCGGCTAACACACCAGCAAGATCAATTACTTTGGTCTGGCATGTAGCTCTGTTGAATGGACCGTGCACGGTTGCACGCAACAGGGACACGAGGTTAAAATGGACATTCCCGGGTTGAGGATTTACGTTTTTGTAAAAAATGTACACCGATGGAGTCGAGCACCTGCAAACACCACCAACAAATCAGCCAAAAATCTCATCGAGTGTCGTGCATTACCGTGCACAGTGAAAGGCGAGGTTAAACAATTCGTTCACTTCTGTCTCCATCCGTCTACGAACATCAGTTTATGATCGAGGAACAATTTTAACTATCTGCCAATTAAAAAAAACATTGAAAATTAATCCGAGCAGGAAACTTACTCTTAATATATTTATATACATTTTCAGAAGTCATAAAAGGACACGAACAGGCATGAATAACTAATTTGTAACGTGTTAAATAAGGTGGTGTAAAAGACGCTGCATCAACGGTGGTAAACTTCCCAAAAATGTTTTTTTCTCCCTTTAAAATATTTATTTTACCTCAATTGAATTATATAGTTCAACACTGAAGAACACAAATTGCCTTCTTGGCACTTTATGCACTACCTGAGGTGAGGGGTCAATGAAACCAAAATATTGAGGGTCATCAGGAAAACAAATACTACTTTGGATTGGTAGACCAAGCAGTTTGCATTCCTCCACAGAATCCCGAGCATGCAAACATCACAAACAATATGTGTGTTTTAACTATAGTTCTTAACTGTACTTTTACCATTGTGCCAACATACCGACACATGTTTGTACAACATAAGAATGTAAACAAGAGATGGATCATCATCAATGTGAACAAACAGCGAAATTAAAGTTGTACACTGTACTGCACTTTGTTCTTCTGATCATGTAACACAACATGTGGTACAAACTATGTGAAACACCTGCATGACAAAAGCAAGTCGACCTAGCGTGTGACCATTTGTCTTTTATGACACAGTCTTCAAAGCAACATGCAAGAACATGAATGTTGACTACAAATTAAAGTTGTCTCACAAAAAGACATCAAAATAAGACTTTCTCCCCTCAACCCCCCTCCCCCTCTGATATGGATGCTAAATGCTTAATCAAATGTCCTGAAAGTCCAAAGTGTAAATAAATCGTCCACCTCCATGCCAATGTGTCCCGATGGAAAGGGGGTAGAATGAGTCTCTGTTCGCCCAACTGCCATCTCTCGCATGTATAAATGTGTTGTAAAGAGGAAAAGGCCATCCCATAAGAAAGGACATCTTCTATACCCTTCTCCAACGCATCAAAGAGTTATAATGCCACCAGACGAGGGGATGGGTCTATCCTGGACATGCATGTATGGAAATAACTGTCTGAGGACCTGAATGTTGTGTGCATTCATCAGATCCGATTCTGACATCCATCCATCCATTGGGACCATACTCTGTGCAGAGCGTTGGTGCTGTCTAAGCAGTCTCCTTGGCTATTGGGCACAATCCTGGAGGGGTAGTCACTCCGACACAGGATACGAGTAAGCTGGCACTCATTTTGCCGACCTCAGAAGGATGACAGGCAGAGTCAACCCCACCTGGAATTAATTCAACAGCCGAAGGGGATTTGAACTAAGGATCCTAGGATCCCAAGCCCACCACCCTCACCATTAAGCCAACACCAGACATATTCTGATATATATATTTTTTATTTAGTTTATATATAATTAATATTAATATATATATTTTTATATATATAATATTAATATAATATTTTATATCTATCTTCTGCTTCTTCTTTCGGCTTGCCCATTAGGGGTCGCCACAGGCGATCATCCATGATCCCATAATGATTTGGCACAGGTTTTACGCCGGATGCCCTTCCTGACAAACCCTGGTCCGCTCTTACACACAGGGATATGGTATACCTATTTTAACCGGGCATACACCGGACCGAAACACTGGTACTCATTTCGCGCGACCTCAGAAGGATGACAGGCTGCAAGTCAACCTCCTGATGTGTATTAATTCAAGCGGCCAATGGCTTGAACTCAGGACCTTGTTTCCCAACCCGCTACCCTAACCACTACGCCAACACCAGGCTCACTTTTATTTTATATTATATTCATTTATATAACGTGTATATAATATATATATATATATATATTATATAATAATATATAATATATAATATATAATATCAGGGTTCCTTATTTTTTGGAGTAGGAAGCTACCATTAAAAAGTAGCAGGTTACCATCACGCGGCGAAGCGAGCGAGCTGTATGGCCGGGGTCCAGGCCCTAGGGCGGCCCTGGAGACCGGAGGATCCTAGATGGCTGGAGATGCATTCTACATGATTCTACATAAAATAGTTCTCATATTATCATGCTGTTGGGGTGAAAACTCCACAAAACAGGTGTTAGGCTATTCTGAATATATTGCATTAACATACTGACTGACTGGTGACTGAAATTCAGCTATACGTATAGTTAGTTCAAGTCTATGGTACATGCATGTACCTGTGGTACCAGTATTCAGTTGGCCAGTTCACAGCGCTCATACTTGGCCTTCACTTCAGTGAATAAACGGCGATTTTCAGTGCAATATACCACGAATAAACATGTACAAAATCTGTTTAAGCTTATAGGCTAATTACTTATAATATTAAAAAGGCACAACGGGTGACCGTGTATTTTGGAGCCGCATCACTTGACAAGCTCAGAATGGATGAGGTGAAAACATGTGTTTCGTGAAACAACAACGTCGCACTCGCGAGAGTGCAAGTTTAACAGTTACTGAGGGCAGAAGCTTACCTCCCATGTCTTTGACTCTTCAAAAACCAAAAGTCAAACAGGGATTTTCGTTTCGATGCCTACAAAGTTATTTTTCTTGAGGTCATGCTGTATGGTATCAGATCAGCCAACAGCCCAAAGCAGAGAACTCTATTGCAGAGGCGTGTTTTAGCTGCTTGTGTTATTTTTAGGTCAGTGTTGTGCTAGACCTGGCGAGAGTACCAACAGTAAAAGTAAGCCCGCCATCGAAATACTCATGTGTTCGTCTCGGATTTCAAAACAGGGAAGATTTCGTGGTGACAAAAAAAAAAATAAAAATCGAACATCGGCGCTGAAGTAGGCGGCGACCTTGACATTTTTTCTCTTAGTAGACGCTGCGGGTCGCCGGTAACCGGCTTCTAAGGAAACCCTGTAATATATATATATATATATAATATATATATATATATATAATATATATAAACACAGAGCTGAAGGATCTTCCAAGGCTTCATAACGTCTTAAGTTTTATTAACCTCCGCCATCTTCGAAGATGGATGGAGGTTACTGTTTTCACCCCTTTCTGTTTGTTTATTGTTTGTGAACAGTATGACGGAAAAACTCTGGACGGATTTCGACGAAACTGGTGGGGGGGGGGGGTTAGGTAGTGTCCAAGATCATGCCATAAAATTTTGGACTTGGTCCCCCCCCCAAAAAAAATGTTAAGAGAAAAAAAATTTTTTTTTTTGCATTTCTACATGTTTTAAGTGATTTCCAACCCCCCCCCCCCAAAAAAAAAGAGAATTTTTTTTTTTGCATTTGTACATTGTTTAAGTGATTTCCAACCCCCCCCCCAAAAAAATTGAACCCCCAAAAAAAATTTAGAGAATTTTTTTTTTTTGCATTTCTACATGTTTTAAGTGATTTCACACCCCCCCAAAAAATGTTACCCCCCCCCAAAAAAAAAAAGAAAATTTTTTGTTGCATTTCTACATGTTTTAAGTGATCCAACCCCCCCCCCCAAAAAAAAAATTTTTTTTGTCATTTCAACATATTTTGGATTTCCACCCCCCCCCCCCCCCAAAAAGAGAAATTTTTTTTTGCATTTATACATGTTTTAATTGATTTCCAACCCCCCCCCAAAAAAAAATGTTAGAGAAAAAAAAATTTTGCAACTTTTTTTCAACAAAAATTTCGATTTTTTGCATTTTTACATGTTTTAAGTGATTTCAAACCCCCCCCCCCACAAAAAAAATGTTGGAGAAAAGAACTAATAACTGTCAGCACTGTTGACATCAATTTAATGAATAAAGATATGGTTCACTTGAGTGACTCAGCAGTATTGGCGGCGAGGTTTTGCACCTCCGAAAGCTCCCCCTCTAGTGTGATTGCTGTTTTTACTTTTGGTATTTGCTAATGTAGGTTCAGACTCGACAAACAATTTCCGTGAAAACCCGTTGAAATTTGATGAATTTCGGATGTATAGATATTTTGTATGGGGAATGTGAGGCTTCTTGAATGTTCGAGGAGGCCTTGTGGCCTTGCTTAACTGATTTGATTTATATTTCCACTTTTATATAGTCGCTGACAGATTCAGACTCGACTTCAACAAGTTGTGTGAAAGTCCGACCAAAAACGCCTTTTTCATAAGGTAAACGCTTATCCGTAGCGTCTGCCAGATCTGTGTATATATTCCGGTGGTTTCGTGGGGTGCTCTACAGGGAATCCAAGCAAATCTGGTGAAAAACGGATGTTTTAAAATAAAGTTGTAACGTTTGCCTGGACCACAAACCAATTTACCACGTGACTTTTGCACAGATGAGCAGGCAACTTGGCAGATTTTCTGCAATGTTTATTTCACTGGAAATCAAACTTTGCGATGTCTCCAGGGTTGTTCTACATTAATCAGCAACTCTTTTGCAGATAAAGTCATTATTTGAACGAATTCATTTAATTTCTTTAACCCGGGTGTGGTGAAGACCGGCTTTCCAGTTAAAGGGATCCTATATGGTATGCATTGACCATATAGCATTGTACCTGTTCAGGCTTTTCCTGAATGGTTATTCTGACGGTCAAATACGGCTGTGGATCATTGACCTCACCCATCTCTCTTTCATTGACGTTCGACACCCACCTTTTCCATTGATGCTTGATGCCCCATTTGGCAGCTCGATGGATGCTGACTGGCTTTTGTTCGTGTCGGGCTGAATGCGGAAGGAATGATCATGAGATTGACGGTTGGAGGTCACGTGCAGCGATGTGCCAATAGGCAAGGTGGATTTGGCTGAAGTATCCTGTGTCGGCCAATAGGCAAGTGTCGGCCAAATGTGTCGGCTGGTGTCGGCCTTGCCAATAGGCAAGGTGGATTTGGCTTAAGTCTGCTTGAGGTTCTGCCCACACTGGTCGCCTATAAAAAGGGTGGGAGGACCGTCGTCCTGTCAGTGGTGTCAGCTCCCTGACAGCTTCGGTGACGGTCCCTCACAGCTCCTGAGAGTTGGCTGACGGTTTCACAGCTCCTGAGAGTTTGTGACCGGTCCCTCACAGCTCCTGAGAGTCGGGTGACGGTCTCCTCACAGCTCCTGAGAGTTGGTGACAGCCGTCCTCACAGCTCCTGAGAGTTGTTGACGGTCCTTCCACAGCTCCTGAGAGTCGGTGACGGTTCCTCACAGCTCCTGAGAGTTCGGTGACGGTTCCTCACAGCTCCTGAGAGTGTGGACGGTTTCCTCACAGCTCCTGAGAGGGTGACGGTCCTCACCAGCTCCTGAGAGGTCGGTGACGTTCCTCACAGCTCCTGAGGCGGGTGACGGTCCTCCACAGCTCCTGAGAGTGGTGGACGGTCCTCACAGCTCCTGGAGAGTTGTTTATGGTGCCCTGACAGATTCCTATACAAGCCGTCCGTTGGTTACGGCTCCTGATAGCTCCTGACGGTTGGACCATTCCTGTTGGTTCTGCTCGGTACCTGCTCTTGGTGTGCCTGATTCTTGGCATCCCTAGTTCCTGGGGGTGACGACATGACGTCGATTGGTATTCGAGTGTTTATGGGTGGGTGCACGACGAGGCATGCGCTGGCAGCGGACCAATGCACACACACATTTTGGGACATTTTATTGGACACACGACGACTTCTGCCTTGGTAAGCTGAGACCGGATTTATTCCCCCCCCCTGAATGATCTGCTGGGTACCCTTGTCTCGTTTTTAATTGTTAAGTAAGGCATAGTGATAAGTATCTGTACTTTGTCTATTTTTATACCAATGCCTGTTTAATTCTATACTT
>CM068961.1:99850260-99865531 GCA_035128595.1 Eptatretus atami | reverse complement strand
GAGAAATTCCACTTTTTTTTTTTTTAAAACAGTAGATTAGATAGAAAATGCAAAAATAAAAAATTTTTTATTCTCTAAAAAATTTTTTTTTGGGGGGGCGTCGGGATCCGGGGGGTTGGAAATCACTTAAAAACATGGTAGAAATCAAAAAAAAAAAATTTATTCTCAATTTTTTTTGGGGGGGGACCAAGTCAAAATCTAATGCGCGATGATCATCTTTGGTACCATATCCTAAACGCACCCACCAAGTGGTCGTCGCCGAAATCCTAATCACTGTAAAACATGTTAGAAATGCAAAAAAAAAGAAATCGATAATTTTGTTGAAAAAAAAGTTGCAAAAATTTTTTTTTTTCTCTCGAACAATTTTTTGGGGGGGGGGGTGGAAATCACTTAAAACATGTATGAAATGCAAAAATAAAAAATTTCTCTAAATATTTTTTTGGGGGCGGGCGGCGGACCAAGTCAAAATCTCAATGGCATGAATCTTGACCATTACCTAACCCCCCCAACCAAGTTTCGTCGAAAATCCGTCGAGGATTATTCCGTAATACAAAAAAAGTTAACATTTTCACGCTCACGCTGACGCTCACGTCCGGGTATCGCTATAATCTCGGTTCTTCAAACAGGCTAGCTAAAAACTGAAAATATTTGAAAAACATACCTGTGGAGAATAGGAGTGTGCCTCTGGATAACATTTCTGAACTCGCCCTAAAAACCTAATAGCTTTGGGCAGCTCTCCTGAACTGCAAAATACTCAAACGTGACCCGTAGCCTGGGCGCATTCTACCCAAACCTTTCGACCATCGCTCCCAATGAGAACTTTGAACCTCCTTGCGGATTACTCGTGTGTAAATGTGGCAGCCTTGACGATTTATTTAATGGACATCTGCAATTTGGAAAGCCAATGCCATCATTACCAATATCAGGCAGACTTTCCAAAGGAGACAGTATCTTTGGTTGCTTTAACACTTGGTGGGAAGGTCATATTTGGGGTTGTGAATTCACATGCGTAAGTATTAAAATTATGATTTTTAATGTGTGGTGATGTGTGTGTGTGTCGTTGTGCGATC
This sequence comes from Eptatretus atami, assembly GCA_035128595.1. Lineage (NCBI taxonomy): Eukaryota > Metazoa > Chordata > Myxini > Myxiniformes > Myxinidae > Eptatretus > Eptatretus atami. Next base: position 99,864,461 of record CM068961.1, on the reverse strand, counting down.
AGACGCATCTCCTACTTGTTATGCGTGAGCATCGCCGTGGATTATGTTCTTTCACAGAGTTAAAACCGCATCATCCGCCACAGAACAACCATCTGCTCTGCTACCCATACGATTGTTCCCGCTAATGTTAAACCATTTCAACCAGTGAAGGCACGTGATGTGATCGGTGGGAAAATCGAAACATGTGGAGTGCCGAACAAGCACTCCCCGATCCCCAATGAACATAGTCCTACAACCAAAGCGTCACCTCCAACCCAGAGGCCTCGGCCTGGCGACTCTGTCAAACAGACAAAGATTACATGGTCAACATCAGTTAAACAATCAAACGGAACTGCCTTTCTGGATTTCGGACTTATTTTCCTCAATCAGGACGGCATACTGATAAATATGGTAACCCATGATGGACCACATTCGTTGTTTATACATCAGACGAACCTCCTGATGTTCTTTGAGCATCCACCACGGATTATGTCTCACACGGTAAAACCGCATAATCTGCACAGAACAACCGTCATCCTTCAGAGTTCTGCAAAACGAGTACAGCTTGCTGGTATCCTAAGTCGGGAGTGGCAACCCGTCCACGATTTGCTGCCCAATAGCCCAGGAGACTGCTTCAGCAGCACCGATGTCTCTGCACAGAGTATGGTCCCAATGAATGGATGATGGTTGGTACGTACATTTGGTTTTCATTTGCTTTCATGTTTGGTGAACACGAATGGACTCCATATTGTGACCTGGAACAGCCAAGACCTGATTTTTGACTTACGACCAGCATTTCCTTGTTATATTTGCTGTGCGTCCATGCTAAATCAATTGTTTATAGCATGGAAAAATGGTATGGGGTGGATGCCATCAATATTCATGTGTAGGTCATTTTGAGGTACACAAAGGTCAGAGGTCAAACTAAGCATTTTTCATGAAAAACAATTTTAAATGAACAGAGGCTTCTTTTTTTTTTTCATACACTGTTCACAACAAATATGTTTATCCTGGATACATAATAATTGCAAAACTGACCGTTTATTTTAATTTCCACACATAATTAAAAATACCAGGTGCCACAGCCTGGTTGGGTGGTGGGGAGGGGGTATGTTTGTTTTCGAAGTACGGTGAAATGTTTGCAGATCCCCTCTACCTGCTCATCAACATAGGCTTAATGGACAAGTGAAAAATAAAAAATATTTTCCAAAGAAACCAGTCCTACACAAGCTCTGTGTTGCTAAATCTTGCGTTTTTGATCTTCAATTGGCCTATATACATATTACCGCCTGAATATAGAGGTACGAATTGCTCTTCTGCACCTCTCACTTGCACATCTACTGACTCATATGGTTGCAGCAGTTATTCACAAACACAACCATAGCATAGATAGACAAAATCATTCTTGAAACAAAAGAGCATCTCACTGTGCTACACTTCAATTTGTACCCACAGGTTACCAGTTCCAAACAAGGCATTTGGGACATGCCAGTAATCTTGTCCAAACTACTTTTAGGCCAGTGGATTCTTTCTTCCAGCCACATGTCTCGATCAGGGAGGAGAACCTTAATCATCTCTTGATTGGCTTGTAGCCAGTTAGTTACCTCCTGCGGTGTGGAGTTCTTAGTGCAACAATTCTAGACTCTTCTGCGCTTTGGCAAAGAGTTGGAGCCTGTCATGATCTTTTGGCCCTAGCCTCTGGTATACCATAAAGGTGGCACACCACTTTCAGTTCCAACAAGGCACCACCACGACCAATTTCCGTTGAGAAAGAGGCCGTTTCTGGAACATTTTTCAACTGGACTTCTTCCCATGACTATGAACGACGATGTCATGTCCACACCACTGTTAGAGCATGGAAGGTAAGTAGATTCTCCTTCACAGGCTCTGCAAGGTATTCTCCTCCCATGTCCGCCAACATGCACAGGGTTAAACTTTTGTTTCTTTCATTGTTCCTTTTGAGAGCATCCATATTTCAGTGACTTTTCTGGCAGAAAGTCCATCGCTACCATCGTATTCACCTTCCTGACTCAGTGGAAGATGCACTCATGCTGAGAAGATTTTGATCTTGTTTTTTACAATGATAAACTCCGATATTCACCAGGATACATCAGAACAGGCTTTTGACCCAATTTAAGTGTTGTACTTCATCATGGAATGTTGCTCGCCGAGAATTGGAATCGCTGAGGAAAATCGATACCCATCTTTGCAGAAGCTGACATTATTGCTCCAGACTTTACCCATGTCATAAAAACATGACAAAGAGATAACCCCATTATCAGCTCTCCAAGTGTTCATACACTCGTCGATTATTATCGATCCCTAGCCTGATGAGTTCGATTCCCTCTCTTACTTTTTCGTTCAGATTGCACACAACATTGGAGATTGGTAACAAGCTTCTGCTGCAATAAGGCCGTTGGCATTTGCTAATCTTGTATTCTTCACCGGGCCATTTTTTGCAAGGTCTATATCTCGGCCAACTTTCCCAACATTGCCACTGTGTAGATCTTCTCTTATCCTTCTGGCAAAACATGCAGCGGTCCAAGCTCGTGGTGGCAAGTAACTTCACCGTTTGGCTGTATGAAGAACTACTTGAGGAAGAAGATTAAGGGCCACTCTTATTAATCAGTTATCATAGATGGTACACGCCGCTTTCCTAATCTGGACAGTTTGCTTTCTGAGGTTGAGCGAACTGTAGCATGCCTTGTGCCACTGAGTTCCGCTGTATCAAAAGTCTGTCTCCGGGAGCATTTTCAAACCTCTCAAGAGCATCAGCATACTTTGATCATATGGTTTCTACCACAAAGATAAGTCAAGCCAATGGATACAAATGCGTTGACACGGCAAGGAATGATGGGTAGGTATATCGGTTATGGAGCAGTCAGAAGTGGGTTAGTATAACCACCTTCAGTAAGGCTTGTCCAATGCAAAACTTATTTTCACAGAAATGTACATTTTCTGTACATGTACTTTGAAAACAAATCATTCCTCAATTACTAAACTTGTTCTTTTTTTGTTTGTTTTTTTACAGCCGTCATTTTCCAAGTCCATCCTACATCCAGGAGAAATGTACAACCAACACTACTTGGTACACCTTTACAACGGAGTGAGAAAACCCTCAGCGTGTCGGGAAGATGCAATCTACTTGGTAAAATACAATTTTCAACTTGTGGAGATCTATTAACATTCCAAATCCAAAACTTAGGACCAACATATTAAATAACTAAAAGGTAAACATAAGGGCAATACCCCTGGGGCGTTCATGTGGAGCGGCTGGATAAGATAACCAGGGAACCACTGGTAGGCATGGGTGACCCACAAAATATGTAACAGGAGAAAGTAAACTCCTCTGGATTTCTTTTTCAATGCCGTGAACAAACTTTGATACATCACGTGTGATAAAGGTGTGGTCAAGTTTCATCAAATTTGTGTGTGTTGTTTGGAGAATAAAATAAATACCTCTTTGGTGGGGGGGCAACCCCCCTGTAAACTCCCGCCGTCGACCCTTCAGACCCCAATTTTTTTTTTTTTTAATTGCCGTGAACAAACTTTGGTACATCATGGGTGATGAACGTTGTTGGTCAAGTTTCATAGAATGCATGTGTAGTTTCTGAGAGGAAAGCAAATACCTATCTTTTTGAGGAGCAACCCCCATATACCCCCTTCGGGCCTGTTTTTTATGCCATGACAAAGTTTGGTACATACACGGTGATGAACGTTGTGCTCTAATTTCATCGAAATCGAATGTGAGCTTCAGAGAATAAGTTGCAAGTATTTGTAGACGGATGGACGGACTGACGACGCACCATCCCATAAGCTCTCGGAACTACGTTCCAGGTGACTGAAAAATAAACATTGCATTCTGCTTTGATTTCTTCTGCGATAGCAGAATCTTCAAGCTATCTTGTCCAATTTTGATTCACGACCTGGGTTATAAAGCATCATCCTTGCACTTCACAGACAACACATCGATGCGTGCAGCATCTGGTGAGAGGCATTTAGCTGCTTGTTCTGTCTGCCAATATTGGCTGATGGATGTTAAAAAGATCAGTTGGTGCAGGAATGTTATACATCAGTAATAATGCAACAAGTGGGCCAAATTTCAATTGAGGGTTATTGGCTGTCCACTGGCTAAATTCTTAATTCATGCCTTAATGTGCTCGAAGGTAGAGGAAAAGTCATACATCAGTAATGACACAAGTGGACCAAAGTTATAATAAAATCTGGTCAACAAATGTGTGTGTGGGGGGGGGGTGGGGGTAAAATTAAGACTTTTTCAACTGTATTAAGGACCAGTGATATGGACAAGTGTTTGCGTATGGTGAGCCTTGACCGGTTACATGTCTGTGCTTGTAGGCCCCAAGGAGGCTTAGTTTCTTAGTTGGTCTCGCCCAAAAGGGATGCAAGAAGATTGCAATGCCCGTCTGTGTCTGTGTGTGTCCACATCTATGTATTTTCAAATGTTTTCTCTGCAACCGCTTATTCGATCAATGCAAAACTTTAAACATACTAGGGACTCCCCATGGAGAATATTTTATTGCAAACTCTGATGTCATAGGTCACATGGTATGGCAGCCATATTGGATTAAAGGCAAAATTTTGGTCATTTTCTCCGAAACCACACAATGGAAAAAATTTGAAACTTGTCATACACGGTGATGAACTCCCCATGGGGTATTAGGGTGATAACGATGAAGTCATCAGTGAAGTGTATTCCAGCCATAATTGGTTGAATTGAATCTTTTACCAAAATATATGAAACTTCATCTGATTTATGACCCACAATGTGAGTGAAGAATTAAATTTATGACGTTAATAACCCGTGCCAAGAAACTATGTGACAGTGCACGGATGATACGAGCATTTGGGCCATAATAGTAGCGTGTTCAGTTAACGCTGGTATTTTTGCTCAGAATGAACGCGTGAGGTGAGACTATGTACGAGTGCCATTCTAGTTGTATTAAGTTTTGTTTTATAATGACTTTGTCTGTCCATCCAGGATTTTGTGCAGTCTGTGCTTGTCTAATTAATGAAATTATTTAGTTTCTAAGGACTGCGTGTACACCTCATGATTCCCATCATTTTGGCACGCTGACATTTGGTTTAAATGAGACACCTGGAGGAATCCTGTTTTATAACTGCCGTGTGAAGGGAAATGAAACAAGTGATCTGCTCGGTCGTTGGTTCATGCAAATTATACATCGCTTGCTTTAATCCTCGAAACATCAGTTTCAATGAGGTCGGTTTTTGCCTAAAAGCGAAAAAGCACTTTTCAGTTGGAGGCGTCCACACAACTATTTGATTTTTTTCTTTCATAATGGAATAAAGCATTTTTCCCATTAATCAGTTTTTTTTTTAAGTTCTCGTCAAAAAGTAAGGTAAGTGTGCCTTTTCCTGCCAACCTATGTTACAACACTGGCCGTCATCATTTTAAGAGAAGGAAGCAGTTTGACAATTCCCCCATAGCCGCTTGTTGAAGAGGTTGTAACATGTACAGCTGGATATTTGATGACGACATGAAAGGAGACAAATATAACGTGTGCACAAGATCACAAAACGGCTACATAGTAAAATCCCTGGACATCATGCAGTTCTTTACCACCACCAACCCCCTCCCCCCTCACCCCCCATCCCACCCCGCAAGGAAGCATGCATCAAGAAAAATGGGATGTATTATTATTAGTTTAATTGAGTAACTTTCTGTAACCTGATGTATCACTTTCGCAGCGACATTAATTAACTCCTGTATGACAGGTGAACCCATCCTTTAAGTTTCCATGCTTCACAGACCCAATCACTGAAACTTTGGATGGTAAAGGAATTGTCAACAGTGTAAGATGTACATCTTTGATCCTGCCACACTCATGGTTTAACTGCCTCCCACCACTACCCACAAAATATTTGAGAACTTCATATTGCCGTGCAGGCCTTCCTCCCCTGCGGCAGAAATTTGTACCTGGAAAATAGCACTTTCTGTAACCTTGATTAATAATACAATTGCATCTGGACCACCTCTTTAAAAAAACCAAAACACACAAACACACACACACACTAGGTGGGTTATGCTGTGGTATGCCCAAATTATGGATCTTTTAGATCACGTATCATTTTGGTGCATCACAGTAACGGCCACTGTGTAACATGCATCTGTGTATTCTAGCTCTAACGAATGTGATCCACTTAAAAGCAAGGAAAATCATAGTAACTCTTCATTTTCGAACTGCAAAGACGGTAAATAGTGCTGTTAACTGACAGCTATTTTGATTCAACGTCAATTGCGACAAAGAAAACCCAAATGAAAACGCACTGCACATTGCTCCTGGTTTCAGTTACAAATGCATCGTGGGATATTTGAAAATCAAAACAAAGAAACAATCTTGTGGGTAAAATCTTTGAAAGTAAACAAATAATCAGGTTTATTGTAAATGGAGGAAAGAAGGGAAGCATCACACATTGGGCAACAAAAACTAGAAACAAACATGCAATCCCACAGCGGAGCCAACTCTACTTGGTGTAGTTGAACAGTTAACAAGCCCATGGTCTTGCATGCGGTTGTACGAGGAGTGTTGGGTGAAGGAGAAATTTGTGGAGTAATGAGGGTGCGAGGATGGAAGAGAAAAGCACAAAGGATTATTGAGCTTGTTGGTAGAAATAGCGGTGGGGTGGGAGGAGAGGAGTTCTGTGGATGAAATTATATTGCCTGGAAGCGGTTGCAGTTTAACCCAAAACCGAAAATAAAAAAAGATCCTTGCCTATACACACAAAATGCCAAAACGAGCCTCGATGGTTCAAAGTGGGAGCCAAAATATGAGTGGACTGGCCTGAGCCGCAAACAGCCGGTGGCAAACCTTCAATTCCAAAGCAGCAATTCATTGGAACGCAGTGCCAAGTCCACAATTACGAAGTGAGGTTTGCTGCCAGTCTACCAAAATAAGTGTGGAACAAAAATCGAGCCTGACCTTCGTCCGGCATCCACACGTGGTACAAGGTTCAGTGCTACAAGATGTGCATCAAAGATGACCTTGCAACAGCCTGACCTATCCTTGCTCCCCACCTTGTCCTGAAGAGTGCCATATTGGAAAAAAAAAAAAACATCCAATGGAATTCTCGTATTTTAAGAACAAAAAAAGCCCACAACTCAGCAGCCATGCCGTGCCCGTCGATGTACTTCAAGCACTTGACTCACTGCATCATCCGTAGGACTTCCATGCGAGTCTGCAGATGGGGACCGCCTTCTAAAAATATTAAATAAAAGAAGAAAACACCGTCACAACAACACAGCTCTGATAAGCCAATGTCCATTGTCAGCAATTGACGTGGGAAACAAAGACAACAGAAAAAAAGAAAGAAAGAAAGCAAATGGAAGATTTAGTCAAAACTCAAAAGATAAGATTAAACAGGACTCAGTTGCATCAAACTGCTTTTGTTGTGCATGACATGAAGGCTTGACCCATCACAGGGATTTTGATTAATTATGTGAATGGTGAAATGACAGTTCCCATAAAAGCTAACCAAGGAAAACAAGCGGCTCTATTTTTGTGTCCAATCGTCTGCTTTGAGCTTGGAGGTCGATGGTTCAAACCCCGGCCGAGTCATACCAAAGCTTCCTTGATTGACGTTCAGCATTTAAAAAGATAAGAGCATGGACAATCCCATAGGCATCAATGGGAGGAGGAAATTTCTCGCTAAGTGCTGTGAGAAAGGCGGTGCCATTGTTATGCCGGCGCTTGTACCCAGAGTACCTGAGAAGTGAATACACTTCCCCCAACCTCAGTGGCTGTGTTTGTCTCATCTAACAGTCATGTGTTGTGTCCCGTGTATTTGTCTGGATGTACATGTGTGTGTGGCAGCTCCACTGCGAGCCTTAGATCCTGATTAAAAAAAAAACCCCTCAAGGATTAAACAGTCCAAAACAAAGAGGAGGTTTCGTACAAGAAAGTGCTGCCAATCAGCTCACTCACCCTCGAGACGATGTGGCCTTGCGTGGTGATGGCGAATGTGAGCGGGAACCTGAGCGGGAACGATCGCGTGGCGAATCGGAACGGAATGAGAACGAGATCGAGACCGAGAGCGGGATCGAGATCGAGATCGAGAGTTGGTGCGCGAGCGTGGCGGGAACGAGACCGAGAGTGGCGTGGACTACGAGAAACGCCGCCTCGAATCTGACCTGGAGTGGTGAGGGAATGGGAAAGTCGGACATGTTACAGTCAATGACACATGCCCGGGGAAAATAAACACTGTTTCAAAGGTATGCTAACTACCCAAGCATATAAATAAAGGACATTTCAAGGGTCTTTCCACATTAACACAGAAAATGGTAATTTTTGCCTTTCCGTTTCAAATCCTCAAGATACGTGGTATGCTGAAAGGCGTTTTTGAACCATTTTAGGATTGTTGTGAAAGTGGTTCTTGAGATATGACCTTTCCACAATGACTGCATTACTCCCCACTCTCAGAACACATTTGATCTGGAGAGTTTAATGTGACTTTTGGAAAGCTTCGAAACTTTAATCTTTTAAACTAGAACTCGGTGGTATAATGGTTAGAGCGTCGATTCGAGTTTTGGAGATCGGCGGTTCGAACCCAGTCCGAGTCATACCAAAAAAGCTTTACAACCATAGGTTGAAGGGCCTAATGGCTTCTCCTGCACTGAGGGTCCTTGTAAGGGAACTTTTATCATTATTAGGGTAACCAGTCAAATGGACTGGGTAACCTATTGTTTTTCTTGTTTATTTATTATTTCGTATTTATTATTTTTCTTTTTCGCCGGCATTTTGCGGGTTCTTTTGCTTTAAAAATCATTTTCTCAGGAACGCTAAGTCCGATCAACACAAAATTTTCACCATAGTATGTATCTTTTTGATAGCATACTCAATTGATAATTGTCACGTCATAGGTCACGTGGTATGGCGCCATCTTGAAAAAAACGATAAACTTTGGACCTCTGTTATCTCTGAAACGGGTGCAATGAAAAAATTTAGCTTCATACGTTTTAATGAACTTCCAATGGCGAAGAGGGTGTATTTTACATGACGTCATCGGTGTGAAGCGGTATCCCGGTGAAAATTCGTCAAGTACAACGCTGCATATGGAAAATCTTGAAATTTCTTCAGCATCATCAACACAATTCACCGTAGAAAAAAAATATTGTGACGTCATAGGGAACTTAGTTCGGCAGCCATCTTTGTTTGAATTTTTTTTTAATCTTCTCCAGAACGGTGGACAGATTGAGGTGAAACTTTACACACACATTCCCCATGACGTCTTTTTTTCAAGTTTGTTAATTTCTTATTGATAGGTCACATGGTTTGGTGGCCATCTTGAATTTACCCTAAAACCTTCAAACATCTTCTCCAGAACGGCTGGTCAGATCAAGGGGAAACTTCACATAAGTATTGCACACCCTTAGGGAATATAAGTTTGTTAATTTCTAATTGGTACGTCACATGGTTGGCAGCCATGTTGGATTAAAGAAAAATATTAAATAATGTTTTCTCTGGAACCACATAACCTTATCAAAGTGAAACTCAGCAACTGTAATCTACCACCATGCCTACATATAGGGTAAAAATTGACGTCACAAGTCACATGGTTTGGCGGCCATCTTGGATAGAAAAACGCACCTTTTCCGATTAACACGAAACTTCACACACGTGTTCCACTACACGATTGGAAGCAGAATATAAATTTATGATGTCATAGGTCACATGGTTCGTCAGCCATCTTGGATTTAAAATTAATAAATATTTAAAAACTTCTTCTCCAGAACAGCTGGACAGATTGAGGCAAAAATTCACACACACTTTTCCCAAGGCATCCTTTCACAAGTTTGTTAATTTCTAATTGATAGGTCACATGGTTTGGTGGCCATATTGAATTTACCCTAAAACCTTCAAACATCTTCTCCAGAACGGCTGGACAGATCAAGGGGAAACTTCACAACAATATTGCACACGAGCAGTGAATATAAGTTTGTTAATTTCTAATTGATAGGTCACATGGTTTGGCAGCCATATTGGATTGAAGGATAAATATTAATTAATGTTTACTCTGGAACCACTGCTTCTGTATATGCCAAACTTCACAACTATAATCTAGCCGACATGTGAAACGTGGGTTTAAAATTTCAACTCGATCAGCCACACGGTTTGGCAGCCAGAATTATTTAATTATTGAATCTGAGAACTTTTAGATTTTTGTTTTTTTCCCAGAAGGCTCACTTGGCTGCTCCTGAATGCGTTTGAGGGTACAGAAATAGCAATTCAATTGATACCGACAATGTCCCCAGGAAAAAGGGCTAACTGCATACGTAATAACTAGATTTAACACTTTGTGCGACCGGTTTGTAACTCGTCAGTCCCGCGCTGTCTCGAAGCAGGCCTGTATTTGTATCACTATTAAATGATGTTTTCTCTGGAACCACTTATCCTATCGAAGCGAAACTTTGCAACTATCATCTCCAGAAAGTCTCACGTTGTATCAAAGGCGGACGTCTGGGTACCCGGTCATCACTTCCAGCAGTTATAAAGTTGCACTTCTAGTTATTATTAGGGCACCAGTCAAATGGACTGGGTAACCTATTGTTTTTCTTCTGTTTATTTTCTGATTTTTCTTTTTTCCGCCGGCAATTTGCGGGCTTTTTCGCTTTCAAAATCATTTTCTCAGGAACGGTAAGTCGATCGACACAAAATTTTCACCATAGTATGTATCTTTTTTGATAGCAAACTTAATTGATAATTGTGACATCACAGGTCACGTGGTATGGGCGCCATCTTGAAAAAAACGATAAATATTGGACCTCTGTATCTCTGAAACCGTGCAATGGAAATTTTTTTCGCTTCATACATTTTAATGAACTCCCCATCGGGACACGTGTGATTTTTCGTGATGTCATCGGTAAAGCGGTATCCCGGTGAAAATTCGTCAAGTAGAACGCTGCAGAGGAAAAATCTGAAATTTCTTGAGCCTCATCTACACAATTCACCGTAGAAAAAATATATTATGACGTCATAGGTGACTTGGTTCGGCAGCCATCTTGTTTTGAATTTTTTTTTTTTATCTTCTCCAGAACGGCTGGACAGATTGAGGCGAAACTTACACACACACATTCACCATGACGTCCTTTTTCAAGTGTGTTAATTTATTATTGATAGGTCACATTGTTTTGTGGCCATCTTGAATTTACCCTAAAACCTCAAACACCTTCTCCAGAACAGCTGGTCAGATCAAGGGGAAACTTCACATACGTATTGCTCAAGAATAGTGAATACAAGTTTGTTAATTTCTATTGATAGGTCACATGGTTGGGCAGCCATGTTGGATTCAAGATAAATATTAAATGTTTTCTCTGGAGTCACATAACCGATCGAAGCGAAAATTTGCAACTATCATCTTCCATCATGTCCACATACATGGTAAAAATTATGACGTCAGAAGTCACATGGTTTGGCGGCCATCTTGGATAGAAAAACGCACCTTATCCGATTAACACGAAACTTCACACACGTGTTCCACTAAAGGATTGGAGGCAGAATGTAAATGTATGATGTCATAGATCACATGGTCGTCAGCCATCTTGGATTGAAAATCAATAAATTTTAAAAATCTTCTCCAGAACGGCTGGACAGATTGAGGCAAACATCAACACACACTTTCCCCAAGAAATCCTTTCACGAGTTGTTAATTTCTAATTGATAGGTCACATGGTTTGGCGGCCATATTGAATTTACCCTAAAACCTTCAAACATCTTCTTCTCCAGAACGGCTGGTCAGATCAAGGGGAACTTCACATACGTATTGCTCACGAGTAGTGAATATAAGTTTGTTAATTCTTAATTGATAGGTCACATGGTTGGCAGCCATGTTGGATTCAAGAAAAATATTAAATAGTTTTCTCTGGAACTGCTTAATCTATCAAGAGGAAAATTTGCAACTATCATCTAACATGTCTGCACACATCGTAAAAATTATGAACATCACAAGTCACATGGTTTGGCAGCCATCTTGGATAGAAAAACGTACCTTATCCGATTAACAAGAAACTTCACAAACATGTTCCACTACACGATTGGCAGCAGAATATAAATTTATAATGTCATAGGTCACATGGGTTCATCAGCCATCTTGGATTGAAAATTAATAAATTTAAAAAATCTTCTCCAGAACAGCTGGACAGATTGAGGCAAAAATTCACACACACTTTCCCAAAGACATCCTTTCACAAGTTTGTAATTTCTAATTGATAGGTCACATTGTTTGGTGGCCATATTGAATTAACCCTAAAACCTTCAAACATCTTCTTCTACAGAACGGCTCAACAGATCAAGGGGAAACTTCACATACGTATTGCTCAAGGGTAGTGAATACAAGTTTGTTCAATGTTCATGAATAATTGATAGGTCACATGGTTTGGCAGCCATGTTGGATTCAAGAACAATATTAAATACTAGCCGAAACACCGTCACAGACGGATTCCGTTCCATGAGCCCAATATGACAACCAGTGGCGGCTCTTGTAAGAGCCGGATCCCAGTCGATCTACTCCATGGCCTTACCTAATGAGGCCTACAAAACTCCTTGTACATGACATTTTTGGTGTACACTACTCCTTGTGAAGAAGTCCCCTGATTTGTGCACGTGTCTACTTTGACGTACAAACACCGTGTCAAAACTTCTCAGGTCACAGTACCGAGAAAACGTGACGCGACCGCTAGGAGGAGCACAAAATTGGTCCTTCAGTATTAATATAGAGATACAATGTTTCTTGTTACATATTTTGTGTCAAATTCACATTCTGAGGTAGTCAGCATGTGCATAGAGGGTTTTACATTGCAGACGCTATTTTCGAGGAGTGGAATTACACCGCTCAGCGGTAACGGTCTGTCGACGACTGACGTAATGACGTCAGCGAATGACCGATGATGTCATGACGTCCTGACGTCACACATCGCCACTAAACGAATGTAAAACGAAAAGTGTTTATTCTGCTTCAGAGTTGAAGTTTGACTATTGCCGCTATGTGCGATGCACTCTTACAGGTACGAAGTTTCTTTCAGTCCAGGTCACAGTACCGAGAAAAATGTGACGCGACCGCTAGGAGGAGCACAAAATTGGTCCTTCAGTATTAATATATAGATTGTTTTTCTCTGGAACCACTTATCCTATCGATGCGAAACTTTGCGACTATCATTTAAGTCTCATGTTGTATCAAAGGCGGAGTCTGGGTACCCGGTCATCACTGCCAGCAGTTATAAAGTGGCAGTTCTAGTTATTATTGTTATTATGTACAGTTTGATCGTTTGATAGATATCTCAACTTCTGGACGGTATCGGAGGAAACTTTGTGGAGGGTTGGATGGATGTGTGACAAAGGATGAATTGATTCGATTTTGGTCTTCAAGACAGCTGTTGACCACCATCTCGGATCATCCCCCATCCAAAACTATGATGATCTTTTCTATCCCAGTTAACCCTCCCAATCCACCTCCTTCCAAATTTCCAGTTGTTTTTTTTTTCGTGAGCGTTTGCGACTGTATCCATCTTGTCTACCCCGTCCATTCTCCCCTACCCTCATTCCTCCTCACACTCATTATTTGTCCAAGTCTTCCTCTATTCTGTCATTCAACCCTGCTGTTTTCTCTCTCTCTGTCTGTCTGTTTCTCTCTCTCTCTCTCTCTCTCTCTCCTCTCTCTCTCTCTCTCTCTCTCTCTCTCTTCTCTCTCTCTCTCTCTCTCCACTGGTCCATTTCTTTGGTTGCATCTTGAACAAGAGAGAGAGAGACAGACAGACAGAGAGAGAGAAAACAGCAGGGTTGAATGACAGAATAGAGGAAGACTTGGACAAATAATGAGTGTGAGGAGGAATGAGGGGTAGGGGAGAATGGACGGGGTAGACAAGATGGATACAGTCGCAAACGCTCACGAAAAAAAAACAACTGGAAATTTGGAAGGAGGTGGGATTGGGGAGGGTTAACTGGGATAGAAAAGATCATCATAGTTTTGGATGGGGGATGATCCGAGATGGTGGTCAACAGCTGTCTTGAAGACCAAAATCGAATCAATTCATCCTTTGTCACACATCCATCCAACCCCTCCACAAAGTTTCCTCCGATACCGTCCAGAAGTTGAGATATCTATCAAACGATCAAAACTGTACATAATAACAATAATAACTAGAACTGCCACTTTATAACTGCTGGCAGTGATGACCGGGTACCCAGACGTCC
>CM068961.1:99836205-99850235 GCA_035128595.1 Eptatretus atami | reverse complement strand
AAAAAGAGAGAGATCTGTGGGTATGTCCCAATATAATGGATCTTTTAGATCACGTATCATTTTGGTGCATCACAGTAACGGCCACTGTGTAACATGCATCTGTGTATTCTAGCTCTTAACGAATGTGATCCACTTAAAGCAAGGAAAATCATAGTAACTCTTCAATTTTCGAACTGCAAAGACGGTAAATGTGCTGTTTAACTGACAGCTATTTTGATTCAACGTCAATTGCGACAAAGAAAACCCAAATTGAAAACGCACTGCACATTGCTCCTGGTTTCAGTTACAAATGCATCGTGGGATATTTGAAAATCAAAACAAAGAAACAATCTTGTGGGTAAAATCTTGAAAGTAAACAAATAATCAGGTTTATTGTAAATGGAGGAAAGAAGGAAGCATCACACATTGGGCAACAAAAACTAAGAACAAACATGCAATCCCACAGCGGAGCCAACTCTACTTGGTGTAGTTGAACAGTTAACAAGCCGATGGTCTTGCATGCGGTTGTACGAAGGGAGTTGGGTGAAGGAGAAATTGTGGAGGTAATGAGGGTGCGAGGATGGAAGAGAAAAGCACAAAGGGATTATTGAGCTGTTTGGTAGAAATAGCGGTGGGGTGGGAGGAGAGGAGTTCTGTGGATGAAATTATATTGCCTGGAAGCGGTTGCAGTTTAACCCAAAACCGAAAAATAAAAAAAGATCCTTGCCTATACACACAAAATGCCAAAACGAGCCTCGATGGTTCAAAGTGGGAGCCAAAATATGAGTGGGACGTGGCCTGAGCCGCAAACAGCCGGTGGCAAACCTTCAATTCCAAAGCAGCAATTCATTGGAACGCAGTGCCAAGTCCACAATTACGAAGTGAGGTTTGCTGCCAGTCTACCAAAATAAGTGTGGAACAAAAATCGAGCCTGACCTTCGTCCGGCATCCACACGTGGTACAAGGTTCAGTGCTACAAAGATGTGCATCAAAGATGACCTTTGCAACAGCCTGACCTATCCTTGCTCCCCACCTTGTCCTGAAGAGTGCCATATTGGAAAAAAAAAAAAACATCCAATGGGAATTCTCGTATTTAGAACAAAAAAAGCCCACAACTCAGCAGCCATGCCGTGCCCGTCGATGTACTTCAAGCACTTGACTCACTCGCATCATCCGTAGGACTTCCATGCGAGTCTGCAGATGGGGACCGCCTTCTAAAAATATTAAATAAAGAAGAAAACACCGTCACACAACACAGCTCTGATAAGCCAATGTCCATTGTCAGCAATTGACGTGGGAAAACAAAGACAACAGAAAAAAAGAAAGAAAGAAAGCAAATGGAAGATTTAGTCAAAACTCAAAAGATAAGATTTAAACAGGACTCAGTTGCATCAAACTGCTTTGTTGTGCATGACATGAAGGCTTGACCCATCACAGGGATTTTGATTAATTATGTGAATGGTGAAATGGACAGTTCCATAAAAGCTAACCAAGGAAAACAAGCAGGCTCTATTTTGTGTCCAATGTCTGCTTTGAGCTTGGGAGGTCGATGGTTCAAACCCCGGCCGAGTCATACCAAAGCTTCCTTGATTGACGTTCAGCATTTAAAAAGATAAGAGCATGGACAATCCATAGGCATCAATGGGAGGAGGAAATTTCTCGCTAAGTGCTGTGAGAAAGGCGGTGCCATTGTTATGCCGGCGCTTGTACCCAGAGTACCTGAGAAGTGAATACACTTCCCCCAACCTCAGTGGCTGTGTTTGTCTCATCTAACAGTCATGTGTTGTGTCCCGTGTATTTGTCTGGATGTACATGTGTGTGTGGCAGCTCCACTGCGAGCCTTAGATCCTGATTAAAAAAAAAAACCCCTCAAGGATTAAACAGTCCAAACAAAGAGGAGGTTTCGCTACAAGAAAGTGCTGCCAATTCAGCTCACTCACCCTCGAGACGATGTGGCCTTGCGTGGTGATGGCGAATGTGAGCGGGAACCTGAGCGGGAACGATCGCGTGGCGAATCGGAACGGGAATGAGAACGAGATCGAGACCGAGAGCGGGATCGAGATCGAGATCGAGAGTTGGTGCGCGAGCGGTGGCGGGAACGAGACCGAGAGTGGCGTGGACTACGAGAACGCCGCCTCGAATCTGACCTGGAGTGGTGAGGGAATGGGAAAGTCGGACATGTTACAGTCAATGACACATGCCCGGGAAAATAAACACTGTTTCAAAGGTATGCTAACTACCCAAGCATATAAATAAAGGACATTTCAAGGGTCTTTCCACATTAACACAGAAAATGGTAATTTTTGCCTTTCCGTTTCAAATCCTCAAGATACGTGGTATGCTGAAAGGCGTTTTTGAACCATTTTAGGATTGTTGTGAAAGTGGTTTTTGAGATATGACCTTTCCACAATGACTGCATTACTCCCACTCTCAGAACACATTTGATCTGGAGAGTTTAATGTGACTTTTGGAAAGCTTCGAAACTTTAATCTTTTAAACTAGACTCGGTGTATAATGGTTAGAGCGTCGATTCCGAGTTTTGGAGATCGGCGGTTCGAACCCAGTCCGAGTCATACCAAAAAACTTTACAACCATAGGTTGAAGGCCCTAATGGCTTCTTCCTGCACTGAGGGTCCTTGTAAGGGAACTTTTATCATTATTAGGGTAACCAGTCAAATGGACTGGGTAACCTATTGTTTTTCTTGTTTATTTATTATTTCGTATTTATTATTTTTCTTTTTCCGCCGGCATTTTGCGGTTCTTTTGCTTTAAAAATCATTTTCTCAGGAACGCTAAGTCCGATCACACAAAATTTTCACCATAGTATGTATCTTTTTTGATAGCATACTCAATTGATAATTGTCACGTCATAGGTCACGTGGTATGGCGCCATCTTGAAAAAAACGATAAACTTTGGACCTCTTGTATCTCTGAAACGGTGCAATGGAAAATTTAGCTTCATACGTTTTAATGAACTTCCAATGGCGAAGAGGGGTGATTTTACATGACGTCATCGGTGAAGCGGTATCCCGGTGAAAATTCGTCAAGTACAACGCTGCATAGGAAAAATCTGAAATTTTCAGCATCATCAACACAATTCACCGTAGAAAAAAAATATTGTGACGTCATAGGGAACTTAGTTCGGCAGCCATCTTGTTTTGAATTTTTTTTTAAATCTTCTCCAGAACGGTTGGACAGATTGAGGTGAAACTTTACACACACATTCCCCATGACGTCTTTTTTTCAAGTTTGTTAATTTCTTATTGATAGGTCACATGGTTTGGTGGCCATCTTGAATTTACCCTAAAACCTTCAAACATCTTCTCCAGAAGGCTGGTCAGATCAAGGGGAAACTTCACATAAGTATTGCACACCCTTAGGGAATATAAGTTTGTTAATTTCTAATTGGTACGTCACATGGTTTGGCAGCCATGTTGGATTAAAGAAAAATATTAAATAATGTTTTCTCTGGAACACATAACCTATCAAAGTGAAACTCAGCATTGTAATCTACCACCATGCCTAATATAGGGTAAAAATTGACGTCACAAGTCACATGGTTTGGCGGCCATCTTGGATAGAAAAACGCACCTTTTTCCGATTAACACGAAACTTACACACAGTGTTCACTACACGATTGGAAGCAGAATATAAATTTATGATGTCATAGGTCACATGGTTCGTCAGCCATCTTGGATTTAAAATTAAATAATTATTTAAACTTCTTCTCCAGAACAGCTGGACAGATTGAGGCAAAAAATTCACACACACTTTCCCCAAGGCATCCTTTCACAAGTTTGTTAATTTCTAATTGATAGGTCACATGGTTTGGTGGCCATATTGAATTTACCCTAAAACCTTCAAACATCTTCTCCAGAACGGCTGGACAGATCAAGGGGAAACTCACAACATATGCACACGAGCAGTGAATATAAGTTTGTTAATTTCTAATTGATAGGTCACATGGTTGGCAGCCATATTGGATTGAAGGATAAATATATAATTAATGTTTACTCTGTGAACCACTGCCGTGTATATGCCAAACTTCACAACTATAATCTAGCCGACATGTGAAACGTGGGTTTAAAATTTACAACTCGATCAGCCACACGGTTTGGCAGCCGAATTATTTAATTTGAATCTGAGAACTTTTAGATTTTTGTTTTTTTCCCAGAAGGCTCACTTGGCTGCTCCTGAATGCGTTTGAGGGTACAGAAATAGCAATTCAATTGATACCGACAATGTCCCCAGGAAAAAGGGCTAACTGCATACGTAATAACTAGATTTAACACTTTGTGCGACCGGTTTGTAACTCGTCAGTCCCGCGCTGTCTCGAAGCAGGCCTGTATTTGTTATCACTATTAATAGATGTTTTCTCTGGAACCACTTATCCTATCGAAGCGAAACTTTGCAACTATCATCTCCAGAAAGTCTCACGTTGTCAAAGGCGGACGTCTGGGTACCCGGTCATCACTTCCAGCAGTTATAAAGTGGCACTTCTAGTTATTATTAGGCACCCAGTCAAATGGACTGGGTAACCTATTGTTTTTCTTCTGTTTATTTCTGATTTTTCTTTTTCCGCCGGCAATTTGCGGGCTTTTTCGCTTTCAAAATCATTTTCTCAGGAACGGTAAGTCCGATCGACACAAAATTTTCACCATAGTATGTATCTTTTTTGATAGCAAACTTAATTGATAATTGTGACATCACAGGTCACGTGGTATGGGCGCCATCTTGAAAAAAACGATAAATATTGGACCTCTGTATCTCTGAAACCGTGCAATGGAAATTTTTTTCGCTTCATACATTTTAATGAACTCCCCATCGGGAACACGTGTGATTTTTCGTGATGTCATCGGTAAAGCGGTATCCCGGTGAAAATTCGTCAAGTAGAACGCTGCAGAGGAAAAATCTGAATTTCTTGAGCCTCATCTACACAATTCACCGTAGAAAAAAATATATTATGACGTCATAGGTGACTTGGTTCGGCAGCCATCTTGTTTTGAATTTTTTTTTTTATCTTCTCCAGAACGGCTGGACAGATTGAGGCGAAACTTTACACACACATTCACCATGACGTCCTTTTCAAGTGTGTTAATTTATTATTGATAGGTCACATTGTTTTTGTGGCCATCTTGAATTTACCCTAAAACCTCAAACACCTTCTCCAGAACAGCTGGTCAGATCAAGGGGAAACTTCACATACGTATTGCTCAAGAATAGTGAATACAAGTTTGTTAATTTCTATTTGATAGGTCACATGGTTGGGCAGCCATGTTGGATTCAAGATAATATTAAATGTTTTCTCTGGAGTCACATAACCGATCGAAGCGAAAATTTGCAACTATCTCTTCCATCATGTCCACATACATGGTAAAAATTATGACGTCAGAAGTCACATGGTTTGGCGGCCATCTTGGATAGAAAAACGCACCTTATCCGATTAACACGAAACTTCACACACGTGTTCCACTAAAGGATTGGAGGCAGAATGTAAATGTATGATGTCATAGATCACATGGTTCGTCAGCCATCTTGGATTGAAAATCAATAAATTTTAAAAATCTTCTCCAGAACGGCTGGACAGATTGAGGCAAACATCAACACACACTTTCCCAAGAAATCCTTTCACGAGTTTGTTAATTTCTAATTGATAGGTCACATGGTTTGGCGGCCATATTGAATTTACCCTAAAACCTTCAAACATCTTCTTCTCCAGAACGGCTGGTCAGATCAAGGGGAACTTCACATACGTATTGCTCACGAGTAGTGAATATAAGTTTGTTAATTTCTAATTGATAGGTCACATGGTTTGGCAGCCATGTTGGATTCAAGAAAAATATTAAATAGTTTTCTCTGGAACTGCTTAATCTATCAAAGAGAAATTTGCAACTATCATCTAACATGTCTGCACACATCGTAAAAATTATGAACATCACAAGTCACATGGTTTGGCAGCCATCTTGGATAGAAAAACGTACCTTATCCGATTAACAAGAAACTTCACAAACATGTTCCACTACACGATTGGCAGCAGAATATAAATTTATAATGTCATAGGTCACATGGTCATCAGCCATCTTGGATTGAAAATTAATAAATTTAAAAAATTTTCTCCAGAACAGCTGGACAGATTGAGGCAAAAATTCACACACACTTTCCCAAAGACATCCTTTCACAAGTTTGTTAATTTCTAATTGATAGGTCACATTGTTTGGTGGCCATATTGAATTAACCCTAAAACCTTCAAACATCTTCTTCTACAGAACGGCTCAACAGATCAAGGGGAAACTTCACATACGTATTGCTCAAGGGTAGTGAATACAAGTTTGTTCAATGTTCATGAATAATTGATAGGTCACATGGTTTGGCAGCCATGTTGGATTCAAGAACAATATTAAATACTAGCCGAAACACCGTCACAGACGGATTCCGTTCCATGAGCCCAATATGACAACCAGTGGCGGCTCTTGTAAGAGCCGGATCCACAGTCGATCTACTCCATGGCCTTACCTAATGAGGCCTACAAAACTCCTTGTACATGACATTTTTGGTGTACACTACTCCTTGTGAAGAAGTCCCCTGATTTGTGCACGTGTCTACTTTGACGTACAAACACCGTGTCAAAACTTCTCAGGTCACAGTACCGAGAAAAACGTGACCGACCGCTAGGAGGAGCACAAAATTGGTCCTTCAGTATTAATATAGAGATACAATGTTTCTTGTTACATATTTTGTGTCAAATTCACATTCTGAGGTAGTCAGCATGTGCATAGAGGGTTTACATTGCAGACGCTATTTTCGAGGAGTGGAATTACACCGCTCAGCGGTAACGGTCTGTCGACGACTGACGTAATGAGTCAGCGAATGACCGATGATGTCATGACGTCCTGACGTCACACATCGCCACGTAAACGAATGTAAAAGAAAAGTGTTTATTCTGCTTCAGAGTTGAAGTTTGACTATTGCCGCTATGTGCGATGCACTCTTACAGGTACGAAGTTTCTTTCAGTCCAGGTCACAGTACCGAGAAAAATGTGACGCGACCGCTAGGAGGAGCACAAAATTGGTCCTTCAGTATTAATATATAGATTGTTTTCTCTGGAACCACTTATCCTATCGATGCGAAACTTTGCGACTATCATTTAAGTCTCATGTTGTATCAAAGCGGAACCAGCACATAGCGGCAATAGTCAAACTTCAACTCTGAAGCAGAATAAACACTTTTCGTTTTACATTCGTTTACGTGGCGATGTGTGACGTCAGGACGTCATGACATCATCGGTCATTCGCTGACGTCATTACGTCAGTCGTCGACAGACCGTTACCGGAGAGAGATACCGACAACCAACAAGGCCTTCGTCCCTAGCTCAATCCGGTACTGTTCCATGATGGGACCGTGTCCCCTCTTCACACCATCCTCATATACGCAGTTGCTATGTTCCTTTTCCTATTCTCTCTCTCCCATGTTTATCCCCTTTGTTACCGTCGCTGACCGAAGGTGAAAGGAGGTTGTTTCCACCCCTTTTTATCTTGCCAAAACGAAGTTTTTGCAAGATAGTTAGTCATCTGTATGTTTTTATTTTTTTTTTTTTAATTTTTTTTTTTTTGTTTGTTTGTCTGTAATCAACGAAAAAAAATTCTGCTACCACATTTTCATTGGAAATTTTTGTAACTTCGCATATCAGAGGCCTATGGAGGTCCTTTCCCAGGCCATAAAATTTTGAAGGTCAAGGTCAAAGGTCAAGGTCACTTTTCGCAAATCAGGGTAATCGACAAAACCCTCATTTTTTGAGTATTTTGATCGGGATTGTCTTTCAAACTTCATTGGGAATATAGTCAATGGTCGGCGCTCAGCTGAATAATTTTGTGGCGATTGGCCTTGACCTTCATGTGTTTTTTTGTTGTTGTTGTTTTGTTTTTTTTAATCTGTAAATCACTATAAATCACTCTGCAAGAGCACAGTTTTCATTGGAAATTTTTGTAACTTCGCATATCGAGGCCGATAGAGGTCCCTTTCAGCACATAAAATTTGAAGGTCAAGCGTTCAAAGGTCAAGGCACTTTCGCAAAATCAGGGGAGTCGACGAAACCCTTATTTTTGGAGTAATTTTGATCGTCGTCTTCAACTCCCCTCATGGGATATATAGTTCATGGTCTGGCATTCAGCTGATTAATTTTGGTGGCGATTGGCCTTGACCTTCATGGTTAACGCCTAAGGTCAAACATAATTTGACCCCAAGGTCAAATTTTCAAGTTTTAAGGAACCATATCGTGTAGTACCTCAAATTGAACACCTCGATGAGTGCTTTCATAGATATATCAAGCTTGAAGACATTAGACGTGATTTGGTGACGTTATGAGCCAACACTATTTTTCATGGTTACTCTGTAGAACGATTCTCATCGGAATCTCTCGTAGGCAGATATTCCTCAAGGAGTCGCTCCTGGTGGATAGCAGCTCTGTCACCTCAGTGTGACCTTAAAAGAAGTCACACGTGGTCACCTTTGGCAAGATACGATCACCCTACGGGTGACATTGGTTTATTCTGTCTGTCTGTCTGTCTGTCTATTTGTCTGTGTACAGGATATCTCAAAAAGTTGGGACAGATTCAGATGAAATTTGGTGGGCAGGTTGGGTGTGTGACAAGGCGAACTGATTAGATTTTGGTGATTCTCAAAAAGTTGTGGACGCATTCGGACGAAATTTGGTGGACAGGTTGGGTGTGTGACAAGAAAGAATTGATTCAATTTGGTGAAGATCTGGATCTGTAATATTTTTAAGTGATTCTTCACCATTGAGAGATTGGGCCTAAAAGATACATTGCCTGGTATTTCAAAAATGTATTGCTTGGGCCCGATATGTTCTCGTGGATCAGGCATTACGTGGCGGAGGTATGTGCTCTACCGAGTGCCCTTCTATTGTTATGTGTTGTTCTTGTTGGTGTGCATTTCCTTCTACCCTACGTTGCCTCGCTCGTCTGTGAGCCTCATTTTTTGCGAGGGAAAATAGAACCCGTTCAGAAGATCTATAAGTTCTTGACGCTGAAATACACTGACCAGCTACGTCATGAATTGTCTAATGATTATAAATAATTTTTCCAAAATTAAAAACGTCATTCCTGTGCATGTGCCAGTGGTGCCTATTAAAAGTACAGTTCCTCTTTCCATTGTTGTAACACGATTTTTGTTTGTAGGTCTCGGTCTCGTCCTATGATCGTAGGAGCAGGTGAGTCATGCCAAGTCTTGTCTCTAAATTATTATCATTGGTTTTGCTGTTTTACTTTGCAATAACTGTTTATCATTGCTCTTGAACAGCCATAAGTAATCTATACAGTGTGTTAAAAACTGACCCCTTTGAGGATTGGGCCAAATGTTTGCAGAGTTTCCTTCCTTTGTGGATTGTCTTTAATCTCTGTGCAAATTGTGCTGAAATTTCTAAATTATGGATTGAACCAATAAAGCTATGGAATTCAGATGTTGTTGCAGGAAATTTTATTTATTTTTTTATTTTAAAAATCCAATTTTGGTTTCCATTGGTATTTTTTTTTAAATGCAGTATGCAGTGCTTGTATGAACTGCATGATTCGGTGGTTGTAACCAGTTGCCACTTGTCAGGCTGGTGGTGCCCAGGTAAGCGAAATCTCGCCTGTATAGAGATCTATTCTGGAAGATGGCGAAGGAAGCAAACATTTGAATGAAGATTGTTGCACACTGTTGATTGTCAATTGCGTGAAATGATGCTTCAAGCGGGGCAGTATTCTCGATTGTGTGTGTAGGTGGACACAACGAGCAAAGGAATAGAATGAACGGGACAATTGGAGAGAAAAACAGAGAGAGAGAAAGGGGGAGGAAGCACAGATACCTCAAGTAAGTTATTGGGTTAGGTAGGGTACATGGGAGTAGAAGACTGTGGGTAGGGATGGGGGTTGACGTGAGATTGTGGTGTTCTGCTAGCTTGATGACCCGGAGGGAAGAGAGGATGAACAGTCTCCTTGAGGCAGTTCTACAAATGGGACAAAAGAGTGGGGTTGGGCAATAAGGCGGGATTTTGGGAGCTTAACCTGGATGGGTTGCTGAAGAATTTGTGCATCTTTGAGGAGACGGGGTTCAGAGGGCTCATATAGAACAGTTGGGTCAGTAAAAAACAACAAAATGAGGGGGGGGGTGAGGCTGCTGACCTATCTGTGATGAGAGACACATCTGTGGGGAGGAAACACTAATATGTTTGTGTGCCTTGTATTGTTCCCACTTTTTTATGTCACCCCACTGATTTGTGTAGGGCTGTCATTGGCACTTAGTTCTGCTGAAGCAGTATTTGACATGTGAATAAGGAAGCTTTTATCCTTCGCATTCAGGCAGCGGCTTAGTTTTGAATGATAGCATGCATTCTTGAACATCCACAAACGGGGTCCACCAGAGCAGACTACCTTTGAAGGCTGGCATTTCTGATGCGGTTTTGTGACTGTGAAGTACCAGATTAACAGTTTGTGGTTTTGGAAACGCAGACTAGACAGTTCTGAGGCAAGCTGCAAGCTTGTGCTGTTGACCTGCCTTGTGATTCCACATGGGTAGTGCACTTTATGGATCATTCGATTACAAAAACCCACTAAAATGCATCATTCTTGTTGAACACTTTGTGAGTTGTAATTATAGCTTTACATCTCATTTATCTCATTCTTCAGGTCTCGTTCAAGGTCCTCTGGCCATCGGAGCAGGTAAGAAGGCAGATTATTGTTTGTAGTTATACTTCCTATGGACTTTTATTTGCGAATGACAGCCTATGGGTTGAATGCTGCATCTTGACAACTTCTGAATCTGAGAATACAAACTTTCTGAAGCCTCTGTTATGAATTTTCCTGCTTTGCTGCTTTTTTAGGTCCCTCTACGAGATGACCTAATAAAGCCGGACCAAATGTCCGTCCGTCCGTCGTACGTCCGTCAACAATTTTTTCTTTCCGATCTTGATGAAACTTAGTATGTGGGTAGAGGTCGATGAGTGTTGCACAACAGATATAACTTTTGTCCGGGTTAAAGGTCAGGGACGAGGTCACGAGGTCACGTAAGTTATAAAAATCCCATTTTCAAAACCTATCTAGTCTGCCATTCTACAAGATATTTGGCAACTGTTTATT
The DNA here is from genome assembly GCA_035128595.1 of Eptatretus atami. NCBI lineage: Eukaryota > Metazoa > Chordata > Myxini > Myxiniformes > Myxinidae > Eptatretus > Eptatretus atami. Next base: position 99,839,123 of record CM068961.1, on the reverse strand, counting down.
GATTATGATAGTAAAAATATATCTTGTATCTAACCGGACAGATTTTTAATTTCCTTCCCGTTTGGCCGCCACGTAACCTGGAAGATGGTCAAAAACACCTCCGGTACAAAGAAAACTTTTTACTTCCGATCTTGATGAAATTTGTATGTGGGTAGAGGTCGATGAGTGATACCCAACGACATATTTTTTTTCCGGATTCGAGGTCAGGGTCAAGGTCACGAGGTCACAAAAGTTGTGAAAGTCGCCATTTTCAAAACCTATCTCGTCTGTCATTTTAGGAGATATCTGGCAACGGTTAATCGATTATGAGAGTAAAAAACAATATAGAGATGACCGTCACCCCCACACGGGGGTAATTTTTGTATTAACGTTGTCTTTCGGAATCATTGTGATTGTGAAGTGTGAACAGGGCTCATTCCACATTACTTCAGCATGGCAATTTCCTCACCCTTTCCAAATTCCTTTTAAATTGTTTTGCCAGAAGTTGTTGAAACGTGCTTCCCTGCCAAGTTTGATCATCGTTGTGAAGTGTTCCCAAGATGTGGCATACTTCCCCCTTCAAATTGTCAGCTCAGAATGAATTTGAGCTCAAGAGCTAAGGAGTGAGGCTCATGGAAGAATAAGGTGGAATTGACAGTGAGACAAACATCAAAGGAATGAACAAACAGGAAGAGGAGAGGGAGGAGGGGAGGAAACACTGAAACTAGTAATCAAGAGGGTTGGGTTAGGAAAGGTTAATGGGGTGAGGATGGAGGATGACAGGAGATGGTGGTGGCACTGCTCTCTTGAATCGAGGAGGATGAGTCTGTGAGAATGGCGTCTGGAAGGTGGTTCCATCGACGGGAGAAGCGAGGAATACACGATTTGGTGTGCAATCAGCATGGATTTTGGAAGTTTTTAACCAGGAGAGGGTCACCAAGACTTTAAAGAGACTTTACCTTCACATTACACCATTAAAAACCACCTCTGAATATCTTTATCTCTCCCTCTCTCATCTATCGAGTGCAGCCTGTGGCTGCTGGTTGCATCATTGGTTGGGACGCGGCTATGCCGCTGATGCAGTGTCCCCCTTACCAGTACACTGGTACTCATTTGCTGACCTCGGAAGGATGACAGGCTGAGTCAACCTCCTGGTATATTTTAATTCAGCGGCCAACGGGGCTTGAACTCAGGACCCTAGGATTCCAAGCACCACACCTAACCACTAAGCCAACACCAGGCTTATATCTTTACCTGAGGGCTGACCTTTTACCTGACCTCACACACCTTCAGGCCTCAATATTTTTTGAAAATTTTCCATCACAGAGGCCCACACATCTATTCTGCATTCCCAGAAAATAGAACCCAATACATTTACTTTTGATTCTGAAGTGGTGGCCAAAAACACATGTATATCTTGGAGCAAATCAGCTCATGATGCTGACGTTAACCCCCAACCCTAACAGCTCCCAGGGTATGTTCTGCCAAATGAGGTTTATAATGGTTATCGTGCAGTAATTTTTTTCGATACAAAGTCGAGGCTTATGCAAGAGCTAGAACACTGAACGGTTCAAGATGCAACCAAAGAAATGGACCAGTGGAGAGAGAGAGAGAGAGAGAGAGAGAGAGAGAGAGAGAGAGAGAGAGAGAGAGAGAGAAAGAGAGAGAGAGACAGACAGACAGAGAGAGAGAAAACAGCAGGGTTGAATGACAGAATAGAGGAAGACTTGGACAAATAATGAGTGTGAGGAGGAATGAGGGTAGGGGAGAATGGACGGGGTAGACAAGATGGATACAGTCGCAAACGCTCACGAAAAAAAAACAACTGGAAATTTGGAAGGAGGTGGGATTGGGGAGGGTTAACTGGGATAGAAAAGATCATCATAGTTTTGGATGGGGGATGATCCGAGATGGTGGTCAACAGCTGTCTTGAAGACCAAAATCGAATCATTCATCCTTTGTCACACATCCATCCAACCCCTCCACAAAGTTTCCTCCGATACCGTCCAGAAGTTGAGATATCTATCAAACGATCAAAACTGTACATAATAACAATAATACTAGAACTGCCACTTTATAACTGCTGGCAGTGATGACCGGGTACCCAGACGTCCGCCTTTGATAACAACATGAGACTTAAATGATAGTCGCAAAGTTTCGCATCGATAGGATAGTGGTTCCAGAGAAAACAATCTATATATTAATACTGAAGGACCAATTTTGTGCTCCTCCTAGCGGTCGCGTCACATTTTTCTCGGTACTGTGACCTGGACTGAAAGAAACTTCGTACCTGTAAGAGTGCATCGCACATAGCGGCAATAGTCAAACTTCAACTCTGAAGCAGAATAAACACTTTTCGTTTTACATTCGTTTACGTGGCGATGTGTGACGTCAGGACGTCATGACATCATCGGTCATTCGCTGACGTCATTACGTCAGTCGTCGACAGACCGTTACCGCTGAGCGGTGTAATTCCACTCCTCGAAAATAGCGTCTGCAATGTAAACCCTCTTATGCACATGCTGACTACCTCAGAATGTGAATTTGACACAATATGTAACAAGAAACATTGTATCTCTATATTAATACTGAAGGACCAATTTTGTGCTCCTCCTAGCGGTCGGGTCACGTTTTTCTCGTACTGTGACCTGAGAAGTTTTGACGGTGTTTGTACGTCAAAGTAGACACGTGCACAAATCAGGGGACTTCTTCACAAGGAGTAGTGTACACCAAAAATGTCATGTACAAGGACGTTTTGTAGGCCTCATTAGGTAAGGCCATGGAGAAGATCGACTGGGATCCGGCTCTTACAAGAGCCGCCACTGGTTGTCATATTGGGCTCATGGAACGGAATCCGTCTGTGACGGTGTTTTCGGCTAGTATTTAATATTGTTCTTGAATCCAACATGGCTGCCAAACCATGTGACCTATCAATTACT
>CM068961.1:99817801-99833722 GCA_035128595.1 Eptatretus atami | reverse complement strand
AAGGAACCATATCGTGTAGTACCTCAAATTGAACACCTCGATGAGTGCTTTCTAGATATATCAAGCTTGAAGACATTAGACGTGATTTGGTGACGTTATGAGGCAAACACATATTTTTCATGGTTACTCTGTAGAACGATTCTCATCGGAATCTCTCGTAGGCAGATATTCCTCAAGGAGTCGCTTCTGGTGGATAGCAGCTCTGTCACCTCAGTGTGACCTTAAAAGAAGTCACACGTGGTCACCTTTGGCAAGATACGATCACCCTACGGGTGACATTGGTTTATTCTGTCTGTCGTCTGTCTGTCTATTTGTCTGTGTACAGGATATCTCAAAAAGTTGTGGACAGATTCAGATGAAATTTGGTGGGCAGGTTGGGTGTGTGACAAGCAACTGATTAGATTTTGGTGATTCTCAAAAAGTTGTGGACGCATTCGGACGAAATTTGGTGGACAGGTTGGGTGTGTGACAAGGAAGAATTGATTCAATTTGGTGAAGATCTGGATCTGATAAATTTTAAGTGATTCTTCACCATTGAGAGATTGGGCCTAAAACGATACATTGCCTGGTATTTCAAAAATGTATTGCTTGGGCCCGATATGTCTCGTGGATCAGGCATTACGTGGCGGAGGTATGTGCTCTACGAGTGCCCTTCTATTGTTATGTGTTGTTCTTGTTGGCTGTGCATTTCCTTCTACCTACGTTGCTCGCTCGTCTGTGAGCTCATTTTTTGCGGAGGGAAATAGAACCCGTTCAGAAGATCTATAAGTTCTTGACGCTGAAATACACTGACCAGCTACGTCATGAATTGTCTAATGATTATAAATAATTTTTCCAAAATTAAAACGTCATTCCTTGACATGTGCCAGTGGTGCCTATTAAAAGTACAGTTCCTCTTTCCATTGTTGTAACACGATTTTTGTTTGTAGGTCTCGGTCTCGTTCCTATGATCGTAGGAGCAGGTGAGTCATGCCAAGTCTTGTCTCTAAAATTATCATTGGTTTTGCTGTTTACTTTGCAATAACTGTTTATCATTGCTCTTGAACAGCCATAAGTAATCTATACAGTGTGTTAAAAACTGACCCCTTTGAGGATTGGGCCAAATGTTTGCAGAGTTTCCTTCCTTGTGGATTGTCTTTAATCTCTGTGCAAATTGTGCTGAAATTTTAAATTATGGATGAACCAATAAAGCTATGGAATTCAGATGTTGTTGCAGGAAAATTTTATTTTATTTTTTATTTTAAAAAATCCAATTTTGGTTTTCCATGGTTATTTTTTTTAAATGCAGTATGCAGTGCTTGTATGAACTGCATGATTCGGTGGTTGTAAGCCAGTTGCCACTTTCAGGCTGGTGGTGCCCAGGTAAGCGAAATCTCGCCTGTTAGAATCTATTCTGGAAGATGGCGAAGGAAGCAAACATTTGAATGAAGATTGTTGCACACTGTTGATTGTCAATTGCTGAAATGATGCTTCAAGCGGGCGCAGTATTCTCGATTGTGTGTGTAGGTGACACAACGAGCAAAGGAATAGAATGAACGGGACAATTGGAGAGAAAACAGAGAGAGAGAAAGGGGGAGGAAGCACAGATACCTCAAGTAAGATTATTGGGTTAGGTAGGGTACATGGGAGTAGAAAGACTGTGGGTAGGGATGGGGTTGACGTGAGATTGTGGTGTTCTGCTAGCTTGATGACCCGGAGGAAGAGTAGGATGAACAGTCTCCTTGAGGCAGTTCTACAAATGGGACAAAAGAGTGGGGTTGGGCAATAAGGCTGGATTTTGGAGCTTAACCTGGATGGGGTGCTGAGAATTTGTGCATCTTTGAGGAGACGGGGTGTCAGAGGGCTCATATAGAACAGTTGGGTCAGTAAAAAACAACAAAATGAGGGGGGGGGTGAGGCTGCTGACCTATCTGTGATGAGAGACACATCTGTGGGAGGAAACACTAATATGTTTGTGTGCCTTGTATTTTTCCCACTTTTTTATGTCAATCCCCACTGATTTGTGTAGGGCTGTCATTGGCACTTAGTTCTGCTGAAGCAGTATTTGACATGGAATAAGGAAGCTTTTTATCCTTGCGCATTCAGGCAGCGGCTTAGTTTTGAATGATAGCATGCATTCTTGAACATCCACAAACGGGGTCCACCAGAGCAGACTACCTTTGAAGGCTGCATTTCTGATGCGGTTTTGTGACTGTAAGTACCAGATTAACAGTTTTGTGGTTTTGGAAACGCAGACTAGACAGTTCTGAGGCAAGCTGCAAGCTTGTGCTGTTGACCTGCCTTGTGATTCCACATGGGTAGTGCACTTTATGGATCATTCGATTACAAAAACCCACTAAAATGCATCATTCTGGTTGAACACTTTGTGAGTTGTAATTATAGCTTTACATCTCATTTATCTCATTCTTCAGTCTCGTTCAAGGTCCTCTGGCCATCGGAGCAGGTAAGAAGGCAGATTATTGTTTGTAGTTATACTTCCTATGGACTTTTATTTGCGAATGACAGCCTATGGGTTGAATGCTGCATCTTGACAACTTCTGAATCTGAGAATACAAACTTTCTGAAGCCTCTGTTATGAATTTCCTGCTTTGCTGCTTTTTTTAGGTCATCTCTACGAGATGACCTAATAAAGCCGGACCAAATCGTCCGTGTCGTCCGTACGTCCGTCAACAATTTTTTTCTTTCCGATCTTGATAAACTTAGTATGTGGGTAGAGGTCGATGAGTGTTGCACAACGATAAACTTTTGTCCGGGTTAAAGGTCAGGGACGAGGTCACGAGGTCACGTAAGTTATAAAAATCGCCATTTTCAAAACCTATCTAGTTGCCATTCTACAAGATATTTGGCAACTGTTTATTGATTATGATAGTAAAAATATTATCTTGTATCTAACCGGACAGATTTTTGAATTTCCTTCCCGTTTGGCCGCCACGTAACCTGGAAGATGGTCAAAAACACCTCCGGTACAAAGAAAACTTTTTACTTCCGTCTTGATGAAATTTGTATTGTGGGTAAGGTCGATGAGTGATACCCAACGACATATTTTTTTTCCGGATTCGAGGTCAGGGTCAAGGTCACGAGGTCACAAAAGTTTGAAAGTCGCCATTTTCAAAACCTATCTCGTCTGTCATTTTAGGAGATATCTGGCAACGGTTAATCGATTATGAGAGTAAAAAACAATATAGAGATGACCTCACCCCCACACGGGGGTAATTTTTTTAACGTTGTCTTTCGGAATCATTGTGATTGTGAAGTGGTGAACAGGGCTCATTCCACATTACTTCAGCATGGCAATTTCCTCACCCTTTCCAAATTCCTTTTAAATTGTTTTGCCAGAAGTTGTTGAAACGTGCTTCCCTGCCAAGTTTGATCATCGTGTGGTGAAGTGGTTCCCAAGATGTGGCATACTTCCCCCTTCAAATTGTCAGCTCAGAATGAATTTGAGCTCAAGAGCTAAGGAGTGAGGCTCATGGAAGAATAAGGTGGAATTGACAGTGAGACAAACATCAAAGAATGAACAAACAGGAAGAGGAGAGGGAGGAGGGGAGGAAACACTGAAACTAGTAATCAAGAGGGTTGGGTTAGGAGAAGGTTAATGGGGTGAGGATGGAGGATGACAGGAGATGGTGGTGCACTGCTCTCTTGAATCGAGGAGGGATGAGTCTGTGAGAATGGCGTCTGGAAGGTGGTTCCATCGACGGGAGAAGCGAGGAATACACGATTTGGGTGTGCAATCAGCATGGATTTTGGAAGTTTTTAACCAGGAGAGGGTCACCAAGACTTTAAAGAGACTTTACCTTCACATTACACCATTAAAAACCACCTCTGAATATCTTTATCTCTCCCTCTCTCACTCTATCGAGTGCAGCCTGTGGCTGCTGGTTGCATCATTGGTTGGGACGCGGCTATGCCGCTGATGCAGTGTCCCCTTACCAGTACACTGGTACTCATTTTGCTGACCTCGGAAGGATGACAGGCTGAGTCAACCTCCTGGTATATTTTAATTCAGCGCCAACGGGGCTTGAACTCAGGACCCTAGGATTCCAAGCCACCACCCTAAACCACTAAGCCAACACCAGGCTTATATCTTTACCTGAGGGCTGACCTTTTACCTGACCTCACACACCTTCAGGCCTCAATATTTTTTGAAAATTTTCCATCACAGAGGCCCACACATCTATTCTGCATTCCCAGAAAATAGAACCCAATACATTTACTTTTGATTCTGAAGTGGTGGCCAAAAACACATGTATATCTTGGAGCAAATCAGCTCATGATGCTGACGTTAACCCCCAACCCTAACAGCTCCCAGGGTATGTTCTGCCAAATGAGGTTTATAATGGTTATCGTGCAGTAATTTTTTTCGATACAAAGTCGAGGCTTATGCAAGAGCTAGAACACTGAACGGTTCAAGATGCAACAAAGAAATGGACCAGTGGAGAGAGAGAGAGAGAGAAGAGAGAGAGAGAGAGAGAGAGAGAGAGAGAGAGAGAGAGAGAGAGAGAGAAGGAGAGAGACAGAGACAGAGAGAGAGAAAACAGCAGGGTTGAATGACAGAATAGAGGAAGACTTGGACAAATAATGAGTGTGAGGAGGAATGAGGGTAGGGGAGAATGGACGGGGTAGACAAGATGGATACAGTCGCAAACGCTCACGAAAAAAAAAACAACTGGAAATTTGGAAGGAGGTGGATTGGATTGGGAGGGTTAACTGGGATAGAAAAGATCATCATAGTTTTGGATGGGGGATGATCCGAGATGGTGGTCAACAGCTGTCTTGAAGACCAAAATCGAATCAATTCATCCTTTGTCACACATCCATCCAACCCTCCACAAAGTTTCCTCCGATACCGTCCAGAAGTTGAGAATATCTATCAAACGATCAAAACTGTACATAATAACAATAATAACTAGAACTGCCACTTTATAACTGCTGGCAGTGATGACCGGGTACCCAGACGTCCGCCTTTGATACAACATGAGACTTAAATGATAGTCGCAAAGTTCGCATCGATCGATAGGATAAGTGGTTCCAGAGAAAAACAATCTATATATTAATACTGAAGGACCAATTTTGTGCTCCTCCTAGCGGTCGCGTCACATTTTTCTCGGTACTGTGACCTGGACTGAAAGAAACTTCGTACCTGTAAGAGTGCATCGCACATAGCGGCAATAGTCAAACTTCAACTCTGAAGCAGAATAAACACTTTTCGTTTTACATTCGTTTACGTGGCGATGTGTGACGTCAGGACGTCATGACATCATCGGTCATCTCGCTGACGTCATTACGTCAGTCGTCGACAGACCGTTACCGCTGAGCGGTGTAATTCCACTCCTCGAAAATAGCGTCTGCAATGTAAAACCCTCTTATGCACATGCTGACTACCTCAGAATGTGAATTTGACACAAAATATGTAACAAGAAACATTGTATCTCTATATTAATACTGAAGGACCAATTTTGTGCTCCTCCTAGCGGTCGCGTCACGTTTTTCTCGGTACTGTGACCTGAGAAGTTTTGACACGGTGTTTGTACGTCAAAGTAGACACGTGCACAAATCAGGGGACTTCTTCACAAGGAGTAGTGTACACCAAAAATGTCATGTACAAGGACGTTTTGTAGGCCTCATTAGGTAAGGCCATGGAGTAGATCGACTGGGATCCGGCTCTTACAAGAGCCGCCACTGGTTGTTTCATATTGGGCTCATGGAACGGAATCCGTCTGTGACGGTTGTTCGGCTAGTATTTAATATTGTTCTTGAATCCAACATGGCTGCCAAACCATGTGACCTATCAATTATTCATGAACATTGAACAAACTTGTATTCACTACCTTGAGCAATACGTATGTGAAGTTTCCCCTTGATCTGTTGAGCCGTTCTGTAGAAGAAGATGTTTGAAGGTTTTAGGGTTAATTCAATATGGCCACCAAACAATGTGACCTATCAATTAGAAATTAACAAACTTGTGAAAGGATGTCTTTGGGAAAGTGTGTGTGAATTTTTGCCTCAATCTGTCCAGCTGTTCTGGAAGAAGATTTTTAAATTTATTAATTTTCAATCCAAGATGGCTGACGAACCATGTGACCTATGACATATAAATTTATATTCTGCTGCCAATCGTGTAGTGGAACATGTTGTGTGAAGTTTCTGTTAATCGGATAAGGTACGTTTTTCTATCCAAGATGGCTGCCAAACATGTGACTTGTGATGTCATATTTTTACGATGTGTGCAGACATGTTAGATGATAGTTGCAAATTTTCTTTGATAGATTAAGCAGTTCCAGAGAAAACTATTTAATATTTTTCTTGAATCCAACATGGCTGCCAAACCATGTGACCTATCAATTAGAAATTAACAAACTTATATTCACTACTCGTGAGCAATACGTATGTGAAGTTCCCCTTGATCTGACCAGCCGTTCTGGAGAAGAAGATTGTTGAAGGTTTTAGGGTAAATTCAATATGGCCGCCAAACCATGTGACCTATCAATTAGAAATTAACAAACTCGTGAAAGGATTTCTTGGGGAAAGTGTGTGTTGATGTTTGCCTCAATCTGTCCAGCCGTTCTGGAGAAGATTTTTAAAATTTATTGATTTTCAATCCAAGATGGCTGACGAACCATGTGATCTATGACATCATACATTTACATTCTGCCTCCAATCCTTTAGTGGAACACGTGTGTGAAGTTTCGTGTTAATCGGATAAGGTGCGTTTTTCTATCCAAGATGGCCGCCAAACCATGTGACTTCTGACGTCATAATTTTTACCATGTATGTGGACATGATGGAAGATGATAGTTGCAAATTTTCGCTTCGATCGGTTATGTGACTCCAGAGAAAACATTTAATATTTTTCTTGAATCCAACATGGCTGCCCAACCATGTGACCTATCAAATAGAAATTAACAAACTTGTATTCACTATTCTTGAGCAATACGTATGTGAAGTTTCCCCTTGATCTGACCAGCTGTTCTGGAGAAGGTGTTTGAAGGTTTTAGGGTAAATTCAAGATGGCCACAAAACAATGTGACCTATCAATAATAAATTAACACACTTGAAAAAGGACGTCATGGTGAATGTGTGTGTAAAGTTTCGCCTCGATCTGTCCAGCCGTTCTGGAGAAGATAAAAAAAAAAATTCAAAACAAGATGGCTGCCGAACCAAGTCACCTATGACGTCATAATATATTTTTTCTACGGTGAATTGTGTAGATGAGGCTCAAGAAATTTCAGATTTTTCCTCTGCAGCGTTCTACTTGACGAATTTTCACCGGGATACCGCTTTACCGATGACATCACGAAAAATCACACGTGTTCCCGATGGGGAGTTCATTAAAATGTATGAAGCGAAAAAAATTTCCATTGCACGGTTTCAGAGATACAGAGGTCCAATATTTATCGTTTTTTTCAAGATGGCGCCCATACCACGTGACCTGTGATGTCACAATTATCAATTAAGTTTGCTATCAAAAAAGATACATACTATGGTGAAAATTTTATGTCGATCGGACTTACCGTTCCTGAGAAAATGATTTTGAAAGCGAAAAAGCCCGCAAATTGCCGGCGGAAAAAGAAAAATCAGAAATAAACAGAAGAAAAACAATAGGTTACCCAGTCCATTTGACTGGGTGCCCTAATAATAACTAGAAGTGCCACTTTATAACTGCTGGAAGTGATGACCGGGTACCCAGACGTCCGCCTTTGATACAACGTGAGACTTTCTGGAGATGATAGTTGCAAAGTTTCGCTTCGATAGGATAAGTGGTTCCAGAGAAAACATCATTTAATAGTGATACAAATACAGGCCTGCTTCGAGACAGCGCGGGACTGACGAGTTACAAACCGGGTCGCACAAAGTGTTAAATCTAGTTATTACGTATGCAGTTAGCCCTTTTTCCTGGGGACATTGTCGGTATCAATTGAATTGCTATTTCTGTACCCTCAAACGCATTCAGGAGCAGCCAAGTGAGCCTTCTGGGAAAAAAAACAAAATCTAAAAAGTTCTCAGATTCAAATAATTAAATAATTCTGGCTGCCAAACCGTGTGGCTGATCGAGTTGAAATTTTAAACCCACGTTTCACATGTCGGCTAGATTATAGTTGTGAAGTTTGGCATATACAGAAGCAGTGGTTCCAGAGTAAACATTAATTAATATTTATCCTTCAATCCAATATGGCTGCCAAACCATGTGACCTATCAATTAGAAATTAACAAACTTATATTCACTGCTCGTATATGTTGTGAAGTTTCCCCTTGATCTGTCCAGCGTTCTGGAGAAGATGTTTGAAGGTTTTAGGGTAATTCAATATGGCCACCAAACCATGTGACCTATCAATTAGAAATTAACAAACTTGTGAAAGGATGCCTTGGGGAAAGTGTGTGTGAATTTTTGCCTCAATCTGTCCAGCTGTTCTGGAGAAGAAGTTTTTAAATATTTATTAATTTTAAATCCAAGATGGCTGACGAACCATGTGACCTATGACATCATAAATTTATATTCTGCTTCCAATCGTGTAGTGAACACGTGTGTGAAGTTTCGTGTTAATCGGAAAAGGTGCGTTTTTCTATCCAAGATGGCCGCCAAACCATGTGACTTGTGACGTCAATTTTTACCCTATATGTAGGCATGGTGGTAGATTACAGTTGCTGAGTTTCACTTTGATAGGTTATGGTGGTTCCAGAGAAAACATTATTTAATATTTTTCTTTAATCCAACATGGCTGCCAAACCATGTGACGTACCAATTAGAAATTAACAAACTTATATTCCCTAAGGGTGTGCAATACTTATGTGAAGTTTCCCCTTGATCTGACCAGCCGTTCTGGAGAAGATGTTTGAAGGTTTTAGGGTAAATTCAAGATGGCCACCAAACCATGTGACCTATCAATAAGAAATTAACAAACTTGAAAAAAAGACGTCATGGGGAATGTGTGTGTAAAGTTTCACCTCAATCTGTCCAACCGTTCTGGAGAAGATTAAAAAAAAAAATTCAAAACAAGATGGCTGCCGAACTAAGTTCCCTATGACGTCACAATATTTTTTTTCTACGGTGAATTGTGTTGATGATGCTGAAGAAATTTCAGATTTTTCCTATGCAGCGTTGTACTTGACGAATTTTCACCGGGATACCGCTTCACCGATGACGTCATGTAAAATCACCCCTCTTCGCCATTGGAAGTTCATTAAAACGTATGAAGCTAAATTTTTTCCATTGCACCGTTTCAGAGATACAGAGGTCCAAAGTTTATCGTTTTTTTCAAGATGGCGCCCATACCACGTGACCTATGACGTGACAATTATCAATTGAGTATGCTATCAAAAAAGATACATACTATGGTGAAAATTTTGTGTTGATCGGACTTAGCGTTCCTGAGAAAATGATTTTTAAAGCAAAAGAACCCGCAAAATGCCGGCGGAAAAAGAAAAATAATAAATACGAAATAATAAATAAACAAGAAAAACAATAGGTTACCCAGTCCATTTGACTGGTTACCCTAATAATGATAAAAGTTCCCTTACAAGGACCCTCAGTGCAGGAAGAAGCCATTAGGCCCTTCAACCTATGGTTGTAAAGTCTTTTTTGGTATGACTCGGACTGGGTTCGAACCGCCGATCTCCAAAACTCGGAATCGACGCTCTAACCATTATACCACCGAGTCTAGTTTAAAAGATTAAAGTTTCGAAGCTTTCCAAAAGTCACATTAAACTCTCCAGATCAAATGTGTTCTGAGAGTGGGGAGTAATGCAGTCATTGTGGAAAGGTCATATCTCAAGAACCACTTTCACAACAATCCTAAAATGGTTCAAAAACGCCTTTCAGCATACCACGTATCTTGAGGATTTGAAACGGAAAGGCAAAAATTACCATTTTCTGTGTTAATGTGGAAAGACCCTTGAAATGTCCTTTATTTATATGCTTGGGTAGTTAGCATACCTTTGAAACAGTGTTTATTTTCCCGGGCATGTGTCATTGACTTGTAACATGTCCGACCTTTCCCATTCCCTCACCACTCCAGGTCAGATTCGAGGCGGCGTTCTCGTAGTCCACGCCACTCTCGGTCTCGTTCCCGCCACCGCTCGCGCACCAACTCTCGATCTCGATCTCGATCCCGCTCTCGGTCTCGATCTCGTTCTCATTCCCGTTCCGATTCGCCACGCGATCGTTCCCGCTCAGGTTCCCGCTCACATTCGCCATCACCACGCAAGGCCACATCGTCTCGAGGGTGAGTGAGCTGATTGGCAGCACTTTCTTGTACGAAACCTCCTCTTTGTTTTGGACTGTTTAATCCTTGAGGGGTTTTTTTTTTAATCAGGATCTAAGGCTCGCAGTGGAGCTGCCACACACACATGTACATCCAGACAAATACACGGGACACAACACATGACTGTTAGATGAGACAAACACAGCCACTGAGGTTGGGGGAAGTGTATTCACTTCTCAGGTACTCTGGGTACAAGCGCCGGCATAACAATGGCACCGCCTTTCTCACAGCACTTAGCGAGAAATTTCCTCCTCCCCATTGATGCCTATGGGAATTGTCCATGCTCTTATCTTTTTAAATGCTGAACGTCAATCAAGGAAGCTTTGGTATGACTCGGCCGGGGTTTGAACCATCGACCTCCCAAGCTCAAAGCAGACGATTGGACACAAAATAGAGCCTGCTTGTTTTCCTTGGTTAGCTTTTATGGGAACTGTCCATTTCACCATTCACATAATTAATCAAAATCCCTGTGATGGGTCAAGCCTTCATGTCATGCACAACAAAGCAGTTTGATGCAACTGAGTCCTGTTTAAATCTTATCTTTTGAGTTTTGACTAAATCTTCCATTTGCTTTCTTTCTTTCTTTTTTTCTGTTGGTCTTTGTTTTCCCACGTCAATTGCTGACAATGGACATTGGCTTATCAGAGCTGTGTTGTTGTGACGGTGTTTTCTTCTTTTATTTAATATTTTTAGAAGGCGGTCCCCATCTGCAGACTCGCATGGAAGTCCTACGGATGATGCCGAGTGAGTCAAGTGCTTGAAGTACATCGACGGGCACGGCATGGCTGCTGAGTTGTGGGCTTTTTTTGTTCTTAAATACGAGAATTCCCATTGGAATGTTTTTTTTTTTTTCCAATATGGCACTCTTCAGGACAAGGTGGGGAGCAAGGATAGGTCAGGCTGTTGCAAGGTCATCTTTGATGCACATCTTTGTAGCACTGAACCTTGTACCACGTGTGGATGCCGGACGAAGGTCAGGCTCGATTTTTGTTCCACACTTATTTTGGTAGACTGGCAGCAAACCTCACTTCGTAATTGTGGACTTGGCACTGCGTTCCAATGAATTGCTGCTTTGGAATTGAAGGTTTGCCACCGGCTGTTTGCGGCTCAGGCCACGTCCCACTCATATTTTGGCTCCCACTTTGAACCATCGAGGCTCGTTTTGGCATTTTGTGTGTATAGGCAAGGATCTTTTTTTATTTTCGGTTTTGGGTTAAACTGCAACCGCTTCCAGGCAATATAATTTCATCCACAGAACTCCTCTCCTCCCACCCCCACCGCTATTTCTACCAACAAGCTCAATAATCCCTTTGTGCTTTTCTCTTCCATCCTCGCACCCTCATTACCTCCACAAATTTCTCCTTCACCCAACTCCCTTCGTACAACCGCATGCAAGACCATCGGCTTGTTAACTGTTCAACTACACCAAGTAGAGTTGGCTCCGCTGTGGGATTGCATGTTTGTTCTTAGTTTTTGTTGCCCAATGTGTGATGCTTCCCTTCTTTCCTCCATTTACAATAAACCTGATTATTTGTTTACTTTCAAGATTTTACCCACAAGATTGTTTCCTTTGTTTTGATTTTCAAATATCCCACGATGCATTTGTAACTGAAACCAGGAGCAATGTGCAGTGCGTTTTCAATTTGGGTTTTCTTTGTCGCAATTGACGTTGAATCAAAATAGCTGTCAGTTAAACAGCACTATTTACCGTCTTTGCAGTTCGAAAATTGAAGAGTTACTATGATTTTCCTTGCTTTTAAGTGGATCACATTCGTTAGAGCTAGAATACACAGATGCATGTTACACAGTGGCCGTTACTGTGATGCACCAAAATGATACGTGATCTAAAAGATCCATAATTTGGGCATACCACAGCATAACCCACCTAGTGTGTGTGTGTGTTTGTGTGTTTTGGTTTTTTTAAAGAGGTGGTCCAGATGCAATTGTATTAATCAAGGTTACAGAAAGTGCTATTTTTCCCAGGTACAAATTTCTGCCCAGCAGGGGAGGAAGGCCTGCACGGCAATATGAAGTTCTCAAATATTTTGTGGGTAGTGGTGGGAGGCAGTTAAACCATGAGTGTGGCAGGATCAAGATGTACATCTTACACTGTTGACAATTCCTTTACCATCCAAAGTTTCAGTGATTGGGTCTGTGAAGCATGGAAACTTAAAGGATGGGTTCACCTGTCATACAGGAGTTAATTAATGTCGCTGCGAAAGTGATACATCAGGTTACAGAAAGTTACTCAATTAAACTAATAATAATACATCCCATTTTTCTTGATGCATGCTTCCTTGCGGGGTGGGATGGGGGGTGAGGGGGGAGGGGGTTGGTGGTGGTAAAGAACTGCATGATGTCCAGGGATTTTACTATGTAGCCGTTTTGTGATCTTGTGCACACGTTATATTTGTCTCCTTTCATGTCGTCATCAAATATCCAGCTGTACATGTTACAACCTCTTCAACAAGCGGCTATGGGGGAATTGTCAAACTGCTTCCTTCTCTTAAAATGATGACGGCCAGTGTTGTAACATAGGTTGGCAGGAAAAGGCACACTTACCTTTACTTTTTGACGAGAACTTAAAAAAAAACTGATTAATGGGAAAAATGCTTTATTCCATTATGAAAGAAAAAAAAATACAAATAGTTGTGTGGACGCCTCCAACTGAAAAGTGCTTTTTCGCTTTTAGGCAAAAACCGACCTCATTGAAACTGATGTTTCGAGGATTAAAGCAAGCGATGTATAATTTGCATGAACCAACGACCGAGCAGATCACTTGTTTCATTTCCCTTCACACGGCAGTTATAAAACAGGATTCCTCCAGGTGTCTCATTTAAACCCAAATGTCAGCGTGCCAAAATGATGGGAATCATGAGGTGTACACGCAGTCCTTAGAAACTAAATAATTTCATTAATTAGACAAGCACAGACTGCACAAAATCCTGGATGGACAGACAAAGTCATTATAAAACAAAACTTAATACAACTAGAATGGCACTCGTACATAGTCTCACCTCACGCGTTCATTCTGAGCAAAAATACCAGCGTTAACTGAACACGCTACTATTATGGCCCAAATGCTCGTATCATCCGTGCACTGTCACATAGTTTCTTGGCACGGGTTATTAACGTCATAAATTTAATTCTTCACTCACATTGTGGGTCATAAATCAGATGAAGTTTCATATATTTTGGATAAAGATTTCAATTCAACCAATTATGGCTGGAATACCACTTCACTGATGACTTCATCGTTATCACCCTACATACCCCATGGGGAGTTCATCACCGTGTATGACAAGTTTCAAATTTTTTTCCATTGTGTGGTTTCGGAGAAAATGACCAAAATTTTGCCTTTAATCCAATATGGCTGCCATACCATGTGACCTATGACATCAGAGTTTGCAATAAAATATTCTCCATGGGGAGTCCCTAGTATGTTTAAAGTTTTGCATTGATCGGATAAGCGGTTGCAGAGAAAAACATTTGAAAATACATAGATGTGGACACACACAGACACAAGACGGGCATTGCAATCTTCTTGCATCCCTTTTGGGGCGAGACCAACTAAGAAACTAAGGCCTCCATTGGGGCCTACAAGCACAGACATGTAACCGGTCAAGGCTCACCATACGCCAAACACTTGTCCATATCACTGGTCTTAATACAGTTGAAAAAGTCTTAATTTTACCCCCACCCCCCCCCCCACACACACATTGTTGACCAGATTTTATTATAACTTTGGTCCACTTGTGTCATTACTGATGTATGACTTTTCCTCTACCTTCGAGGCACAATTAAGGCATGAATTAAGAATTTAGCCAGTGGACCAGCCAATAACCCTCAATTGAAATTTGGCCCACTTGTTGCATTATTACTGATGTATAACATTCCTGCACCAACTGATCTTTTTAACATCCATCAGCCAATATTGGCAGACAGAACAAGCAGCTAAATGCCTCTCCACCAGATGCTGCACGCATCGATGTGTTGTCTGTGAAGTGCAAGGATGATGCTTTATAACCCAGGTCGTGAATCAAAATTGGACAAGATAGCTTGAAGATTCTGCTATCGCAGAAGAAAATCAAAGCAGAATGCAATGTTTATTTTTCAGCTCACCTGGAACGTAGTTCCGGAGAGCTTATGGGATGGTGCGTCGTCAGTCCGTCCATCCGTCCACAAATACTTGCAACTTATTCTCTGAAGCTACACATTCGATTTCGATGAAATTAGAGCACAACGTTCATCACCGTGTATGTACCAAACTTTGTTCATGGCATAAAAAAACAGGCCCGAAGGGGGTATATGGGGGTTGCTCCTCAAAAAGATAGGTATTTGCTTTCCTCTCAGAAACTACACATGCAATTCTGATGAAACTTGACCACAACGTTCATCACCCATGATGTACCAAAGTTTGTTCACGGCATTAACAAAAAAAAAAATTGGGGTCTGAAGGGTCGACGGCGGGAGTTTACAGGGGGGTTGCCCCCCCCCACCAAAGAGGTATTTATTTTATTCTCAAACAACACACACAAATTTGATGAAACTTGACCACAACCTTTATCACACGTGATGTATCAAAGTTTGTTCACGGCATTGAAAAGAAAATCCAGAGGAGTTTACTTTCTCCTGTTACATATTTTGTGGGTCACCCATGCCTACCAGTGGTTCCCTGGTTATCTTATCCAGCCGCTTCCACATGAACGCCCCAGGGGTATTGCCCTTATGTTTACCTTTTAGTTATTTAATATGTTGGTCCTAAGTTTTGGATTTGGAATGTTAATAGATCTCCACAAGTTGAAAATTGTATTTTACCAAGTAGACTGCATCTTCCCGACACGCTGAGGGTTTTCTCACTCCGTTGTAAAGGTGTACCAAGTAGTGTGGTTGTACATTTCTCCTGGATGTAGGATGGGACTTGGAAAATGAGGCTGTAAAAAAACAACAAAAAAAGAGACAAGTTTAGTAATTGAGGAATGATTTGTTTCAAAGTACATGTACAGAAAATGTACATTTCTGTGAAAATAGTTTTGCATTGGACAAGCTTACTGAAGGTAGGTTATACTAACCCACTTCTGACTGCTCCATAACCGATCTACCTACCCATCATTCCTTGCCGTGTCAACCATTTGTATCATTGGCTTGACTTATCTTTGTGGTAGACCATATGATACAAAGTATGCTGATGCTCTTGAGAGGTTTGAAATGCTCCCGGAGACAGACTTTGATACAGCGGAACTCAAGTGGCACAAGGCATGCTACAGTTCCTCAACCTCAGAAAGCAAACTGTCCAGATTAGGAAAGCAGCGTGTACCATCTATGATAACTGATTATAAGAGTGGCCCTTAATCTTCTTCCTCAAGTAGTTCTTCATCAGCCAAACGGTGAAGTTACTTGCCACCAACGAGCTGGACGCTGCATGTTTTGCCAGAAGGATAAGAGAAATCTACACAGTGGCAATGTTGGGAAAGTTTGCCGAGATAATAGACCTTGCAAAAAATGGCCCGGTGAAGAATACAAGATTAGCAAATGCCAACGGCCTTATTGCAGCAGAAGCTTGTTACCATCTCCAATGTTGTGTGCAATCTGAACGAAAAAGTAAGGAGAGGGAATCGAACTCATCAGGCTAGGGATCGATAATAATCGACGAGTGTAT
>CM068961.1:99789115-99807842 GCA_035128595.1 Eptatretus atami | reverse complement strand
TGTGTTGTTGCGCAATGAGCAGGTAGAAAAGAAAGAAAACCACAGAATTGTCTGAGGAGGTCAGACACAAGATTGTAGCCAGCATGGACAATCTCAAGGCTACAAGTCCATCTCCAGAGACCTTGATGTTTCTGTGTCCACTGTACGCAATGTTATCAGGAAGTTTAAGGCCCATGGCACTGTAGCCATCCTCCCTGGACGTGGAGTTTCAACTCTCACCATCCGTCGCCAACTCAATGAAAGGGGGTTCTATTTTATATAGAACCCGCACACGGGGCCAGCAGTGACCACTCTTTTCGTTGTGTCTGTCTGTCTGTCTGTTTGTGACTCTCCAGAGCATAGCTCCATGACGTTTGATGTGATCTTGATGAAACTTGGACACAAGCTAGATATCATGGTCTAGTTGTGTCTTTTTGTATGAGGGCGTCCCACGCCCCTTGTGGGCGGAGCCACGCCCACTTGAACTTTTTTATTTTTTTCTCGATTTTTTTTCTCGCAATTTCATTTCCTAGAAGCTGTGCGTAATGTCCATTTTGACGGAAGAGATAGGTTTTTACGGTAGGACTTCCTTTTTTTTTTCACTTTTTTTTACGGTAGGGCCCACAATCCACTTCCTTTCTTCTGTAAATTTTGACGGAAGAGAGTAGGTTTTTTCGGTAGGGCTTCCTCAAAAGCTTCCACTAACTCAATTGTACCTATCGTGGCATTGGGTCATTCTACCTCAGTTCACCCAAGGGTTGTAACCCGACCCCCTCAGATTTGGCTAATTTTTTTGCATGCATGTTACATATGATAGTCTATGTTCACATACAAATTTTTAGCTAAATCGGACTAGGGGTTGACGAGATATGACCTTTGAGAACTTTTGACCTTTTCGACTAATGTCACGTTTCCACCAAAATTCCAATCCTCATATCTCAGCAACCCCTTGCCCTATCTCGATTATTTTGGTGTCGTTGGAAAGGTAATATGTCCATAGAATGCAAATCCAGCATCGGTTCGTCAATCAAGTTAAGTTAGGGTGGATGATTTTTGGACATGACATTTGACCTTGACCTTGAAGACCTCGTGACCTTGACCTGACCTTGCATGAAAATGAAAGTTCATACTGTCTACTATAACATATCAAAAACTGGAGGGTAGTATTTTTTGTTCTCGAGATATTTTCGGCCAAAGTTCAAAGGTCGTTAAAATGGCAACAAACATGCCCCAGGCTTGTCAGTTTACAGCCAATATTGTGCCCAGACTCATCCCAATCATAGATGATGACACATGTTGGTTCCACTACAAGTTGTAACATGCTCCTTTGGTGACTTGGAACTTAGACAGGGGGCATCTCAGAAAAATTTCTGATATCCACTCCTATTCTAGTAGCACTAAATAATACATTTTTGAAAATTTTCTGATATCAACTCTCCAATCGTAGGTGTCGCCAACCCTACCATTAGGAGTTGATATCAGAAAATTTGACGAAGTCGCTGGTAGCATTATTTTTCCAGTTGTCCGTCCGGCTGTCCATCCGTGATAGGTTTTTGTTACCGCGATAACTTCAGAACGGCTGAAAGGATCAAAGTCAAACTTGGTGTAAGTATGTATGATGATGTAAAGATAATCTGATTAAATTATGGTGAAAAGGGCTGAGGTCCGGTTTGGTAAAAATTGTTACCACGCTAACTTGTGAACCAGTGATGGGATTTTGACCAAACTTGGTATAAATATCTACAGTCAGTCCTCACTTAACGTTGTAGTTACATTCTTGAAAAGTGCGACAAACTGAAACGACTTTAAGCGAATCCAATTTCCCCATAATAACAAGAAGCGAATACTTCGATATCGCGCGGCTGGGGCAGTAAAAGCCTAGGTTAAGAATGATGAAACAATTTTGCAGTTATAAAATTTAAATGTAGACACGGTGAATTAGCATGCATGATGGGAAGAGTTGTGACGTTGGACAAATTTCTATTTATAGCCCTCAGATCAAAGGGCGTACGCGGCCATAAGTATGACAGAAGACACAGGACAGAATAGCCAATTATATAACAGCGCGATGTCGCCGTGCTGTAATAACCACTTCTGTCACCAAAAAAAAAGAGGAAGAAATCACCTCCACAAGACGTTTTAAAACACTTCTGGTGAAAAACAATGAAGAACGAGAGTTACAACGCTGCGCGTCAACAACTAACGGAACAGGAAGATTATCACTTCCTGCTCAGAAAATCAACTTCCGGCGTCACACAGAAAACGATTCAGCACAAAAAACGTCGCTCTTCCACATTAACCCCGCCACAATCCACCCGGCAATCTCCGTCCACAATCCACCCGGCAATCTCCGCCCAGATCACACCCAACAATAAGTGTGACAGAAGACACAGGACAGAATAGCCAATTATATAACAGCGCGATGGCGCCGTGCTGTAATTAATGTAAAAAGGTGAGGGCAGGGGGGTTAGGTTTCAGGGAAAATGAAATTGTCAAACAAAAGACATTATTTACATATAGAGTACAAGTTTTAAATAATTTTAAACAAACAATTGAACATAATCATCTCTAGTTGCTTTTCTTTCATCTCTAGTTGCTTCAGATCTTAATTGGTTAGCTCTTCTCCGTGTGATTTCAAAAGTTGTGTAACGTCGGCTTCTTCTACCTCATCAAAACCCGCTTTATTGGCCAAGCCGAGGAATACTTTCTTCAAAGCGAGGACAACATCTTTAAATCCTTTCAAGTCATTGACACATTCAGGCCACAACTTCCTCCACACACCATTCGTGCACATCTGAGTAACTTCAGCCCAGGACCCACCGATGTTATCGATGCACAGCTCTGTGTGTATGTAAGGCCTATACTGTGCATACTGGGTGGGCTTACACAACAGTATTTATAGTACAGCTTATACACCGGTATTTACGGTATGGTTTATACTCTAGCTTATTTAAAAGAGGAAAACCATTAGTTTGGTACTAAATTAGAGGTAAAACGACTTTATAACGGAACATTGAATGACTAAACGAGTATGTTCTCAAATAGATCAGCAACTTAATACCGAAACAATGTTAACCGGGACGATGTTAAGCGAGGACTTGCTGTATTATGATGCAAAGATGAACTGATTAGATATAGGCATCAAGGTCAGGTCATGCCAGTGTGAACAGCTGAAGGATCCAAGTCAAACATAATACAAGTATGTATAATGTTTTATATATATGTATAATGTGTTTGAAATGTTTTGGTTTTTTTTTAAGAAGAAGAAGCGCTTCCAACATCAAGCACAATAGACTATTGTGCCTGAGGAAGCAGGCGAAACGTTGCGTGAGAGACCGGGTCTGCTCTCGCTTTTTGGTTTCAAATTAGCGGAGTCGATCTAGTTTTTTCTTTTGGTTGGAAGCGCCTTCTTCTTTAAAAATGTGTAATCACAACCGCCCCAATCCTATAATTATATAATCACACACACATACATAAACTGATTAGATTATGGGGTCAAAGGTCAGAGGTCCTGTTAAGTAAATATTCTGTTACCGTGCTAACTTGTGAATCATTGATGGGATTTTGATCAAACTTGGTATAAGTATGTATATTATGATGCAAAGATGAACTGATTAGATTTCGGCATCAAAAGGTCAGAGGTCATGTCAGGTAAAAATGTGATACTTGAGAACAGCTGAAGGGATTTAAATCAAACATGCACAAGTATTACAATAATGTAATCATGGGACGGAGGCATATACAGTTGGTCGACTTTGCGACGTCAAATTATGTCTGGTTTACTTCTACATTTTCAAATTTTGAGTTCCAATATAAAGAGTTGGTCAAGTGATTACATTTTACCAAATTTTTACACATTTATCTGCAAGTTATAGTGTTCCCTTACCTTGTTAACAGCATCAGGCCAGTGCTGAGTTTCAAGGCAGAGTCCATCGTGTGCAGAATAAGAGGTTCCACCCTTTCCCAGCACTCCTGATAGTGCATGGCAGTGTACAGCTGCACCCCTGCATAGTTGTCTCTACCGTGAGGGTGCGTCACTTCTCTCGATCGTATACCCTATAATTTGGGGGATGGGGGAGGAAAGAGAGTACCCGATGTAGAATTTAAAAGATAAAGTTATAACAGCTACGTGACGGAAGGTGTACTGTGTACAAGTACGTGTTGGACACAAAGCACTGCTCTTTCGAGGCAGGTATTTAAAGTACCAAAGCTGGAGCTTCATCATTAAAGACTGAGAACAGCAGCAAAGCTGTCTCATTGGAGGTGAGAGAATGAATTAGCCCAAAAGAGTTGATATAAATTGACTCTGGGTGATCATTGTATATCTTATTTCGGCGAAGGGGTCTTAAGTCTTCCCCTGTTGTAATGCTAATGATTTTCATTCTTGGCTCAGGGCAAAGATGACAGAACGCAGTGCATGGAAATTGATGTTAGAGGATTGATGAGACCCAGTGGAGACGGAGTAGGTGAGTAATATGGATGGAATGCTATTGAGAGGGCACTGGAGTTTTTTGGTTGAATGAGAAATCGGCATTTTGAAATTCAAATTGCAGTGTTGGAATAAGAATAATGAATAGTCATGGAAATGAAAGATAATGTCAAGTTATAATGAGATGGGGAAACAAGTTTGTGACCAGAGGGAAAACTGTTGTTTGGCGCATATTGGAAGCAAATGGGTTTTAACAAACAAGGGTTCGTGTCACAAAACCCTAAATGTTCTTTCACAGATCGATGTTACAACCAATAGGTAGTGTGGTCAAAGCTTGCATTAATTTAAAAGAATTATAAGCGATACGCACAGCACAGCAAAATTACGATCAATTTCACAAAGCTGTTTACCACCATCTCAGATTATCCCCAATCCAAAACCATGATCTTTTCTACCCTCTCTACCCTCCCCCCTCCCCACTCCAATGCCCTTTCCATCCAAATTTCCAGTTTTCCCTCCTGAGAGTTCCCTTCTGTATCCATCTTGTTCACCCCATGCATTCTCTCCTGCCCCCTATTCCTTCCCACACCCATTCTTTGTCCACCTCCCTCTGCGTTGGCCTTCGGCTCTAATGTGGGTCCTGTTGCGTTCTGGTCGGTTTGGTGTTTCGTGTTTGCCTCCTTGAATACAGACTAGGAAACTTTTTCAATCCAAAAGATGTACTTGTCCACAATCAAGTTGAATAACCACACAAACCACCAGGGAGAGGGTTACTTGTGTCAGCCCTAAGTGTTACTGGACCATGATATTGTTGCGAATTCGTGCCCGCCGGCGTGCGAACGACCGCGTGTAGCCAAAAGCGGCCGCCTCGCCCACCGGAACGGACAATTCAGTCGTGACCCTCCGGGAACTACCGCCAGTCACGGGTGGGGGGGTTTAACCTCACCACAACTCAGTCCGCATTCTACCTGCGCGAAATAGGGTCCGATCGCCGAATGGTCGATTTACCTAAGTACTCGCGCGAGTAGCATACCGAGGAGTGTACCAAGCCACAGGTCGACTCCGGACACGAACCGCTTGAGCGGCTCGTTCCGTACTACAGGGATAACCGAGCGGAGTTATCTCGACCTTGGCGGTTCATTGGTTACCGGGAACTTACACCCACTATCAATCCCTTACGTGATGCAAGATGGAGATTCAATAAAAGGAAGGAGACGAAGCAAGGCGGGAAACAGTTCAACAAGCAATGCACATTTATTACGGAAACACGGAAGGCATGTATATTACAGTCAAGACAAAATGCAACAAATAACAGTCAAGACAAAACAATACGACCGAATAAAAGGGCAATTATTTACACTTATACAGTTCTACTTGTCGCGGACTTGGCGCCAATCACTCATTCCAAAAAGCAAAGGAAAGAAAGCCACCCTCACAGGCAAGGAGGCAGACAGGTCCGTGGACCAAATGTGCGTGGAACCTGGAGGAGCGGCCAGGTCCACGAGACCGAGAAGGTCTTACCCGCTTCCTCGTGACGCGGATGGCGGGCAAGCCGCAATGTCCGCGCCGCTGCGCCCCGACTCCGTGCCCCTGGCGTGTCGGCGAGCCCTCTCCGGCGTGCTCCGCGCAAGCAGTTTGGTTGGCACCACGTTTAGGGTGGGGGAGGAACGGGGCCCCCCAGCACTATCTCAGCGCGGATGGGGGGGAAAATTGCTGATGCTCAGGGAGAGGGAATGGCTGGCTGGCTTGGACCCCGCGACGAGACGGCACCAACGACGAGACGAGCGACCTCCACACCGCAACCTCGATGCCGACCGCCGTATTCACTCGACTCGAACTCGAACTCTTCACTCGCCCCGACCAGCCGCTGCAACTTTTTGAGTCGCCTTGTGCTTGCGTCTTTATAGGCCGGAGGAGAGGCATATATGCAAATTTCAGGATCAAAACGCGAGTGGAGGCGGGGCCACGCCACCCCTCTGTTCAGCCATTGGTGCGGCAAAAAGGGGCGTGAACCCTTTTTGATCCGAATTCCTCTCGTAAAGAATCCACGTTCATCGCGCTTGAGGCAGGGCCATACCGCCCGATGCTCGCCCATTAGACGGAGAAAAAGGGGCGTGAAGCCTTTTTGATCCGAATTTCTCCCTGAGCGGAACGCATTCGTACCCACGGCTCGACGCGTTCGGCATAAATTACCGAACGGGCCCTGGACAGCACGACGTTTGGTGTTGACTGGTGGTGTGGTCGATGGTTGTAGGAGATAGCCGAAGGTGGTGGGGTTTGCTGTGGTGGTTTGGTGGTTGGCGGGCGTCGTTTGGGAATGGCGGTGAAGCGATGTTTGCGGGATGGAGTTGTAAAGGTAGTGGCTGTTTGCGTTGTTGGCGGCTTAATGGTCCAAAATAACAATAGAGAAAGAAAATGGCTAACTCAAAGCGTCGCAGCCCGGATGAATCACACCATATTCCCTCTATACAACGGGTTTGGGCTTAACTACACATGAACTTACCGATATATCTCACCTGAGGACTCTTTATGGTGTAATGGCGAATTTCCACAACCGTAACAATATTGTGTCAGGTGAATGCAATTTATGCCTGGTGTTGGCTTAATGTTAGGGTAGTGGGCTTGGGATCCTAAGGTCCTGAGTTTGAAATCCTGCTTGGCTGTTGAATTAATTCCAGGAGAGATCTCTCTCTACAAGATTGTAGCCAAGCATGGACAATCTCAAGGCTACAAGTCCATCTCCAGAGACCTTGATGTTTCTGTGTCCACTGTACGCAATGTTATCAGGAAGTTTAAGGCCCATGGCACTGTAGCCATCCTCCCTGGACGTGGAGTTTCAACTCTCACCATCCGTCGCCAACTCAATGAAAGGGGGTTCTATTTTAATATAGAACCCGCCACACGGGCGCCAGCAGTGACCACTCTTTTCGTTGTGTCTGTCTGTCTGTCTGTTTGTGACTCTCCAGAGCATAGCTCCATGACGTTTGATGTGATCTTGATGAAACTTGGACACAAGCTAGATATCATGCGTCTAGTTGTGTCTTTTTGTATGAGGGCGTCCCACGCCCCTTGTGGGCGGAGCCACGCCCACTTGAACTTTTATTTTTTTCTCGATTTTTTTCTCGCAATTTCATTTCCTAGAAGCTGTGCGTAATGTCCATTTTGACGGAAGAGATAGGTTTTTACGGTAGGACTTCCTTTTTTTTTCACTTTTTTTTACGGTAGGGCCCACAATCCACTTCCTTTCTTCTGTAAATTTTGACGGAAGAGATAGGTTTTTACGGTAGGGCTTCCTCAAAAGCTTCCACTAACTCAATTGTACCTATCGTGGCATTGGGTCATTCTACCTCAGTTCACCCAAGGGTTGTAACCCGACCCCCTCAGATTTGGCTAATTTTTTTGCATGCATGTTACATATGATAGTCTATGTTCACATACAAATTTTTAGCTAAATCGGACTAGGGGTTGACGAGATATGACCTTGGAAACTTTTGACCTTTTCGACTAATGTCACGTTTCCACCAAAATTCAAATCCTCATATCTCAGCAACCCCTTGCCCTATCTCGATTATTTGTGTCGTTGGAAAGGTAATTGTCCATAGAATGCAAATCCAGCATCGGTTCGTCAATCAAGTTAATTAGGGTGGATGATTTTTGGACATGACATTTGACCTTGACCTTGAAGACCTCGTGACCTTGACCTGACCTTGCATGAAAATGAAAGTTCATACTGTCTACTATAACATATCAAAAAACTGGAGGGTAGTATTTTTTGTTCTCGAGATATTTTCGGCCAAAGTTCAAAGGTCGTAAAAATGCAACCAAATCATGACATACATAGACATGCCCAGGCTTGTCAGTTTACAGCCAATATTGTGCCCAGACTCATCCCAATCATAGATGATGACACATGTTGGTTCCACTACAAGTTGTAACATGCTCCTTTGGTGACTTGGAACTTAGACAGGGGGCATCTCAGAAAAATTTCTGATATCCACTCCTATGCTATAGCACTAAATAATACATTTTTGAAAATTTTCTGATATCAACTCTCCAATCGTAGGTGTCGCCAACCCTACCATTAGGAGTTGATATCAGAAAATTTGACGAAGTCGCTGGTAGCATTATATTTTCCAGTTGTCCGTCCGGCTGTCCATCCGTGATAGGTTTTTGTTACCGCGATAACTTCAGAACGGCTGAAAGGATCAAAGTCAAACTTGGTGTAAGTATGTATGATGATGTAAAGATAATCTGATTAAATTATGGTGAAAAGGGCTGAGGTCCGGTTTGGTAAAAATTGTTACCACGCTAACTTGTGAACCAGTGATGGGATTTTGACCAAACTTGGTATAAATATCTACAGTCAGTCCTCACTTAACGTTGTAGTTACATTCTTGAAAAGTGCGACAAACTGAAACGACTTTAAGCGAATCCAATTTCCCCATAATAACAAGAAGCGAATACTTCGATATCGCGCGGCTGGGGGCAGTAAAAGCCTAGGTTAAGAATGATGAAACAATTTTGCAGTTATAAAATTTAAATGTAGACACGGTGAATTAGCATGCATGATGGCGAAGAGTTGTGACGTTGGACAAATTTCTATTTATAGCCCTCAGATCAAAGGGACGTACGCGCCATAAGTTGTGACAGAAGACACAGGACAGAATAGCTAATTATATAAACAGCGCGATGTCGCCGTGCTGTAATAACCACTTCTGTCACCAAAAAAAAGAGGAAGAAATCACCTCCACAAGACGTTTTAAAACACTTCTGGTGAAAAACAATGAAGAACGAGAGTTACAACGCTGCGCGTCAACAACTAACGGAACAGGAAGATTATCACTTCCTGCTCAGAAATCAACTTCCGGCGTTCACACAGAAAACGCGATTAGAAAAAAACGTCGCTCTTCCACATTAACCCCGCCCACAATCCACCCGGCAATCTCCGTCCACAATCCACCCGGCAATCTCCGCCCAGATCACACCCAACAATAAGTGTGACAGAAGACACAGGACAGAATAGCCAATTATATAACAGCGCGATGGCGCCGTGCTGTAATTAATGTAAAAAGGTGAGGGGCAGGGGGGTTAGGTTTCAGGGAAAAATGAAATTGTCAAACAAAAGACATTATTTACATATAGAGTACAAGTTTTAAATAATTTTAAACAAACAATTGAACATAATCATCTCTAGTTGCTTTTCTTTCATCTCTAGTTGCTTCAGATCTTAATTGGTTAGCTCTTCTCCGTGTGATTTCAAAAGTTGTGTAACGTCGGCTTCTTCTACCTCATCAAAACCCGCTTTATTGGCCAAGCCGAGGAATACTTTCTTCAAAGCGAGGACAACATCTTTAAATCCTTTCAAGTCATTGACACATTCAGGCCACAACTTCCTCCACACACCATTCGTGCACATCTGAGTAACTTCAGCCCAGGACCCACCGATGTTATCGATGCACAGCTCTGTGTGTATGTAAGGCCTATACTGTGCATACTGTGGGTGGGCTTACACAACAGTATTTATAGTACAGCTTATACACCGGTATTTACGGTATGGTTTATACTCTAGCTTTATTAAAAGAGGAAAACCATTAGTTTGGTACTAAATTAGAGGTAAAACGACTTTATAACGGAACATTGAATGACTAAACGAGTATGTTCTCAAATAGATCAGCAACTTAATACCGAAACAATGTTAACCGGGACGATGTTAAGCGAGGACTTGCTGTATTATGATGCAAAGATGAACTGATTAGATATAGGCATCAAGGGTCAGGTCATGCCAGGTGAACAGCTGAAGGGATCCAAGTCAAACATAATACAAGTATGTATAATGTTTTATATATATGTATAATGTTTGAAATGTTTTGGTTTTTTTTTAAGAAGAAGAAGGCGCTTCCAACATCAAGCACAATAGACTATTGTGCCTGAGGAAGCAGGCGAAACGTTGCGTGAGACCGGGTCTGCTCTCGCTTTTTGGTTCAAATTAGCGGAGTCGATCTAGTTTTTTCTTTTGGTTGGAAGCGCCTTCTTCTTTAAAAATGTGTAATCACAACCGCCCCAATCCTATAATATATATAATCACACACACATACATAAACTGATTAGATTATGGGGTCAAAGGTCAGAGGTCCTGTTAAGTAAATATTCTGTTACCGTGCTAACTTGTGAATCATTGATGGGATTTTGATCAAACTTGGTATAAGTATGTATATTATGATGCAAAGATGAACTGATTAGATTTCGGCATCAAAAGGTCAGAGGTCATGTCAGGTAAAAATGTGATACTTGAGAACAGCTGAAGGGATTTAAATCAAACATGGCACAAGTATTACAATAATGTAATCATGTGGACGGAGGCATATACAGTTGGTCGACTTTGCGACGTCAAATTATGTCTGGTTTTACTTCTACATTTTCAAAATTTTGAGTTCCAATATAAAGAGTTGGTCAAGTGATTACATTTTACCAAATTTTTACACATTTATCTGCAAGTTATAGTGTTCCCTTACCTTGTTAACAGCATCAGGCCAGTGCTGAGTTTCAAGGCAGAGTCCATCGTGTGCAGAATAAGAGGTTCCACCCTTTCCCAGCACTCCTGATAGTGCATTGGCAGTGTACAGCTGCACCCCTGGCATAGTTGTCTCTACCGTGAGGGTGCGTCCACTTCCTCGATCGTATACCCTATAATTTGGGGGATGGGGGAGGAAAGAGAGTACCCGATGTAGAATTTAAAAGATAAAGTTATAACAGCTACGTGACGGAAGGTGTACTGTGTACAAGTACGTGTTGGACACAAAGCACTGCTCTTTCGAGGCAGGTATTTAAAGTACCAAAGCTGGAGCTTCATCATTAAAGACTGAGAACAGCAGCAAAGCTGTCTCATTGGAGGGTGAGAGAATGAATTAGCCCAAAAGAGTTGATATAAATTGACTCTGGGTGATCATTGTATATCTTATTTCGGCGAAGGGGGTCTTAAGTCTTCCCCTGTTGTAATGCTAATGATTTTCATTCTTGGCTCAGGGCAAAGATGACAGAACGCGTGCATGGAAATTGATGTTAGAGGATTGATGAGACCCAGTGGAGACGGAGTAGGTGAGTAATATGGATGGAATGCTATTGAGAGGGCACTGGAGTTTTTTGGTTGAATGAGAAATCGGCATTTTGAAATTCAAATTGCAGTGTTGGAATAAGAATAATGAATAGTCATGGAAATGAAAGATAATGGTCAAGTTATAATGAGATGGGGAAACAAGTTTGTGACCAGAGGAGAAAACTGTTAGTTTGGCGCATATTGGAAGCAAATGGGTTTTCAACAAACAAGGGTTCGTGTCACAAAACCCTAAATGTTCTTTCACAGATCGATGTACAACCAATAGGTAGGTGTGGTCAAAGCTTGCATTAATTTAAAAGAAATTATAAGCGATACGCACAGCACAGCAAAATTACGATCAATTTCACAAAGCTGTTTACCACCATCTCAGATTATCCCCAATCCAAAACCATGATCTTTTCTACCCTCTCTACCCTCCCCCCATCCCCACTCCAATGCCCTTTCCATCCAAATTTCCAGTTTTCCCTCCTGAGAGTTCCCTTCTGTATCCATCTTGTTCACCCCATGCATTCTCTCCTGCCCCCTATTCCTTCCCACACCCATTCTTTGTCCACCTCCCTCTGCGTTGGCCTTCGGCTCTAATGTGGGTCCTGTTGCGTTCTGGTCGGTTTGGTGTATTCGTGTTTGCCTCCTTTGAATACAGACTAGGAAACTTTTTCAATCCAAAAGATGTACTTGTCCACAAATCAAGTTGAATAACCACACAAACCACCAGGGGAGAGGGTTACTTGTGTCAGCCCTAAGTGTTACTGGACCATGATATTGTTGCGAATTCGTGCCCGCCGGCGTGCGAACGACCGCGTGTAGCCAAAAGCGGCCGCCTCGCCCACCGGAACGGACAATTCACGTCGTGACCCTCCGGGAACTAACCGCCGACGTCGGGACGGGTGTGGCGGGGGGGGGTTTAACCTCACCACAACTCAGTCCGAATTCTACCTGCGCTCGAAATAGGGTCGATCGCGCCGAAGGTCGATTTACCTAGAAGTACTCGGCGGAGTAGCATTAGCCGAGATGTGTACCAAGCACACAGGTCGACTGCCGGACAGGAACGAATGCCGCGAGGGGTGAGCGCTCGTGCGTATCTACAGCGGATAGAAGCCGGGCGGGTAGTGACTCAGGTCCGACCGCGTTGGCTGGGTTCAGATCGGATTTACCGGCGAACTACACCCGACATCGAATCCCCTGGACTGTGCTGATGCAAGATGAGATCAATAAAGAAGAGACGAGAGCGAGAGCGCGGGGAAACAGGGTCTCAAGCAAGCAATGCAAGACATGATTACCGGAGAACACGGAGCATGTATGATTACTAGTGCAAGACAAGAATGCAACAAACAGTAGACGAGTCAACGACATAAAAAGGCAGATGGGACGGGCGAATAAAAGGGCATATCATTACACTTATACATGGTCTAGGGCGCTGTGTCGGGGGGGGGAGGGGGAGATTAAGAAAGGAGGAGGGGGGGCTGTCTGCGGCGAGCGATGCACTGCATTCCAGAAATGGGGCGAGAAAGAGAAAAAGCCACCCTCACGAGCAAGGCAGCAGACAGTCCGTGGGACCAGAATGTCGTATGGAACCTAGGAGAGCGCCAGGGTCCACGAGAATCGAGAACTGTGCTTAACCGCGTTCCTCGGACGGCGGGGATGGCGCAAGCGCACGATTGTGTCCGCGGGGGCGCGCGTGGCGCCGCCGAAGGGCTCGGCGTGCCGCCTGGCGGGGGGGCGCGTCGCGGAGCCCGGTGCGCGCGGCGGGTGCTCGCGCAAGTCAGCTTGAGGATGTTGGGCATCCACGTTTAGGGTTCGGAGGACGGCAGCCGCCCCACACTAAGTCTCATCGCGATGGGGAACATTGCTGTATGCTCAGGAGAGGGAATGGGCTGGCTAGGCTTGACCCCGGGCCGACGAGAGGCGCACCAACGACGTGAACGTGGCGACCTCCACACCGCAACTCGAGTGCCCGGGGGAACCGCAGCCGTGATTCACTCGACTCGAACTCGAACTCTTCACTCGCCCCGACCAGCCGCCTGCAACTTTTTGAGTCGCCTTGTGCTTGCGTCTTTATAGGCCGGAGGAGGAGCATATATGCAAATTTCAGGATCAAAACGCGAGTGGAGGCGGGGCCACGCCACCCTCTGTTCAGCCATTGTTGCGCAAAAAGGGGCGTGAACCCTTTTTGATCCGAATTCCTCTCGTAAAGAATCCACGTTCATCGCGCTTGGAGGCAGGGCATATACCGCCCGAGCTCGCCCATTAGACGGAGAAAAAGGGGGCGTGAAGCCTTTTTGATCCGAATTTTCCCTGAGCGGAACGCATTCGTACCCACGGCTCGACGGTTCGGCATAATTACCGAACGGGCCCTGGACAGCACGACGTTTGGTGTTGACTGGTGGGTTGGTCGATGGTTGTAGAGGAGATAGCCGAAGGTGGTGGGGGTTTGCTGTGGTGGTTTGGTGGTTGGGCGGGCTCGTTTGGGAATGGCGGTGAAGCGATGTTTGCGGGATGGAGTTGTAAAGGTAGTGGCTGTTTGCGTTGTTGGCGGCTTAATGGTCCAAAATAACAATAGAGAAAAGAAAATGGCCTACTCAAAGCGTCGCAGCCCGGATGAATCACACATATTCCCTCTATACAACGGGTTTGGGCTAACTACACATGAACTTACCGATATATCTCACCTGAGGACTCTTTATGGTGTAATGCGAATTTCCACAACCGTAACAATATTGTGTCAGGTGAATGCAATTTATGCCTGGTGTTGGCTTAATGGTTAGGGTAGTGGGCTTGGGATCCTAAGGTCCTGAGTTTGAATCCTGCTTGGCTGTTGAATTAATTCCAGGAGGGGTTGACTCAGCCTGTCATCCTTCCGAGGTCAGCAAAATGTGTACCAGCTTGCTGGGATGATTGAGCCATTTCAGTATCCTGCGTCGGAGTAGCAACCCGTCTAGGATTGTGCCCAATAGCTCAGGCGACTGCTTCGGCAGCACCGACGCTCTGCACAGAGTATCGTCCCAATCTTCTTCTTGCATATGGCAGCTTAGCTGCCGGGGTAGCTATCATTTCTTGGATGCGCGACTGTGTCGCTGATGCAGTGACCCTCTACCAGTACACACTGGTACTCATTTTGCCGACCTCAGAAGGATGACAGGTTGAGTCAACCCCCTGGTGTATTAATTCAGCGGCCAACGGGGCTTGAACTCAGGACCCTAGGATCCCAAGCCGCCACCCTCACCACGAAGCTAACACCAGGCTACATGGTCCCAATGAATGGATGGAATACAATTTAAATCTTCGAAAGCCTCACTAGGGTGTGTAGATTGCAGTAGATCTGAGAATGAATGAGCTAAGGTAGATTTGTGCACACCCCACCCCTCATCATCACCATAGCTTCTGTCCCTTCGGGTATAGGCAAGGTGAATAAAGCGTTTCAGATTTCACAAATATAACTTTATCACATGGAAGGAGATAAACAAATATATCTTTTACAGTTTTATGAACTCATCGTACACTTGTGTTCAGCACCTTGAGAGTATTGCCTTGGAGTTTGTTGAGGTCATATGCCTACTCTTCCTGTTGGGAAACATGGTGAGTATTACCTGGCACATGGATGACGCCCTTGCTCTTGCATCAAACAGAAGTTGTGGTCAAAACCACCTCCAGGCAGGTTGGCGAGCCGATCGCGGAGTCGCACCGGTTTGCGAAGATCGAACAGTGTGCCCTCCACTGATGCAATTTCACCTAGCACACGGAATCGTTTCACTTTCCCCCTCATACCCACAAGGCAACTTTCTAACCAGTTGATATATCTATGCTATGTGCATGCAACATGTAAACAAATTTTCCAATTACACACCAGTTTCTTATGGTCTTGTCCATCAAATCCATCTGTCGTTTTTTTTTCTGTCCAGGGGCAGGTCCTTTGCTACCAAACCAGCTTTCATGGTCAGGATTACACTGGGTGATTTGCCATTGGTTTTCCAACGGTGGTCCGGGCAAGGGTTTGCAATTTATCCATGGGCTGACGAACTCTTCATGAAGGATCTTTAATATCCACTAGCTAATACTGGCAGATTAGTCCTCAGCTTAATGCCCCTTCCAACAAATCATGCACACAGTTTGCAGTACCCTGCGTGCAAAACACCTGGGTGACACTTTGTACTGAGGTCTAGAATTGTACTCAGATTGGTGAGTGTACCATTTCGAAACTATGATGCCAGTCCATTTTTTGGTATAGTGTTGAGGCTCATGGAGGAGCTCGAACACAGAATGGACCAGGACATAACATAACGAAAAGAACAGTAGAAAGAGGGAGGAGGAGAGTACACACCAACAGGAGGGTTGAGGAATAAAATTAGAGATGTGTGGAAGAATTCTTTTTTTTTTTGTTTTTCCTCTATATATATATAATATCTCTCTCTCTCTCTCTCTCTCTCTCTCTCTCTCTCTCTCTCTCTCTCTCTCTCTCGTATGTCATTGCTGGATGAGGCAAGTGAGTGTTCGGGTGGGGAAGAAGTTGACAAATACACAAGTACCTGTTGGAATTGATGTGTCATCAACAGGTATGTAGTTGTCAGCAGCAATGGAAACTTCGTGGTCATAAATGTTACCCTGCAAATAACTATTATTCACATCTTTGATAACATGTTCCAGTCTCTAATATCATTTCTTAGTCGTGTATTGCCAAGACTAAAGTACATTTATCTTAACCCTCAAAATAGGCTTGGATGTAGCCTTTCAGTAGATAACTTGCCCAGCCTACCTGGCCAGCAAGGTTGAAGTACACGTGACTGGTAAGGCTTAATGGTGTACTGTGGGTCGTGGTAGCCCTGTAAGATATCTCCAACTCTTGACCCCTCAACAGGTAAGTCACAGATGCCTCAACAGCACCTGGGAAGCCTTGGTCTCCATCGGGTGAATTTATGGTCAGAGTTACTCCACCTGCTATGGGTTTGGACTTCCAGATGGCCTGCAAGCAAGCACGTGTATTAATCCGAGGAAAATAAACCTCGATTCTCTATATATTTTTAACATTTTATATCTTGTAACATTTTATCCTTGCGAAAGTCTTCTCTTTTTTTTTCCATACAAGATCAATTTTCAAAAAAAGGTGGTGTAGGAGGGGGATGGAAGTGAGAGTGGTGAGAACCAAGTGAACACAGAACCAGTATATGGTTTGGATTTGGATGAATGGGCAATGAGAGAGTGAGTCTTGCAGAGGTGAAGTGGGAAGGTTTAAATAAGGATAGAAAAGGTCGCTGGTAGAGATGTACGAGGAGTGATGGTGTCATACCACCACGTTTGAGGCCTGTGTTTTTGTTTTTTTTTTGGCGACAAATTCAGGCTAATGGAGGAGCGAGAACACAGAATGGATCAGGATGTAACAGAACAAAAATAACAGCAGAAAGAGAGGGAGGGGGTGACACATACCAACAGCAGTGTTGGGAGCAAAATCGAGGAGACTTGAACAAATAAGGGATGTGGGAAGAATGAGGGGTAGGGGGACGATGCATGGGGTGGACAAGGCTGCAGAAAACAAACTCTCAGGAAGGAAAAAGTGGAAACCTGGAAATAGTTGGAATATAGGAAGGGGGGGTGAGATGTGGAGATGATCATGGTTTTGGATGGGGGGGGTTGATTGAGAATGGTGGTGAACAGCCTTGAAGACCTGGAGAGAAGAATGAGATTGAAGAGAATGTGGAGGTTGGTTCCACGGGTGTGGAAAAAAAAAATAGAAAGAGAGGGACTGCTCATGTTTAATAAAACACAAATCCTTGCAATAACAATGGAATTCTCCAGCATGGAAACACGTTTTCAAAAAAAGTAAAGAAACAAGTCATAAAATCATTTTAAAGGAGAAGGGCACAAGGTAGAGCGCATGCCTCGGCCACATAATGCCTGAGATCCAACGAGAACATGTTGAGCCCAATACATTTTTGAAATATCATGCCTTGCCTTGAAAATATTGACTCGCTCGAGAGGAGAAAGAAATAAGATGCTCGAACCTTGCTGAAGCCAGCAGATCCTCCATGGAGACAATGAGTGCCGTCGTTTTGGGACACTCGGAACTCACGGCCACCCAGAGAAAACTTTGATCCCCCGATGCGATTGGCCACACGACCCACGACGACCCCGATGTACGCAGGATTCTCCAGGTAATCTAACGATCAAGTCAACATTGAGAGCATCGAGCGCACAATTCACAAAACGACTGTTAACAAACTATTACAAGTAATAAAAATGGTAAGTTGTAAGAAAATAAACGAGGACGTGATCTTGAGGCTCTCGATCAAGGATCGTACCATCGGCAGAATCGAACCCAAGCAGCACGTCGGCGGAGGCGCCGCGCGAGTCGCGCACGAGCAGCTCGTGCAGCGCGGCCCCGGCGCTGAGGACGCGCGCGCTCACTCCCGCGGAATGGAACGCGCACGAGGCTGGACCCTCCTCCGGCGCCCCCTCCTCTGCTGGCGCGTCCGTCATGATCGCTCGGCGTCTCCTTCGATATATTTATTTATATCCGTATGCACCTGCACCTATTTCCTGAACCCACTGGGAGGTACAGCAAATGGATGCCTGACAATCATTTCACCGTACACACCGTACGGTGTAAGACCGGAAGTGATTATGTCCATTCACGTTGCACGCACAATTGTGTCGCCACCGGCACGGTAGCCATGTTGCTGGGCCCAGTGCATGATTTAGCGCGTCCCGCGTTGCGTTATGTTCACGTGAGAAAATGTTCACATCCACTTTGACTGTCAACTCAAAATTAGCGTTCAATATCTCGCGATAATGTATCACGCGAGTCAAAATATATCTGCTGCGAGTGTGCCTACCAAGATGGCGGCGCTTGGTGGCGAGGAATTTGCACCGCTCACAATCTTTCCAGTGTTAAATACAGTTCAATTCTCACAATCATCAAAGCGATCTGTCTTCTTATTCCTCTTCCTCTCAATCTTCTTCTTCTTCCTCTTCTTCCTCTTCTTCTTCTTCCTCTTCTTCTTCTGCCTCTTCTTCTTCTTCACCACTTGTATTTAAATAATTTGAAGCGTCACAATCGAAGAGAGAAAACCATGATTGAAACAGATCCATCAATCGAAACCACGATTGAGAACAAGTTGTAGCTAAACTACTACTTGTACCGCAGCTGCTGTTTTATTGTCCTTCCGTCCTTGGGGACGACATCGAGCCACAACCACTGAATTGAAAAGAAGTTG
>CM068961.1:99755893-99789090 GCA_035128595.1 Eptatretus atami | reverse complement strand
TCGACATCACTAAATTCTCTCCGAACTATCTGCTGAACTACTACGTACTGAAAAATCGACATCACAAAAGTTCTCTCGCTACTTACTATGCACTACTACTGCTACTACCA
Organism: Eptatretus atami; assembly: GCA_035128595.1. NCBI lineage: Eukaryota > Metazoa > Chordata > Myxini > Myxiniformes > Myxinidae > Eptatretus > Eptatretus atami. The sequence goes on along the minus strand of CM068961.1, from coordinate 99,788,980 downwards.
CTGACATCACTAAATTCTCGACTAGCTACTACTAATAACATCGATCAATCACTAAATTCTCTCGAAACTACTACTACTGCTACGTACTACTACTACTGAACATTCGACATCACTATTCTCTCGAACTCTACTACTACTATACTACTAATAACATCGACATCACTAAATTCTCTCGAACTACTATACTACTACTTACTACTTGCTACTTGACATTGACATCTACTAATCATCGGAGTCTGGAACACTGAACGGGTTCCCTCTGTGAAGCCCATTTGTATATACCAATTCCCCTAAACGCTGCAATACGCCATTATATCGGTAGCTGTAAGTTAGAAACAACGTCAGTAAAGTTCTGTGTCCGTGCCGGAGACGCAATCTAATTGTCTACATACGCCAATGTGCGTTGAGAACGTTTAGCACATAGGTTCAAAGCACGCTACACATAGGTTCAAAGCAGCGCTACTAATAGGTTTCAAAAGCACGTTAACTCGCGTGGTTAACAATTAAGGTTCGGGTATTCTAAAACATACCTCGACGTGTTCGACTTATGAGTAACTTCAAGTAACGGTGGCCTGACGTGTGTAACGAATCGCGGGCGTGCCGAGAACTTATGCCAGCGTATGCGAAGCGTTGTGAGCCATACGTCGAGTAACGTCGTTAAAATTGTCAGCATGCTGAAATTTCACGAAGTAACTAAGGACGACCACGTAAAATGCCAGCATACTTCATTGTTTTTCACGCGTGCTCGCCTAACGTATTATCACAACTTACCCATACCGTATTCGACTTCCCAGCGTTTTAGACTACATTTTTCATAGGTCGGGCAACGCTGGGCTAAATCGGCAAGGGTGTGACGCGATGTTGACACTTCCATTTTCAGGCGGTTTATGAATTTTAAAATCGGCGTACGGCAGGTTTTAACAGAGAATGCATCACGAGTCGTCGGCGATACGTGAAGCGCGCTAATGACATAAGTTAAAACTATCGTTGGGCATAGGTTGTAAGCGACACAGGCTAAGCATTCGTTGCGATAAGTATCCTTTAAAACACACGAAACGTTCTGTGCCCGTTACTGGAATACGTTATGAATACGAACCAACTTTAAAAAAAAACCTCAAAACTTCATTGCGTACGCAACGTTTTACGGTGCATTTTTTATACGTTGCCAATTCTGCTAAAACGTCAAAGGTGGTGACAGGCGCCCTTATCAACTGTTTGTTGGAGTGCTCAATAGTGGTGGGTGGATCATTTCCAAAGTATTAGTATACTCGCATTCAACCATGGAATCAAAAGGAATCGAATAGTGAACCAGAATTGACACATCGATCCGAGTAATTCCTACGTCCAGGAATAAACCGTTTTTGGGGGGGGGGGTGGGGGGATTTTTTCATCCCTTTGACATGTTCCGGTCACAAAGTAAACCTGGTAATGTATTAATTTGAAAAAGGAACAGCCCCTGGGGCATCCCTGTTTGCAATATAGCAGCAAAAACAATCATTGCAAACTTAAGCATCGCCCGCAACGGAGTGTTCCCTTTAAAATATTAGTAATGAAATGGAAGACCAAGAAGAAAAAACCGAAAAGTAAAGAGAAAGATGGAGTCATCAGGCGAATACTGGATAGGTTCGGCCGCTACTTCCCACAACCCAAACCATCCAGGCACAACCAAGTGAGCCTTATCAGAAAAATTTCTTCTGCATCAATTCACTCTCTTACGAGAGATAGATAAAGAAAGAGAGGAATATAAAGATGAAAGAAGAAAAAGCAAGAAATTAAGACTGAATAAGAGAATTATAGAAATAAAATAAAAAATATAGAAAGAAATGTGAAAGGAACAATCAGAAAAACAAGGACAAATGTGTCCAAGAGCCCGGTCCTAAAGTTTTGTCTTCAACCGAAAAGAAGAAAAACAATGCGGAGCTCTCTTAGAGCCAAGCGTCGCACGCGGCTAAAAAAGACTGTCGGGAAAGAACCCGTGGCCCGTAAAGCATATTGATAGCTTCGCTGATGGAAGATAGCAATAATTACATCGACTGATAGTGTTGACATGTCATCTTTAAAAGGTCCAGAAGCACAGTTTGGAACTATTTTCTGAGAAGTTAAAGAAGTCAGTCCGAAAGTTGCATGCTCATTTAGTCAATAGATTGCTCATACACTGTTAAACACCAAATCAACACTTGAAAACAAACACCAGAGAAAGTATAGTGATCCTATGACATTCAGAACTGCCGATCATAAGAAACAACGTCTGCAACAGAAACATAATTTGCTTTCACATTCAACGATGAAGAGCCACTTTTGCCCCTGGGATGCTGCCTCCCTTCCACTACCCCCACGCCTCTCTCTCCCCACCCCTAAGCATGGGCGAACGTTGCCTCTCTCACCTTCCTCGTCTCCACTCCTATCCCCCTTCCCTCTCCCTTTGGTCCCGCGCCTCTCTTAGTATTCCCTCAGGCAAAGCGATGGGTGGGTATTTGCCTAGTCATACAATAAAACAAAAAGCATCGGCAAATTTCACATCAAGCTACTGATTGAATAAAGATAATTCTCAGGACAAAAACAACACAACACCATCATTTGAGGCCTTGGACCCATGTTCTGCACAGGAAAACCAATGGGTTCTGGTTCCACCGGTGCAAATGATCCTGCATTTTTTTCACCATCAATCATCCAAGGCTGTGAGGCTGTGAAATCATTATAATAAAAAATTAATTTTTTTTAAAGAACAACTCAAAAGTAAACAAATAGAGATAAATTGGGCTATTGTCTGCTCGTGCAACAAGTTTCACAAGGTGTCATTCAAACACAACTGCTTGACCAAAAATATAAATTCACATCACTTGTTCAAGGTCAAGCACTTTACATCAATCATGAATCTCAAGCTGCTGTGTATCTGCAGTTTTACAATTTTATACACTGTGAAATTTCACTGATAAGAGCTATGTGCAAATTTTCTTCCTTTGAAAAGAATTAACTTCCTTAAGAGCAGTATAGTGAATTGGCCGTGTTCAGACCTCAAAAACGTGTTCTGTTGCAGAAAGATCTGAAACGCTCACTTCCTCCCACAAACCCCCGTTTCCATCGAGAAACCCCCACTTCAACCAGGCCAACGAAGTATTCCATTGGCGAGATGCTATTACCAAGGTCTTCCGTTCGTTGGGATAGTTTGTTGGTCGCAGCTAATGTGATCACACTCCCGGCCCCTCGGAAATTATGAAGGTAACAGTAAGATGGCAGATGCAGTAAAGCCCTATCTCGATGTCTTTCGATATAAGAGTTCCTGGCCTTTGGGTCAAGGAGAATATGCAGCCGTAAACTAACATCTAGCCAGGAACAACTAATTAATGTTCAGTCACATTTCAGCATCATATATTATCCAGGATGTGCATCATTCTGTCAGGATAATAAACTAAAGCTGAAAATTGCATCCAAAGCAAATGAAGGCATAACACCAGCAGTAAACGCAGAGAGCGTCTAAAGTCAAGGACATGAGGAACTCCAATGCAGACAAGGGAAGCACCTGCCCTGACTCCTGATGCTACAGTTATTTACACAATCACATCGCTCAAATCCATGAGGAGGTAGAAACAGTCAGCTCTGCTCAAAGTCTTAGGACCATCTCAGAAAAGTGATCTCAAGGTTAGAACGTTGTTGTGTGAACAAAGAAGAGTCGTCCTACGCGCTACTCCATTCCCCTTCTCCCTTACACCCGTCTTGGCCGATACCCCCTGTAACCTCACAACCCAAGCCCCCGAGCCATGTTCCCTCGCCCCATGTTTTTTTGTGTGTATTAACTTTATTCCCCCTGCGAATTCCTTCCCATTATTGGTTTTCTCTCACACACGAACTATAATGGGGATGAATGAGCAACTTGACTGATTTTCTTGCAACAACATAATGCACTTCATAAACCAAGACATTATCGATACAGATCACAACAATGTCTGAATGTCATTGGAAATAGGAGTCAAAAAGCAAAATTATTTAGATATAATCATGTGTATTCTCTTGTCACACTATTGGACAATATGTAAAGACATCAGATTACTGTGCCAGTGAATCCGCATAAAATCTCAGCTCTGTAACAAGTCTGGTTCTTCACATGGTGCTTCGACTCACGTCCAAACTGCAATGACACAGACAGAAGATGTGCACACATTGCCATGTACCGGGAAAAAAGAAAACCCACACACAATGTGCAGATAACTATAGCCTTATATAGCACATCTCAATAAGAAGAAGAGAAAAATCGAAGAAAAATAAGTCAAAGTAAAAGAAGAAGATAGTAAGATAGCCAAAGCCAAAGAAAAAAAAGACTTGGAACGTACGTACGTTGACAAGTAAAAGTCAAGCAGAAGAAAAACAAAATAAAATAAAAACCTTGAAGAGGAAAAAGTATAAGCATAAGTAAGTAAAAGAAAAGAGATATAAACTCAGAAAACAATGGAAAGAATATATAACCAAAATAAAGTGGAAGGAATGGAATCAACACACTGACAATTTCACCTCAAAGTATTTTCATGTCCTGATGTAACTCTGATTCCCCCACAGGAAGTTTCCTCATTCATGATGCAACGTTTGTACACATCTTCACCAATCAGTGGTCCTTTTCACTAAGCATCCTATCTCTAGAAATGTAATGCAAGTATCACTACCGAGGCATCATGTTTCATTTTGTATTTGAAGAACATATTGACGCAGAGTAAAAGAACTCGCACGTTCATCCAATCCATCGCTGGAATCATTCCACAGCACAAATAGTTGTACTTACATCTGCAATGACCGAAAGAGATAAAGACAAACATTCATCAGCATCAACAAAGGCTTTAAACCATGTTTTTGGAGGATTATGCGGACATATTTGGTTCCATCATCTGGTTTCTTTCTGCATTTGACATTGCATATGTGATCCTCGAACTGCCAATGCCCTTATACACTTTTATTTTCCACCTCCACTGATAAGGGCGCAGGTATACAATAACGTCAAAGGTAAAGGCCACGTGATGGTCGTACGTTCGTACCTCTGATGAAACTTGCTCTCACATAAAATCCGAGTTCATAATGTGACGTGGTGTTGCCATTTTGCAATTTACTTCATCATTTCAAAATCATCATTAACGATCCGTATTACTTCATGTGAGGAAGGTCAAGTGGCCAAGAGACATCTTATGTCAGAGCAGAAATGCAATACCCATTGTATTAAAACAGTCACATGGAGAATATCAACATTCCCATCATTAGATCAGCCATATCATGCAAATGCATTGTGGCCAGAAAAAAAAACAACAAGTGTGTCTGCCATGAATGCAATTTCCCGACTCCACCTCCCATAGTTTGGGTAGGAATTTGGAATTTTAGCCAGGTGCCGGCGATAGGCTCGCCACTCTCACTGAAGGACACTCATGGGACTTCACGTCGCACTCATACGATGCCTGCAGACGGAACGCCGTTTATAACGTCCAGATGGCAGACGATCGATGCGCGCCCTGACGACGAATCACCATGATGACAGTTTATAGCTCGTCGGATGTCAAAACGCAGGCAAGAAAGAGGTGAGTGTGCATAGAGTCTAGTCCCTAGGCTACCTGTCAGCCCACCCACACACTTGTAGCAAGGTAAAACAGTATTTAAAGGTCATGAAAAACAGTGACGGTACCGAAATCAATCTTAGGAATGGCAAAAGATGGAACACTTCTAAAAATATGAAAACAGTACTTAGAGCATTGCATCCGGAGGCAATGTTTTCTAATTATCAGGAAGCCATTGACATTAAACAAAGGCATCGGGATCCTTAAACGAGAACTGTTCTTCCTTTCTTGGAGCATGGCTATGTGGAGTTTGTTAAAACATGGTCTCAAACCTCAGAACCTTAGTCCCTACGCCCATCCGAAAAAACATTTATTTCAACGTCGTCTGTCTTAGCCTCAACCCATTCCTGAAGGATGGTAACGGCTATAGTAGTCAGTTTGGTCTGTCAGTAATCACAAAGTATTGCGAGTTCAAGGGAAATCTATTTTAAATAAATGTTCATCGCCTTCGATCAACTGTAATCAAACATACCTGGTTGAGAACTGCATTAGCTCGCGCATCGACCCGCGAATGCCAATAAAACTTCGACGCACGTGACTTGAGGGTCCTCAGTTAGATAAATACGGTTCCTAATAGGTCACGTGATCTCACATTCGTGGGGATCACGCCTCGGTTACGCACTTGCTCAAAACCGGATCACCTTACCAGAACAGATCAGCCAAGCTGTAACTGCCAAACGCACCTGTACGTCATAGGAAACAAATCCGTGGGGAATAACGTCCCGGCAAAACTAGGGGCTCAGGCCCATGCTGGAACCAAGTGGAATTTCCAACCTGGGCCTCCAAAGCAGTCAGCTCACTGGGAATCCTCCATCGTGCAAAGTCCTTCCCTCGGCACACCTGGCTCCTGACCACTTCCAAGCTTCTTCAATCCACAGCCTGATGGGTTACTGCATCTCCCCTCTGGGCTGGTGTCCTGGCTCCCACACTTTCTCAGCTTACGCTGTTGGAAACCAAGGGCATTTCGGATCATTGAATGTCCCGCCGATGAGGTGAGTCCTTGGTGCCTTTCACTCTCTCCCGCAGGCAGGTCGGTGGTCTTCTGTCCTCCACAGTTCCTCTCCCGGTCTCGCCCCCTCCCCCCCTGCCTGTTCTGCGATAGTGTTCCCACCATTATTTCTGCAGGGGCGCTCAAGGTCCGCAACAACCCCCTTCTGTAAAACTACCAAATCAGCCGAATCACTGCTCACCTGCACTCTTTCATTCCTCTTTTTTCCCCGCCTTGTGGAATAAACTCCCTCACTCCTATTCAATCCCATTCTTCCCTCCAGCCTTCAAAACAGCTGTTCACCACTACCTCTCATTATCCCCCATCCAAATCCTCAATGTTTTCTACCCCGTTAATCCACCCCAAGCCCACCTCCTTCAAATTCCCTGCTTCCTCCTGAAAGTCTCTGTAATATCCATCTTGTATTCCCCATGTGCCCCACCCCATCCATCTCCCTTCCACAGATTTCCGAATGTCTCTGTTCCCACTGTTTTGTCCTTCCCACTTCCCGCCCCTCTTGTCTCACGCCCTCGCCCCCCCATGCTGTGCGTGTGTGTGTTAGCTCTCATACGAGCCTCGACAAGGTATACAAATATATATATATATATATAATGGAAGAAACATGAAAACGAACTGGGAACATTTCCTGTACAACACATTTATTTACAATCAAGTGAGGAAAGTATGTGCACATTGAATGGGGTTTTATTTATGTTACACAGCGAAAGCAGGGAATTTGTGGGATGCAGCAAAGGCTTACAAAAGAGGACACCAGAGCAGGATTATCCCGACTATCTCTCTACAGTACAATCATACTTGCTCTAGGACAGGCGCGGCGCCACACAAACACAAACACAAACACAAACAAACAAACAAACAAACAAACACACACACACACACACACACAAACAAAGTTAGACAGCCAAGAAAGAGAGAGAAAGGTGAGGATGAGCGCCCTGTAAATACCTGCGAGGTCGGCTGACCACGGCGGCCACGGACGCTAGGGAGGCGTAGTTGGAAAGATACTGGTGTCTACGGTGTGGGAGTGTGGAAGTGCGATGTATGCGACGTGAGGGTGGGGTGTCGTGCCGAGCGAAAATGGGATTGCGAGTCAGTACGCGTTCTTCTTTGTGCGTCCACAGAAGACGGGATAGACGGGTGTATAGAGAAAGAGGAGAATAGATGCATAAGAAGGAAGATCCCTTGCTAGTCGTGTAAGGGTCTGTATGTGTAGTGGCAACGTGCGCTCACCACTGGTCCGCGTCTGTGGCCCGGCGGTGAGACCGTCTGCGCGGGGGTGGCGCATGTCGACAGCTCGGTAGGGAGTCCACTGTATGCTCTCAAGGACAGCAAGCAAACACACAAAAATGCTCTCGAAGAAGAAGCTCTCTCCCATGCTCCACGGTCCCCCCTTTTATAAGCCCAGGCGAAGGTGGGGCGAGTACCGTAAAGGCGACATGCTGTGGCCCAAATCCTGCTCCTCTATTGGGCCGCAGCGGCCCGAGCCACGACCCGCCAGGCTCTGGGACCGGAAACTGGCTCAAATGCCTACCAACTTCGGCACAGCTCGGAGCTCCCAACTTAACGTGGGGGAGAACACCCCTCGCGCTGGCACCCCGGCCACAAACGTGCACCTGTGGAGTCTATGTCGGATGGTAGCGGACTTTCTTCGCCACCCACGGGCTCCTTCACGAGCCAAAATGCACACCCGGGACCAAACCAAACTCCCGGATCGCCTTTCCTGCGACCCTTCCTCATTACTTACGCTCTGGCTGTGGTCTGACGACTGGATGAGGGCTGTACCAATTCCGGACGCTCACCCGGCCGTTCCCGGTGAGATGCGGTGGAGCTACATAGCGTCTGTTGCGTGGTCGAGCATTACGTGGCACCAAGGAACATAGGCGACGCCGTGCGGTGCTCGAAATAGCAGTGGCAATTGGTAGCGATGCAGAGGTACGAGGAGTAGGGAGTATTTTTCCCGTGTGCACGAGGCGTTTTGTGGTCAAAGTGTGAGATTTGGTGAGCGAGCTGCAGAGTAAGGTGAGGTGCCCGGTTGGAATTGGCGTGCAGATTTGAATGAAATAATGCGCGCAAATTCCCAGGGCTGGCCGTCTTGTGTCAACAGGGATGATCCGAGCCACGGAAGACATGGCGGTGTGCTCATTAAACAACTGTCTGTTGAATGGCGTGTGTGCTGCATGCTTGTTGTGTACTCTGGCTAAAAAGAAAGGGTTAGAGTGTGGTCAGAGTACAGATCAAGGAGATATTTATTAGACCTAACTACGAGTCCCAATTAATGCAAATTCGTCCCATTAACCCACTAGACATGAGGGAAGGACTAACTACGTCAATACTAATGAAATAACTGCCTGGGGATCACTGTATTTGGGTGCCATTGCCTTAGAGGCATCGCGGTTTTGCAGAACCGCAACAATATTATTTGGAAATGTACTTTATTTGAAAATAATCATGGCTATATTCAATGATGATTTTAGATGAGTTGATGACGATAGAATGGGCCGTTCACTCATCCTTGTGCAGAATCTGGTGGTGGTTGCGGCATTTTTAAGACCGGAGCCTGTGCTGCCGATTCAGTGTCCCTGTAGTGAGGGCAGGAATTCATAATTTCTTCAGAGTTCAGTTCATCCTGCCGAAGCAGTTTCTTGGCAAGGGTTTACTGCGGGGGTTTGCCATTGCCTTCCAGCACTGTTCGTCCAGATCTATTCTTTACATGCTGACCTTCGAGCAAGGACGCAGCACGTTTCCATCTTAAAAATTAAAAAAAAAAAGTTTTTGGTCCGACTCAGCCAGGGTTTGAACCACTGACCTCCCAGAATCAAACACAATAGCCTACTCTTTTCGAAAAACTTGTGGATATTAACGCCACCAGACAGGATATCCTGGTTTAAATCAATTTTGAAGAAGCAGCGCAGCAGAGTCCTTTCACGTCTTTCGCTGCATGGAGCTTCCGAAGCTGTTTTTCCTTGGCTAGAGGGCACGATCTGGATGTGTGGAGGGGTCGCCACTCCGACACAGGGACACTCAAATGGCACATTCTTCCAGGAACTGGAACATATTTTGCCAACCTCGGAAGGTGACAGGCTGAGTCAACCCATCTGGTGTTATTTTAACGGTCACGACAGGGCCCAAACTCAGAATCCTGAGATCTTAGGCCAGAACCCAACTGTAAAGCCACACCAGGCTTTAGGAACATAGCACTTCGACATGACAAACAGCATGCGAGCACCAATCCGACCGTTTATCGTGGGGAGGGAATGGAACCCAAGCCAAGAAGCCCAGTGTAGTGGAATGGACGAAATATTTACGAGGCAAACAGAATTATACTTTCAGAAAACGTTCAAAAATCTCGTTTAAAAATCTTGTGAAATTCAAAATCTTGAGTTAAATCTTTTTGCGAAATTTGATCAGGACAGGGCAGGGTGCATACATCTTCTATAATTCCAGCAATATCTGTGTGTCTGTGTGTGTGTGTGTGTCTGTGACCGCCGTTTCTCGACAACCACTGTTCCGATCTAATTGAAACTTGCCAGGTAATTGATGGGGACTGAGTATGTGCCTTTTCAAGGTTTGTATTTAATCGGACAAGTGGTTCCCAAGTTATGGCCATTTATTTACCAAACCAATGACAGGACACGTTGCTGCGTAGGCGTGGCCGATGGGAAGAGGCGCCATTTAGTTACCAATGACAGGACACGTTGCTGCGTAGGCGTGGCCGTTGGGGAAGAGATCATCAGTTACCAATGACAGGAGACGTTGCTTTGGTGTTTGCACCCACAGTATCTATCTTCAATCTATAATTCCAGCAATCTCTGTTTGTTTGCCTTTTCAAGTTTGAAATTAATCTGACATGTGTTCCCAATTATGGCCAAGTTAGAGCGCGTTCCCCATTACGGGTTACAACATACGGACTCCGGATAGTGATGACTTACTGTATTCTAATAATTCTCGATTTCTTATGCGCATTTATAGATAAACACAATGCCCCAATCCGTCGTCGTTTACGAGAGCGAAGGAACGGCCCTGTGTAGTTGTTTGAAAGTTTTTTTTTTGCACGTCGGCCACGCGAGAGCAAAAGGAACTGCCTGTGTGGTTGTTGTTTCTAGCACGCGGTTTGAAAGTTTTCTCTTTTTTTGCACGTACGGCCACGCACGTACGGGCACGCACTAGTATATTAAAATAGGCAAGTGTCTTTCCCTCAGTGGTGGTGTGTCGTATGGCCGCTTAACTGCCGGGGTAGCTATCATTTCTTGAAGCGCGACTGTGTCGCTGATGCAGTGCCCCTCAACCAGTCCACACACTGGAACTGGTACTCATTTTGCCGACATCGATGACGGGTGAGTCAACCTCCTGGTGTATTAATTCAGCGGCCGACGGGACTTGAACTCAGGACCCTAGGATCCCAAGCCACCACCTAACCACTGAGCCAACACCAGGCTCCTCAGTGGTGAACTCAAGGAATGGTCTCTAAAAAAAAAAAAAAGTTGTGCCAGTCGAGTCAGTGGATCGATTTAAAGTATAGTTACATAAGTATCTGGAGTAGTAGGGATTGATTACTACGATACTGACACGATGAGCCACACCTGATGAGTCCAATACCTTTTGGTGCGTGTAAAGTTTCTGGTAAAAAGAACAAACGTGGTGGTACAAACGTGGTGGTATAAATACAACAACAATTCTCCACAGATTTCGTGACGCACTGAAACAATAATTAAATAAAACCAGTCGGAATCCTCTTGTGAAAATTTCATTTCCTCACATAATATACTGTATACATTTAATTTATTTTAATAACATCATTTTAACGACGTCTTCTTCGAGAAGAAAAACTCTCACAGTAATAAAACCACCAAAATGGCCTTGAACCCGCATGAAACACGCGCGCTGATCAGTCACCCGCTTACCATGGCTTGGGAAGTTTCCTCACAAGCGCTGTGTTTGAACCGGGAACCAGCTGAGCCGGAAAAGGCGGCGGTCAAGTCAAACCCTCGAGCGAACATTGCGAACAAACATTATTTAATTTTTTTTTTTTCTCTCTCTCTCTCCACCCAAAGTTCATGTACAGTGTTCTTGCGTGCCTCATTTCTTTAATTTGTTCTCTTCGCGCGAAATGTATCGTCATTTTGTCATTCTTGTTTGTACAGTCATTGACAGGACGTTTCATTGACGATTTTGCGGGAAATTTTTAACGGCTGTTTAAACACTGTGTGTACGCCATGGCGGTGTAATTAATAACATGTATTTATTTCTCCAACGGAGTCATTTTGTTGTTCGAAGGTAGCATTCATTGATTTGCTCCACATAAATATATACTTCCTTCTCCAATTTATTACCGAAAGAATTTCGATTTAAGCAGGTGGTGGATCGAAAAAAATAAACTGTTGTGATCATATTTGCTGTGGCGTTGTGGGATTTTGCTGAATTCTCTTTAAATGCAGAATACATAAATGTTGATATATCGTTTTAAAATGCCTAATTCGTTCCTGTTTGGGCTTATTTCCCCCCACAAAACTACATGAGAGCGTGCAATTCCCTCGGATCACGAATAGTAATTGTAACTGTACAGACTGCAGAGGATATTTAACAGTTGACGTGTGCACTACTATAGTACAGCGAAACTGGACAACTTCATCTGTCTCAACCATGCGTTAAATATTTGTAAATATGAACTTTTTGTCTGAGGGTTTGGCTCGCTTGACTCACGCCTCTGGGGCGGTGCGTGTTGACTCCCTCTAGGGGGCGTGGTTCGTTGACTCACTATGGGGGCGTGCTCGTGTGACTCGCATTGAGGGCGTGGCTCGTGGATTGATGAATGTGAGCGGATTTTACCAGCAAGCTTTGCGGCAAAACAAAAAGGATGTTGCCGTTGCTTTGAATTGCTTCCAATATAACTGAACAATTCTTTGGAGCTTTTAATTATGGACACGAGAACATTAAAACTAAGAGAAGAGAGATAGTAGGGTAAGGCCATTCGATTTCAGGAAGGCAAACCTTGAGGGTGTGAGGAAGAGTTGGGTGATGTAGATTGGGAGAAGCTAACGACAGGACAATCAGCATCAGAAAATGGGAAACATTCAAGGAGCAAATGTTGGAGAGTGAAGAGTAAGTACATTTCCGATGAGGTGTAAATCTAGAAGCAGAAAGAGACCAGGGTGGTTGAGCAGTGAGATGAGGAACGCTATTAAGGAGCATCAGAAGGCATTAATTAGGTTTAAAATAACAGGACTAGAGTTAGATTTATATCATTATCAGAGTAACCAGAGGTAAGTTAAAGAAAATAACTCGACAAGCCAAAAAAAGAGGATGAGAAGGACATGGCTAGGAATATTGAACATAATAGCAAGGCTTTCTTTAAGTATATCAGGGGAAGAGAGCAGGTTTGGACCAGTGTGGACCCATTGAGGAATAGCACCTGGAGAGTAGTTAGTGATGAAAGTGAGATGGCAGGCTTATTAAACAGGTATTTTGCTTCAACTTTTACACAAGAACAGTCAGGAGAATGTCAATAGCTGAGAGTATCTATCAAGGAGGTGAGGAAGGGCTTTTACAGAGGCTACAGGTTGGAGTGGAGGAAGTAAAGTAACAACGAGGTAATCGAAGAGTCGATAGGCTCCGGGTCCAGATAATATTCACTGAGAGTATTGATGGAGGTGGCTGAGCAGGAAAGCGAGATTAATGGATATTTTCAATAGTTCACTGAGTCAGGAGAGTAAACAAATGTAAAACATTATTAAGAAAGGATCCAGAGAAAGATTGGGAACTATAGAACTGTTAGTTTGACTTCAGTTGTGGGGAAGGTGTTGGAGACATTAATTAAGGACCGGATGAGGACCATTTAAATAAATACAAACTAATTAAAGGTCAGCATGGGTTTACAAAGGTAGTTCCTGTTTAACAAATCTTTTACAGTTCTATGAAGCAGTCAGTATCTGATTGCGTGGATGATGGCAATGCAGTGGACATAGTATATCTCGATTTAAAGAAGACATCCGGAGTTGTACATAAAAGTGAGGGCTTGTGGAGTGGCTGGTCAGATAGCTAATTGGATTGCCATTTGGCTTCGTAGTAGGAAGTAAAGAGTGGCTGTGAGTGGGAGGATGTCTTGCTGGGAGGATGTCAGTAGCGGGTGACCTCAGGGATCAGTACTCGGACCATTAGTGGTAGAATCACTGCTCACCTTCACTCTTTCATCCTCTTTTTTCCCCGCCTTTGGAATAAACTTCCCTCACTCTATTCATTCCCATTCTTCCCTCCAGGCCTTCAAAACAGCTGTTCCCCACACCTCTTATCATCCCCCATCCAAATCCTCGATCTTTTCTACCCCCGATAATCCACCCAAGCCCACCTCCTTCAAATTCCTGCTTTCCTTCTGAAGTCCCTGTAATGTCCATCTTCTATCCCCCATGTTCCCATTATATCCCTCTCCCTTCCACAGATATCCTAATGTCCTCTGTTCACCACTGTTTGTCCTTCCCACTCCCTCCCTCTTGTCTCATGTCCCCCATGATGTGCGTTGTGTGTTTGCTCTCACACGAGCCTCGACAAGGATAAACAAAAAAAAAATACTATTCATTATTTACATCAATGATTTGGATAATGGGGTAAAGAGTAAGCTTTCCAAATTTTCAGATGACACAAAGCTTGGAGGTAAGGTGGATAGCAGAGGTGGTGGTGATCAGATTCAGGAAAGTATTGATACTTGTCTAGATTGGGCAAAGATGGCAGATGCAGTTTAACCTGAGGAAGTGCAAGGTGTTGGGGATGGAAAGAACAATGAAAATAGAGATTATAAGATGTAAGGGGTAATTTTGGAGCGTGTCACACAGGAAGAAGACTGAGGGTGGTAATAGACACTGGAGGTAAGCAGGCAGCTATAGGTAAAGCAATAGGGTTTTAGGTTTTAGGTTGTATTCGGAGGGGGATCGTATATAAATTAAAAGAGGTGGTGTTACATTATACAGGAATTTAGTGAGGGCCACATCTAGAATATTGTGTGGCCAGTTCTGGTCACCACAGTTCCGGAAGGACATCGATGCCATAGAAGAGGTTCAGCGCAGGGCTACTAGATTGATTCCGGGCCGAGCTAGACTCAGCTATGAGGAGCGGCTGAAGGAGACAGGGTTTTATACACGGAGAAAGGAGGCGGTTACGAGGAGATATGATCGAAGATGTTTAAGATAAAATAAGTGAAAATGAATTATTCAACAGAGTAGACATGAGAGGACCAGGGACCATAGCCTGCGAGTAAAGAAGAGAGGGTTAAGACGGTAGCAAGGCAGGGGGCTTTCACTCAAGAAGTAGTTAATGCATGGAATGGTCTCCCTAGAAAGGTCGTGGCAGCAGAAACGCAGATAAGTTTAAAATAGAATTTGATGGGTACCTGGAAGTTATGGAGATGGAGGGGTATGGGGATGTTGACAGGACTTTAGGTTGTTTGAGCATTGATGGGTAATTGTGTGCACGTGTCCGGAGTGCTGTTGGTGGGGTCTCGTCAAGGGGTGTTGTGTGGTTGATGTGTGTATTTTTTAACCAAGCCCATGCCTCATCCCCTGAGGGGGGCGGTGGGGGGGGGGGAGATACAAAAACTCAAAAAAAACAATTTATTAATGTTGTTGTGTTGTTTGTCAGTGTTGTCACATAAATAATGTTGTTGTCAGTCCAGAGATTACGCCACTTGTCCTTTGATCAAACCCCACATTACTCAAAACATTTGCAGAGCCTCAGAAAGGTTTGCATGACTTGATATATTCGGTAGATTCTGCAGGTCTTCTTGGATTGGAACTCTGAGTTGCTTTGATGCGATCAACCTATCTCAGTCTTCGTGCCTTCTGGCACACATCAGGGGGTTGGATGTAAGACAGGATTGGGAGCCACTGCACGGATGTTGATTTCAGTGTACCGTTGATTATCCACATCATGTTTTTCGGACTGTGTCCAAGTGTGTTGTGTAGCTGCTCTCTGCCCCAACAGTACAGTACAGATTCCGCTGCAGAGTAAACAATAGCAAGGCTAGTAGTGCGAAGAGTGCGTGCACTTGATCCCCCCTCCCCCCCCCCCCCATTGGTGCCCGCTCAAACAGGTATACAACCACTGAATTGGATCAGACAAGTACAAAACAATCCCCACAACTGAAGTCAAACTAACAGTTCTATAGTTTCCCAATTCTTCTCTGGATCCTTTCTTAAATAATGTTGTTACATTTGTTACTCTCCTGACTCCAGTGAACTATTGAAAATATCCATTAACATCTCGCTTACCTGCTCAGCCACCTCCATCAATACTCTCAGGTGTAATATTATCTGGACCCGGAGCCTTATCGACTCTTCGATTACCTCGTTGTTACTTTACTTCCTCCACTTCCAACCTGTAGCCTCTGTAAAAGCCCTTCCTCACCTCCTTGATAGATACTCTCAGCTATTGACAACTCCTGACTGTTCTTGTGTAAAAGTTGAAGCAAAATACCTGTTTAATAAGCCTGCCATCTCACTTTCATCACTAACTACTCTCCAGGTGCTATTCTCAATGCACT
This sequence comes from Eptatretus atami, assembly GCA_035128595.1. Classification (NCBI taxonomy): domain Eukaryota; kingdom Metazoa; phylum Chordata; class Myxini; order Myxiniformes; family Myxinidae; genus Eptatretus; species Eptatretus atami. The sequence goes on along the minus strand of CM068961.1, from coordinate 99,772,857 downwards.
GGTCCAAACCTGCTCTCTTCCCCTGATATACTTAAAGAAAGCCTTGCTATTATGTTCAATATTCCTAGCCATGTCCTTCTCATCCTCTCTTTTGGCTTGTCGAGTTATTTTCTTAACTTACCTCTGGTTACTCTGATAATGATATAAATCTAACTCTAGTCCTGTTATTTTAAACCTAATTAATGCCTTCTGATGCTCCTTAATAGCGTTCCTCATCTCACTGCTCAACCACCCTGGTCTCTTTCTGCTTCTAGATTTACACCTCATCGGAATGTACTTACTCTTCACTCTCCACATTTGCTCCTTGAATGTTTCCCATTTCTCTGATGCTGATTGTCCTGTCGTTAGCTTCTCCCAATCGACATCACCCAACTCTCTCCTCACACCCTCAAGGTTTGCCTTCCTGAAATCGAATGGCCTTACCCTACTATCTCTCTTCTCTTAGTTTTAATGTTCTCGTGTCCATAATTAAAAGCTCCAAAGAATTGTTCAGATTATATTGGAAGCAATTCAAGCAACGGCAACATCCTTTTTGTTTTGCCGCAAAGCTTGCTGGGTAAAATCCGCTCACATTCATCAATCCACGAGCCACGCCCCTCAATGCGAGTCACACGAGCCACGCCCCCATAGTGAGTCAACGAACCACGCCCCCTAGAGGGAGTCAACAAGCCACGCCCCCAGAGCGTGAGTCAAGCGAGCCAAACCCTCAGACAAAAAGTTCATATTTACAAATATTTAACGCATGGTTTGAGACAGATGAAGTTGTCCAGTTTCGCTGTACTAATGTTAGTGCACACGTCAACTGTTAAATATCCTCTGCAGTCTGTACAGTTACAATTACTATTCGTGATCCGAGGGAATTGCACGCTCTCATGTAGTTTGTGGGGGGAAATAAGCCCAAACAGGAACGAATTAGGCATTTTAAAACGATATATCAACATTTATGTATTCTGCATTTAAAGAGAATTCAGCAAAATCCCCACAACGCCACAGCAAATATGATCACAACAGTTTATTTTTTTCGATCACACCACCTGCTTAAATCGAAATTCTTTCGGTAATAAAATTTGGAGAAGGAAGTATATATTTATGTGGAGCAAATCAATGAATGCTACCTTCGAACAACAAAATGACTCCGTTGGAGAAATAAATACATGTTATTAATTACACCGCCATGGCGTACACACAGTGTATAAACAGCCGTTAAAAAGTTTCCCCGCAAAATCGTCATGAAACGTCCTGTCAATGACTGTACAAACAAAGAATGACAAAATGAAGATACATTTCGCGCGAAGAGAACAAATTAAATGAAATAAGAGCACGCAAGAACACTGTACATGAACTTTGGGTGGAGAGAGAGAGAGAAAAAAAAAAAATTAAATAATGTTTGTTCGCAATGTTCGCTCGAGGGTTTGACTTGACCGCCGCCCTTTTCCGGCTCAGCTGGTTCCCGTTCAAACACAGCGCTGTGAGGAAACTTCCCAAGCCATGGTAAGCGGGTGACTGATCAGGCGGCGTGTTTCATCGGGTTCAAGGCCATTTGGTGGTTTTATTACTGTGGAGAGTTTTTCTTCTCGAAGAAGACGTCGTTAAAATGATGTTATTAAAATAAATTAAATGTATACAGTATATTATGTGAGGAAATGAAATTTTCACAAGAGGATTCGACCTGGTTTTATTTAATTATTGTTTCAGTGCGTCACGAAATCTGTGGAGAATTGTTGTTGTATTTATACCACCACGTTTGTACCACCACGTTTGTTCTTTTTACCAGAAACTTTACACGCACCAAAAGGTATTGGACTCATCAGGTGTGGCCTCATCGTGTCAGTATCGTAGTAATCAATCCCTACTACTTCCAGATACTTATGTAACTATACTTTAAATCGATCCACTGACTCGACTGGCACAACTTTTTTTTTTTTTTTTTTTCCAGGAGACCATTCCTTGGTTCACCACTGAGGAGCCTGGTGTTGGCTCAGTGGTTAGGGTGGTGGCTTGGGATCCTAGGGTCCTGAGTTCAAGTCCGTCGGCCGCTGAATTAATACACCAGGAGGTTGACTCACCCCGTCATCCGATGTCGGCAAAATGAGTACCCAGTTCGTGGACTGGTTGAGGGGCACTGCATCAGCGACACAGTCGCGCTTCAAGAAATGATAGCTACCCCGGCAGTTAAGCGGCCATACGACCACCACCACCACTGAGGGAAAGACACTTGCCTATTTTAATATACTAGTGCGTGCCCGTACGTGCGTGGCCGTACGTGCAAAAAAAGAGAAAACTTTCAAAACGCGTGCTAGAAACAACAACCACACAGGCAGTTCCTTTGCTCTCGCGTGGCCGTACGTGCAAAAAAAAAACTTTCAAACAACTACACAGGCCGTTCCTTCGCTCTCGTAAACGACGACTGGATTGGGGCATTGTGTTTATCTATAAATGCGCATAAGAAATCGAGAAAATATTAGAATACAGTAAGTCATCACTATCCGGAAGTCCGTATGTTGTAACCCGTAATGGGGAACGCGCTCTAACTTGGCCATAACTTGGGAACCACATGTCAGATTAATTTCAAACCTTGAAAAGGCAAACAAACAGAGATTGCTGGAATATAGATTGAAGATAGATACTGTGGGTGCAAAACACCAAGCAACGTTCTCTGTCATTGTAACTGATGATTCTCTTCCCCAACGGCCACGCCTACGCAGCAACGTGTCCTGTCATTGGTAACTAATGGCGCCTTCCCCATCGGCCACGCCTACGCAGCAACGTGTCCTGTCATTGGTTTGGTAAATAAATGGCCATAACTTGGGAACCACTTGTCCGATTAATATCAAACTTGAAAAGGCACATACTCAGGTCCCCATCAATATACCTGGCAAGTTTCAATTAGATCGGAACAGTGGTTGCGAGAAACGGCGGCACAGACACACACACACACACAGACACACAGATATTGCTGGAATTATAGATAGATGTATGCACCCTGGCCCTGTCCTGATCAAATTTTGCAAAAAGATTTAACTCAAGATTTTGAATTTCACAAGATTTTTGAACGTTTTCTGAAAGGAGAATTCTGTTTGCCTCGTAAATATTTCGTCCATCCCACTACACTGGGCTCTCTGGCTTGGGTTCCATTCCCATCCCCACGATAAAGGGTCGGATTGGTGCCTCGCATGCTGTTGGTCATGCCGAAGTGCTATGTTCCTAAAGCCTGGTGTTGGCTTTACAGTTGAGGTTCTGGCCTAAGATCTCAGGATTCTGAGTTTGGGCCCCTGTCGTGACCGTTAAAATAACACCAGATGGGTTGACTCAGCCTGTCACCCTTCCGAGGTTGGCAAAATATGTTCCAGCTTCCTCGGAAGAATGTGCCATTTGAGTATCCCTGTGTCGGAGTGGCGACCCCTCCACCATCCAGTATCGTGCCCTCTAGCCAAGGAAAAACAGCTTCGGAAGCTCCATGCAGCGAAAGCCGTGAAAGGACTTCTGCTGCTGCTTCTTCCAAATTGATATTAAACAGGATATCCTGTCTGGTGGCCGTTAATAATCCCACAAGTTCTTTCGAAAAGAGTAGGCTATTGTGTTTGATTCTGGGAGGTCAGTGGTTCAAACCCTGGCTGAGTCGGACCAAAAACTTTTTTTTTTAATTTTTAAGATGGAAACGTGCTGCTTCCTTGCTCGAAGGTCAGCATGTAAAAGAATAGATCATGGACGAACAGTGCTGGAAGGCAATGGCAAACCCCCCAGTATAACCCTTGCCAAGAAACTGCTTCGGCAGGATGAACTGGAACTCTGAAGAAATTATGAATTCCTGCCCTCACCTACAGGGGACACTGAATCGGCAGCACAGGCTCCGGTCTTAAAAATGCCGCAACCACCACCAGATTCTGCACAAGGATGAGTGAACGGCCCATTCTATCGTCATCACTCATCTAAAATCATCATTGAATATAGCCATGATTATTTTCAAATAAAGTACATTTCCAAATAATATTGTTGCGGTTCTGCAAAACCGCATGCCTCTAAGGCAATGGCACCCAACATACAGTGATCCCCAGGCAGTTATTTCATTAGTATTGACGTAGTTAGTCCTTCCCTCATGTCTAGTGGGTTAATGGGACGAATTTGCATTACTTGGGACTCGTAGTTAGGTCTAATAAATATCTCCTTGATCTGTACTCTGACCTCCACTCTAACCCTTTCTTTTTAGCCAGAGTACACAACAAGCATGCAAGCACACACGCCATTCAACAGACAGTTGTTTAATGAGCACACCGCCATGTCTTCCGTGGCTCGGATCATCCCTGTTGCACACAAGACGGCCAGCCCTGGGAATTTGCGCGCATTATTTCATTCAAATCTGCACGCCAATTCCCAACCGGCACCTCACCTTACTCTGCAGCTCGCTCACCAAATCTCACACTTTGACCACAAACGCCTCGTGCACACGGGAAAAATACTCCCTCACCTCCTCGTACCTCTGCATCGCTACAATTCGCCACTCTATTTCGAGCACCGCACGGCGTCGCCTATTGTCCTTGGTGCCACGTAATGCTCGACCACGCAACAGACGCTATGTAGCTCCACCGCATCTCACCGGGAACGGCCCGGGTGAGCGTCCGGAATTGGTACAGCCCTCATCCAGTCGTCAGACCACAGCCAGAGCGTAAGTAATGAGGAAGGGTCGCAGGAAAGGCGATCCGGGAGTTTGGTTTGGGTCCCGGGTGTGCATTTTGGCTCGTGAAGGAGCCCGTGGGTGGCGAAGAAAGTCCGCTACCATCCGACATAGACTCCACAAGGTGCACGTTTGTGGCCGGGGTGCCAGCGCGGGGAGTGTTCCCCCCACGTTAAGTTGGGAGCTCCGAGCTGTGCCGAAGTTGGTAGGCATTTGAGCCAGTTTCCGGTCCCAGAGCCTGGCGGGTCGTGGCTCGGGCCGCTGCGGCCCAATAGAGGAGCAGGATTTGGGCCACAGCATGTCGCTTTACGGTACTCGCCCCACCCTTCGCCTGGGGCTTATAAAAGGGGGGGACCGTGGAGCCATGGAGAGAGCTTCTTCTTCGAGAGCATTATTTGTGTGTTGCTGCTGTCCTTGAGAGCATACAGTGGACTCCCTACCGAGCTGTCGACATGCCGCCACCCCCGCGCAGACGGTCTCACCGCCGGCCACAGACGGCGGACCAGTGTGGAGCGCACGTTGCCACTACACATACAGACCCTTACACGACTAGGCAAGGGATCTTCCTTCTCATGCATCTATTCTCCTCTTTCTCTATACACCCGTCTATCCCGTCTTCTGTGGACGCACAAAGAAGAACGCGTACTGACTCGCAATCCCATTTTCCTCTGGCACGACACCGCACCCCTCACGTCGCATACATCGCACTTCCACACTCCCACACCGTAGACACCAGTATCTTTCCAACTACGCCTCCCTAAGCGTCCTGGGCCGCGTTGGTCAGCCGACCTCGCCAGGTATTTACAGGGCGCTCATCCTCACCTTTCTCTCTCTTTCTTGGCTGTCTAACTTTGTTTGTGTGTGTGTGTTTGTTTGTTTGTTTGTTTGTGTGTTTGTGTTTGTGTTTGTGTGGCGCCGCGCCTGTCCTAGAGCAAGTATGATTGTACTGTAGAAGATAGTCGGGATAATCCTGCTCTGTGTCCTCTTTTGTAAGCCTTTTGCTGCATCCCACAAATTCCTTGCTTTCCCTGCTGTACATAAAATAAAACCCCATTCAATGTGCCACATACTTTTCCTCACTTGATTGTAAATAAATGTGTTGTACAGAAATGTTCCCAGTTCGTTTTCATGTTTTCTTCCATTATATATATATATATATATTTGTATACCTTGTCGAGGCTCGTATGAGAGCTAACACACAACGCACAGCATGGGGGGGCGAGGGCGTGAGACAAGAGGGGCGGGAGTGGGAAGGACAAAACAGTGGGGAACAGAGACATTCGGAAATCTGTGGAAGGGAGATGGATGGGGTGGGGCACATGGGGAATACAAGATGGATATTACAGAGACTTTCAGGAGGAAAGCAGGGAATTTGAAGGAGGTGGGCTTGGGGTGGATTAACGGGGGTAGAAAACATTGAGGATTTGGATGGGGGATAATGAGAGGTAGTGGTGAACAGCTGTTTTGAAGGCCTGGAGGGAAGAATGGGATTGAATAGAGTGAGGGAGTTTATTCCAAAGGCGGGGAAAAAAGAGGAATGAAAGAGTGCAGGTGAGCAGTGATTCGTGATTTTGGTAGTTTTACCAGAAGGGGGTTGTTGGCGGACCTTGAGCGCCCTGCAGAAATATGGTGGGGACATATCGCAGACAGAGCAGGGGGGGGGGGGCGAGACCGGAGAGGAGACGGTGGAAGACAGAAAGACCACCGACCTGCCTGCGGTGAGAGAGTGAAAGGCCCAAAGACTCAGCCTCATCGCGGGAGATTCAATGATCCGAAATGCCTTGGTTTCCACAGCGTGAAGCTGAGAAAGGTGGGAGGCAGGAGCACCAGCCCAGAGGGGAGAGCAGTACTCCATCAGGCTGTGGATGAAAGCTTTGGAAGTGGTCAGGAGCTCAGGTGTGCCGAGGAAGGACTTTGCACGATGGAGGATTCCCAGTTGGTGACTGGCTTTGGAGGCCAGGTTGGAAATTCCATTGGTCCAGCATGGCCTGCACCCTAGTTTTGCCGGGACGTTATTCCCCGACGATTTGTTTCCTAGCCGGTAGGTGCTTTGGCAGTTACGCTCGGCTGCATCTGTTCTGGTAAGGTGATCCGGTTTGAGCAAGTGCGTACCGAGGGCGTGTCCCCCGGTAATTAGATCACGTGACCTTTAGGTAAACGGTATTTATTAGATGGAGGACCCTCAGTCACGTGGTCGAGTTATTGGCATTCGCGGTCGATGAGCGAGCTAATGCAGTCTCACCAGGTATGTTGATTACAGTTGATCGAAGGATGAACATTCTGTATTAAAATAGATTTCCCTTTGAACTCGCATACTTGTGGATTCACTGACACACAAACTGATTACTATAGCCTTACCCATCCCTTCAGGAATGGGTGAGGCTAATGACAGACGACGTTGAAATAAATGTTGTTTTCGGAATTGGGGGTAGGGACTAAGGTTCTGAGGTTTGAGACATGTTTAACAAGACTCCACATTAGCCCATGCTCCCAAGGAAAGAAGAACAGTTTCTCGTTTAGGATCCCGATGCCTTTGTTTATTCAATGGCTTCCTGATAATAGAAACACATTGCCCTCGGTGCAATGCTCTAAGTACTGGTTTTCATATTTTTAGAAGTGCTTCACATCTTTGCCATTCCTAAGATTGATTTTGGTACCGTCACTGTTTCATGACCTTTAAATATGTTTTACCTTGCTACAATGTTGTGGGTGGGCTGACAGGATAGCCTAGACTAGACTCTATGCACACTCACCTCTTTCTTGCCTGCGTTTGAATCCTGACCGAGCTATAAACTGTCATCATGGTGTTTCGTCGTCAGGGCGAGGCATCGATCAGTCTGCCATCTGGACGTTAAACTGGCGTTCCGTCTGCAGGCATTCGTTGGTGGACGTTAAAGATCCCATGGTGTCCTTCGTGAAGAGTTGGCGAGCTATCGCCGGCACCATGGCTAAATTCCAAATTCCTACCCTAACCTATGGGAGTGGAGGTGGGAAATGCATCATGGCAGACACACTGTTGTTTTTTTTCTGGCAACAATGCATTGATGATAATGTGCTGATCATAATGATGGGGAATGTTGTAGTTCTCCATGTGATGTTTTAATAAATGGTATGCATTTCTGCTCTGACAATAAATATGTCTCTGCCACTTGACCTCCTCAACATGAAGATAATACGGATTATAATGATGATTTTGAAATGATGAGTAAATTGCAAAATGGCAACAACACAGTCACATAATGAACTCGAGATTTTATGTGAGAGCAAAGTTTCATAGAGGTACGACGTACCGACCATCACGTGGCCTTTACCTTTGACGTATTGTATACCTGCGCCTTATCAGTGGGGTGGAAAATAAAAAGGTGTATAAGGGCATGGACAGTCGAGGATCACATAGGCAATAGTCAAATGCAGAAAGATAACCAGATGATGGAACCAAATATGTCCGCATAAATCCTCCAAAACATGGTTTAAAAGCCTTTGTTGATGCTTGAATGTTTGTTTTATCTCTTGTCATTGCAGGATGTAAGTACAACTTTGTGTTGGAATGATTCCAGCGATGGATTGGATGAAATGCGAGTTCTTTTACCTCTGACGTCAATATGTTCTTCAAATACAAATATGAACATTGATGCTCGGTAGTGTACTGCATTACATTTCTAGAGAGTAGGATGCTAGTGAAAAGACACTGATTGGTGAAGATTGTACAAACGTTGCATCAATGACATGAGGAACTTCCTGTGGGGGGATTTCAGGTTACATCAGACCATGAAATACTGAGGTAGAATTTGTAGTGTTTGAATCCATTCCTTCCACTTTATTTTGGTTTATATTTCTTTCCAAGTTTGTTTTCTGTAAGTTTATATCTTTTCTTTTTCTTCTACTTCTTATGCTTATACTTTTTCCTCTTCAAGGTTTTTATTTTATTTTGTTTTCCTTCTGCTTTGACTTTTACTTGTAACAGTACGTACTTCAAGTTTTTTTTTCTTTGGCTTTGGCTTCTACTATTTCTTCTTTTACTTTGACTTATTTTTCTTCGATTTTTCTCTTCTTCTCTATTGAGTGTGCTATATAAGGCTAGTTATCTGCACAATTGTGTGTTGGTTTTCTTTTTCCCGGTACATCGAGCAATGTGTGCACATCTCTGTCTGTGTCATTGCAGTTTGACGTGAGTGAAAGCACATGTGAAGAACCACGGACTTGTACAGATGCTGAGATTTATCGCGTGATGCACTGGCACAGTATTGATGTTTTAATATTGTCCAAATAGTGTGACAAAGAAATAACACATGATTATATCTAAATAATTTTGCTTTTTGATCCATAATTTCCAATGACATCAGCAACATTGTTGTGATTGTAATGATAATAGTCTGGTTTATGAAGTTGCATTATGTTGTTGCAAGAAAATCAGTCAAGTGCTCATTCATCCCCCATTATAGTTCTGGTGAGAGAAAACAATAATGGGAGGAAATTGCAGGGGGGGAATAAAATAATACACACAAAAACATGGGGGAGGGAAGTGCTGGGGGCTTGGGTTGTGAGGTTACAAGGGGGTATCGGCCAAGACGGGTGTGGAGGGGGAAGGGGAATGGAGTAAGCAGGTAGACGACTCTTCTTTGTTCACACAACAAAGTTCCATAACCTGGAGCATCACTTTTCTGAGGTGTCCTAAGCTTTGAGCAGAGCTGACTGTTTCTACATCCTCATGGATTATGAGCGATGTGATTGTGTAACTATGTATGCATAAGGAGTCAGGGCAGGTGCATTCCCATTGTCTGCATGGAGTTCCTCATGTCCTTGACTTTAGCGCTCCTCTGCTTTTACTGCTGTTATCCTTCATTTGCTTGGATGCAATTTTCAGCTTTTAGTTTTTATCCTGACAGAATGATGCACATCCTTGGATAATATATGATGCTGAAATGTGACTGAACATATTGTTGTTCCCTGGCTAGATGTTAGTTTAGGCTGCATATTCTCCTTGACCCAAAGCGCCAGGAACTCTTCAATATCGAAAGAACATCGAGATAGGGCCTTTACTGCATCTGCCATCTACTGTTCCTCATAATTTCCGAGGGCCGGGAGTGTGATCACATTAGTCGACCAACAAACTATCCCACCGAACGGAATGACCTGGGAAAGCATCTCGCACGAATACTTCGTTGGCCTGGTTGAATGTGGGGGTTTCTCGTGGAAAACGGGGGTTTGTGGGGGGAAGGTGGCGTTTCAGATCTTTCTGCACAGGAACAGTTTTGGTCTGAACAATGCACAAGTCACTTACTGCTTCTTAAGGACAGAGTTAAAATTTCTTTACAAAGGAAAGAAAATTGTGCACATAGCTTTATCCAGTGAATTTTCACAGTGTATAAAATTGTAAAAACTGCAGATACACAGCAGCTTGAGATTATGAATTGATGTAAAGTGCTTGACCTTGAACAAGTGATGTGATTATATTTTTGGGTCAAGAGTTGTGTTTGAAGACACCTTGATGAAACTTGTTGCACGAGCAGACAATAGCCCAATTTATTTATTTGTACTTTTGAGTTGTTTCTTTAAAAAAATAATTTTTTTATAATGATCTTCACAGCTCTCACAAGCCTTGGATGATGATGATGATAAAAATGCAGGATCATTTGCACCGGTGAACCAGAACCCATTTGGTTTTCCTGTGCAGAACATGGGTCCAAGGCCTCAAATGATGGTGTGTGTTGTTTTTGTTCCTGAGAATTATCTTTATTCAATCAGTAGCTGATGTGAAATTTCCATGCTTTTGTTTTTATTGTATGACTAGCAAATACCACCCATCGCTTTGCTGAGGGGAATACTAAGAGAGGCGGCAGACAAAGGGAGAGGGAAGGGGGGATAGGAGTGGAGAGCGAGGAAGGTGAGGAAGAGCAACGTCGCCAGATGCAGGGGTGGGAGAGAAGAGGCGTGGGGGAGTGGGAAGGGAAGGCAGCATCCCAGGGCAAAAGTGCTTTCAATCGTTGAATGTGAAAGCAAATTTGTTGCTGTTGCAGACGTTGGTTTCTTTGAATCGGCATTCTGAACTGTCAAATAGGTACTATACTTTCTCTGGTGTTTGGTTTTCAAGTGTTTAGCATATTGGATGTATTACAGTGATGAGCAAGATCTATTGAACTAAATGAGCATGCAACTTTCGGACTGACTTTTTTATATACCTTTCTCGAAAATGTTCCAAACTGTGCTTCTGGACCTTTTGAATGACTGTCAACACTATCAGTCGATGTATTGCTATCCTTCCATCAGCGAGCTATCAATATGCTTTACCGGCCAACGGGTTCTTCCCGACATCTTTTTTAGCCGCGTGTGCGAACGCTGGCTCTAAGAGAGCTCCGCTTGTTTTTTCTTCTTCTTCTTCTGGTGAAGACAAAACCTTAGGATGCGGCTCTTGGACACATTTGTCCTTGTTTTTCTTTGTTCCTTTCACATTTCTTTCTAATTTTTAATTTTATTTTTATAATTCTCTTTATTCAGTCTAATTCTTGCTTTTTCTTCTTTCATCTCTATATTCGGCTCTCTTTCTTTATCTATCTCTCTAAGAAGAAGTGAATTGATGCAGAAATTTTTCTGTAAGGCTCACTTGGTTGTGCCTGGATGGGTTTGAGGGTTGTGGAGTAGCGGCCGAAACCTATCCAGTTTCCGCCTGATGACTCCATCTTTGCTCTTTACTTCTTCGGGTTCCTTCTTGGTCTTCCATTTCATTACTAATAATTTAAAAGGAACACTCCGTTGGGGCGTGCTTAGTTTGCAATGACTTGCTTTTGCTGCTATATTGCAAACAGGATGCCCCAGGGGCATGTTCCTTTTTCAATTAATACATTACCAGGTTACTTGTGACCGGAACATGTCCAAAAGGGACGAAAAAAATCCCCCCCCCCCAAAAAAGGTTATTTCCTGGAAGTAGGAATTACTCGGAATCGATGTCAATTCTGGTTCACTATTCGATTCCTTTTGATTCCATGGTTGGAATGGAGTACTATACTTTGGAAATGATCCACCCACCACTATTGAGCACTCCAACAAAACAGTTGATAAGGAACGGCTGGCTTGGCAAGCGATTCGCGATCGGTTATAGCAAACGCCTCCCAGAGACTCCTGGAATGTCAAACAATGTCAAAATTGGACAAATGAACACTTGTTTTTAGCAGTCATTGGACGACCCGTGAACCCGTTGGGTTCCCGTTGTGACAGCGGTTGATAAAAAAAGAAAAAATAAGATAGCTCCATCGAACTATACCACTGAGGTTGCTTGCATTGATCAAATGATCCTCGAGAGTACTTGACTGAATCAGGGATTGATTTTTGAATAATTTTTGTCGTTGCCAAATTTGAACGAAACTTTGATGATTGCACGTCAATGTGAAGAAAAAAAAAACGAAGAAAAGAAAGTCGAAGAAATTATTGTGCGTAATCTTCTAAACACAATTTTATTTATTAATGAACATGGAAGTATTGGATCAAAATGGTGATGTTTATTTTATGCTTAAAAACAAATCGTTTGTCTATACTAAATGTTTGAGATTTTAAAATAAATCATTTCAAGAATAAAAAAACAAGATAGCTCCAGCGAACTATACCGCTGAGGTGTTTGCATTGATCAAATTCTCCCGAAGAGTACTTGACTGAATCGGATTGATTTTTGAATAATTTTTTCATTGCCCGATTTGAACGAAACTTGATACTGCATACCGCAGGCGAGTGGTTTGTAAGGTGGGCCAAAAATTTTTGCGTTATCATGTACCGTTTTGGCTATTTCGGAACATGCATACATACATATTGTTGCGGTTCTCGGAACCGCATGGATACAACAGATAGGTGTCCAAGACAGTTCCATTATTATGCATGTAGATAGTCCCCTTCCTTTTGTTAGCGGGACAACAAGGGAGTGCGTTGCGATGATCTAATAGCTAGGGTTGCTTCAATCATTTTTTTCTTCATTTCATCCCCACTCTTCTTCTTTTCTTATATTCCTGAGGTAAATCAGCCACGTGTACCTTGAAGGCCAGCGCATGCGGCGCCGCGGTGAGGGATCCGCTGCCCAGAGATTCTCGTTCCCGGGCGAGCCCTAAACCCGGCGTGGCGGCGAGTGATGTGCGCTTGGCAATGCGGATTGTCGACTCGAGCTTCCGAAGGTCTGGGGAGAATTCCGATTGCATTAGAAAGGCATGCAAATAAATACCTCTTAAGAGTGCCCGAATGGTGTTTTCACGGCGCGGGAAACACGGCCAGCACGACCCCACGCTGCACGAAACGTACAGAGCCAATAAAGCCGACCACGCCATGTTGGCATGTACGACTTGCGGGTAAAAGTGGCTTGTTCTTTTTTTTAACCTCATACCGACGCATGTTGGTGTTCGCCCCGCGCACACGCTAGCGGAGTCGTGTGGACGCGAGCGCTGGCCACGTGCTAATGGCGAACCGCGCGCACTGTATGGAATGTGCTCGAAAGCAGACACGTACGCGCTCGTGAAACGTGCATGGATTATCCATGCGATGTACCTTCGCTCCTCGCTGGCAGCGGTGGATTCTCCATGGATGGTAAACGTTCTCTCTTCTCTGCGGCAGCGAGGCTGCGATCGAGCCAGGAATGTACAGTGCAGGCCACGTTGGCACGCGCGGAACGAAACGATTGATCGGCGCTGGTCGGCACCCGACGGGTGTGCGGACCTTCGATCGCTCGCCGGGTTTTTGCAGGATGATTCGCGTGCCAATTTCGGTGTGGGCGATTCATGTCATCTCGTGGGTTCGGAGTGCAATATTGCCGCTGTTTGGGGTGGCCTTGCGGAAACGAAGTGAGGCGGTTTCCGGCCCAGCTGGCGGGCCACGTGAGGGGTCGGGCCAATCGGAGCGCCCGATTCGGGTGATGACGTTTGGATCGGCATGTCCCTCCCCGAGGCTGCGGGCCTATAAAGTCGGCAGGGGTCCCTCTTGCCGAGTTAGTCTGTTTCCTGCTCCTCGACTCCACCTCTCGTCTCCGCCCACACCACGTCGACCCCACCCGTCTACCTGATTCCACCCACTGCTCCACCCTGCCCTCTGGACTCCGCCCTTCTCTACTCAAACTCCTCCTTCACGAGCACAGTCTCCACACGTGCGGCTTGGCCAGAGCAACGCGCCCACTGTCGGTACCAACACCCCAGAGCAAGCCCCCCGAACGTATGGTGGCACGTCGGCTATCGGCGCGCACAGGTACCGAGATCATAGCCTCAACCCCCCCCCTCCCCCTGGTTGCAAACTCCCTCTTCGTCGGTGTCTGTTGTGTGTGTGGTTGTGCTGGCACGTCTGCTTAGTAAGACTGTCGAAGATTGTTATCATTGTTATTATTATTTCCGCGTAAGTCTGCTCTGTGTCCCCTTTTGTAAGTTGCCTGTTTATGTCGCACCACACGCTTCTTTCTATCTCTGCACAACAACCCAATAAATCTTCACTGTGCCACAAAGCTTTCCTCGCTGCTTGTCAATAATTATTATTATTAGAAGTTCCCTGCTCGTTTTGTCTTTTCTTCCATTGATTTAGCATGTCCGAATCCAAGTTAGCCGGACTTTGTTCCCAACGATCCTTCCTTTTAGGCGGTACGTCCTGGCAGTGTCGCTCGCTGCATCCGATTCGGTAGAGTGATCCAGTTGGACAAGGCGTACCGAGGCGTGTTTCCCCAGTAATTAAATCACGTGATTAATTAGGAACCCATTAACCCATAGACGGGAGACCCTAGGTCATGCGTTGAGTTTGGTGTCCACAGTTTCGTTTTCGTTTTTGTTTCGTTTTCCACGTATTGTTGCGGTTTTCCTCCACCTCCTTAATACCCCCCCCCCTCCCCTTCCCCATCAGCGAAGCGACGGGGTTGTATTTGATATGCATATGTATATGAATATACAGAGACATGAAGAAGTAACAGACACCTTAAATTTATTCATATCATCTGTAGTAATGCAAGTTCTGCTCAGTGATTTGTACTTAATACTCAACTATTTATTTCAGAAATGAGTTTCTGGGTCGTTTATGACAATTAACTATGCCTCAAACCCAGGAGACACGACCTTTGCGATTTTCAAAGAGGACGAATTGTGGCCAATCGGAAGGTGGAGTCAGCCAGCGTCAGATAGCTCAGACCTTGGCATTCCGCTTTCTACGGTCAATCAGTGATTGTGCAATTCACCAGCAAAGGCAAGGAATCCACAGATTCCCTTGGTCAACCTGGCCCTCAGAAAGGTCTTAGAGCTGTCAACGTTCCATTGAGAAAACTCCCTGTTTACAAGGCAGCAGATGTTGCCAGAGGAAGGTCCAGGTTAGCTCAAGAACTGCCTTCATCAACTGGGTTACTATGTGAGAGCAGCTAGGAGAAAAACCTCTTCTTAGACCAGCCAACATTCAAAGGAGAAAGAAGTGGGCTGACGAGATGGCCAACAGACCCTTGGAGTTTTGGCAAACTGTCGTTTTTCAGATGAGTCCCAATTTGCTCAATTTTCGACAGTGGATGCATATGGGTCTCAAGACTTCCCAGTCAACGTTCTCTTTGAACGATTGCAGCCATCTGTCAAACACGTTGGTTTTTCATTGATGGTGGGAGCAATCTGGAGCGCTGTGTCTCAGAGCTTGTGGAGTGTGTTGGCACATCAACTCCCGATATACATTTCTATCCTTGAGATGGACTTCTCCCCTCTTCTCCACTGTCAGATGGTCAAAAAACAACACTCTGTTCATGGAAGATGAACCCCATGCACACTGCAAAAAAAGACCAAAGAATGGAGGACAGAAATGGGATCAAGCGACTTCCCATGGCCAAGTCAGTCTCCTGACATGAATCCCATTGAACACCTCTGGCCATGTCGGATCGAGCTGTGCGAAAAAAAGTCCAGGAAACCAACATCACGGGCAGAATTACTTAACCTTTTGCACAGGTGAAGAGCCTGGGAAGAAATCCCGTAAGAGAAAATTTCAGAACTCGTTAGTTCTATGCCTGAAATAGTAAAAACATTGAAATCTGTAAATGGCAAGTCTACCAACTACTAGTGTATGTATTAAAATGGATCAAATATACTTCAAATGTTGAATAAATAAATTTTCAAAATCATGGTGTCTATTTACTTCTGTCAATGTGTCTATATAAGTATATATATATATATATATATATATATATATATATCTATCTCCCTTCGACAGGTCCATGAACGCATGGATAATGCTAATTTACCATTCTATCTGATTTGTTCCTTCCTCAACGGCATATGGCATGTTTATCTGTGAATCTCAATTAAAGCTGGAGAATTAAGTGAACCACCTGCAGAAAGGATCATTTATAGCACATTGTTGTTGTTGCTGCTGCTACCGCCATGGTGGCTGTTGTCGTTCATGTGCTCCTTCTATGTACTTGTATATTTTTCTATTGCTTTGCGAAGTGTTACTTTATATAATTTTGTGTGTTCCTTCTATGTCCTACGAAAGGGTTCCTACTGTCTAGAATTATAAATATTGCCATTGTAACCACTGCATTAATCTCCCATTCCTGCTTGTTCAATCCCATAAAGACAGGCTTTTAAAATGGGTATAGATATCCTTTTGGGGGCCCTCGAGGTGCTGAATGAGGAGTCGGAGCCACTGGGGTTACAGTTTCCTGGGTCAAAACTAAGATCCAGGCTTTCAATGACATCTTGGATGCTGCTGTTCCTGTCTGTGCCTGGTTGTGGTGAGGATGTTGAGGCCGTGGAGAGATTCTCATTACCTTGGCAGTGATATTCATGTCCCTGCTGGCTGTGAGTCAGAGGTCCACAGACGTCTGGGTCGGGCCTGGGAGTCATGGATTCACTGGATCATGGGGTGTGGCGCTGCCGGTACCTGTGCGGGAGGACGAAAGTCCGAGTCTTCAGGTCCTTGGTGCTTCCAGTGTTGCTCTATGGATGCGAGACTTGGACTCTGACCAAGGATCTGAGACGGAGACTTAATTCCTTTGGTACCAGGTCTCTTCGGAGAATCCTTGGCGATCGCTGGTCAGATTTTGTTCCAACGAGCGGTTTCTGAGAGAGACTCGGATGAGATTTGTTACCTGCATGGTCCGTGAGCGTCAGTTGCGGCTGTATGGACATGTGGCTCGTTTTCCTGACGCTGATCCTGCTCACCAGATTCTCTCAGCGAGGGAGTCTCGTGAGTGGAGGAGGCCAATGGGCCGATCACATGCCTCGTGGTTGCAGCAGGTTGATCGGCATCTCAAGGAGATGGGATGGGCCAGGCATCTGCCTGGGGATGGCCTGACGGGGACCCCTGGAGTATGCAGAAA
>CM068961.1:99667524-99725190 GCA_035128595.1 Eptatretus atami | reverse complement strand
CTCTGGTCCTGAAGCCCCTTCTGCCCTTCAGTCTTTTCTGGTTCGGTCGTGGGTCGTGAAAGCACCAGCAGCAACGCCGGAGAGAGCTCGCTGACCACGCCAAGAACCCGAAGTCAGATGCGGCTACGCAAGGCCGTGGGGAGTCGACGTCGCGACCTGCCCACCGTCGCGCCACGAGGGCGCGGTAAGACCTTTGGTCTCACGGGGCCCGTTCGGTCCTCCAGGTCCCGTGCCATAAAGGTTTCGAACCCTCTACTCCCTGCCTATGGGAGGTTTTTCTTTGCTTTGTATGACTGCTGTGGCGCCGTGTCCTATAAGTAGAACTGTGTAAGTGACTGTACATTGCTCGTATTCGGTGGTAACGCTTTCTATTTGTTTCTTGTACATTGCATGACTGCCTTGCTTCTGAATACGTGTGTGTTATAATAATGTCCTTGTGTGAAATGTATCCCGTTCGTTGTCTTTTTCCCTTTTGAAAGTGCCATCTTGAATCGCGGAATAAATTAGTAGTGGTTTTGAACACCCGGGTAAGAAGAGAATCTGATCCGTCGAGGTCGGTGATAACACCGTGGTATCACTGTAGCACGGATCGGACCGCTTAAGCGGTTCGTGTCCTAGGCCGACCTGCGGCGAGGTACGATCGCCCGTCGACTACTCCGGCAGGTACTTAGGTAGGTCGAATTTGGCGAGCAACCCTATCCTGCGCGGGTGGCAATTGGCACGATCGTGGTGAGGTTAAACCCCCACCCGTGACTGGCTCCTGGCGGTAGTTCCAGGAGGGTCACGACTGAATTGTCCGTCCGGTGGGCGACGCGGTTGCGATTGGAGTTACGCAATCGCTCGCACGCCTGCGGCCCAGAATTCGTAACAATATATATATATATATATATATATATAAATATATATATATTATATATATATATATATATATATATATCCAAAACTAGTATTTCCACTGTTTAAATGAAACTTCCCAGCTGCTCAAGAGAAGGATGCTTTGCTGCTGGCTACAGGGAAGAGGCGCCCTATTGTCTGGTGGTAATTAAATAACTCCTGGAAGGCGATAGCAACAAACGCCTTGTTGTCCAAGGACAATTATATAACTATTGGCTTTTGGTGGCCAAGGCTTCACTAACAATATGATCAAGGCTCGTTGTTTTGAGAATCTCATTACTCAATGGTGAACGGAATGTATGATCAAAGTAATGGGCTTGTGTCTCCATCCACCCGGCCTCAATTTTTTGTCCTAACTATGTGATCACCCTCTCCTCACGGCTGTCCTCGTATTCCCACATTGCAATCGTGGCCTGAGCGTGTCTATCCCCCTTCCCTCCCAAAGTGGCCACGTCTGCAGTTCCCTTTCTCATGCTTTTCGGCCTCCCCTCCATTCACCCTGCCAGATGTTTATCCCTCCCTTGTCTTTTGC
This sequence comes from Eptatretus atami, assembly GCA_035128595.1. Taxonomy (NCBI): domain Eukaryota; kingdom Metazoa; phylum Chordata; class Myxini; order Myxiniformes; family Myxinidae; genus Eptatretus; species Eptatretus atami. The sequence goes on along the minus strand of CM068961.1, from coordinate 99,723,764 downwards.
TGTCCAGAATAGTATAAAGACAATTGCTCTGTGCATTTTGACGAGAAAGAGGATCGTGTTTGATATTGCTCGTCCCGTATATCCTTCTTTCCCATGCGCATGTTTATTGTTATTTGTATTTGATGCTTCCTGTTAATAAATGGTCTCAGAGAAGAACTCATCAAAGAGAAGAACTCAATCTCTTTCACAGGCACAGCATCAGTGGCACAGCCATGCCCCAACAAAACGATGGCTACCCACCAGCCAAGCTGCCAGATGCAAGAAGAAGAAGAAGAATCAGAAGAAGTGTCTGTTGGCTTCAACCTTTTTGGAAAATAAAGAGAGATAGTTCCCTTGTTTCTTCCACCTGATGTTGAAGTATTGCTTCATCTGATGTGTTCATCATGATACACAGTGGTTTATCCAGCTTGGGTGGACCAAGCATTTTAGCCTCTGCTCGAGTGGACTTCACTGTGGTAAAAGCTGCAGCACATTTGTCGGTCCAAACCATGGACTTGTTTGGCTTCTTTTCTTTCTGTGTGAGGAGGTTACTTCGTGGATAAAGGGTGTCTACACAGTTCAGGATAAGTATCCTATGGAAATTTACCATGCCAAAAAGCTTTTGTAGCTTATGCACTGACGTAAGAAGTTTTGATTGCCTTAACCTCGTCGGACAGTTGGCGGATGCCATTTTCGTTGATTATGTGCCCCAAAAACTGTAATGGGGCACCCCAAATTGTCACTTGGTCGGGTTGATGACGATGCCACACTGCAATAAGTGAGGCAACAAGAACTGTAAATGCTGTTCATGCTTCGAACATCTCACTGTCTATGAGCAGATTGTCAATGTCGGCGTAGATGAAAGGACAATCCCGGATGACTTAATCGCTGAAACGCTGGAAAATTTGTGCAGCATTATGTAGCCCAAAAGGCATGTGCACAAACTTGAACAGGCCAAAAGGAGTTGTAATGGCTGACTTATGTATATCAGCTGGCTCTACAGGAATCTGGTGATATGCTTTGACCAAGTTGAGCTTGAAGAAAACCTGCTTTTACGGTAGCCAGGAAGTAAAATCCTGTAGGTGTGGTATGGGGTACCAGTCTGGTACTGCGTTCCAGTTTAGTGCTCGGTAGTCACCACAGGGCATCCAGTCACCAGGCGTTTTCTTCTCGACCATTTGTAAGGTTGAGGACCAGTTGCTGCTTTAAGGTCGAATGCTACCCACCTCAAGCATGTGGTCAAACTCTACTTTTGCTAGGGTGCAACGATCGGGAGCCAGTCAACGTGGTCGAGCTGCGACTGGAGGCTACGCATGTCAATCTGATGAGTAGTTGAGTATTCGACTGCCACTTCGCTGTAGGTGGGTCGAGCTATCTCTGGGTACTGTCAAAGGATGGCGTTAAAATGGGAAATATTAAGCTCGATTAACATTTGCCTGACAGAGGGCATGTGTGAAATGACACCCTTGACACAAAGATTAGTGGTAGAGTTAACGAGCTGTTAATTTTTGACATCCACCAGAAAACCAATGTGTCTCAGGAAATCAGCTCCAAAGATAGGAGTGGATAGCTCGGCTATGATGAAAATCCACCGATACACACGTCTCAGGCCAAGGACGAGGGTTAATGATCACTCACCATACGTGGAAATGGAAGACTGGTTGACAGAGCTTGGATAGTAAATGCAGTCGGTTTACATTTGTCCATAATCGCTGGGGGTAAAACGCTGACCTCAGCTCCAGTGATAATTAAGCAATGGGTGCCGGTGTTCCTATCTTTGATTTAAAAAACAAGCGACTTGGTTGTTGGTCGCAAGACTCGACTCATCGCTGCTAGTCGCTGGTCATTTCTCGACTGAAACTAGGTGAGCCGCCAAAACTGTAGGGCTGACCACATTTGTGGGTGATCTTCTCAAACCACAATTGATACGAACACTCTCCTGTAGCATGTTGCTGTATGCCAAGACTACGCGATTGTAGTCTCTGCCCTTGGTTGTTGCTTCAGCTCCAACTTACGACCACACTCCTCTATAAGATGACATGTAAGGGCCTACACCTCATCAATTAACAGGCCACTTGGGTTTGTAGTCGTTACACATCGGGCATAGTTGGGGCAGCCATAGCATCACCTGACTGGGATGCGATTGCACCGATGGAGGATATATCTGTGGTTGCGACATCGACGCTCTTGAGTTGCTGGATGTCAACCGAATCACTGGTTGAAACCAGGATGTTCTGAGCATCGGTTGGCAATCGTTGGAGAAACAGCTGCTTCAGTATATTTTTTGTGGATTATTCTCACCCAATAGTTGTCACATCCTTTGTAGCTGAAATTTTTTTGAAGGCTTAGTCCCCAGCTCCTCCGTAGTAAAAAGTTGAGGCAAGCGCTTTTGCTCTGAAGCAGACGAGCTCTGTCTTGAGAGAGTCATAAGACCTTTCCGTGGGTGGCTAAATGAGAAGGTCCCTCACTCTGGCTGAAAAGAAGCCACAACATGTGTGAATTTGGTCTCCTCCACCTTGATGCCTCGGGTTAGAAACTGGGCCTCAATTTGAGTGAACCAAATGGTAGGGTGGTTTTGGCCAAAAAGAAGGTAGTTTCAGGCTAACAGCTATGAAGGGAGGCACAGCAAAATGAGGACCATCATTTGATAATGGGGTCACCAATTGTACGGGAAGTTGTGGTTCAGTGGTGGGAAGCTTAATTAGAACTAGAGAGTTCATAGAACATGCTACCTTGTGCAGTGGTCTAGTATACACTTCAATTATAATGAAATAATGATTTTAAAGATCGTTTAAAAAAAAAAATCTGGAAGTTTATCACAACTGAAGCAGTCTTGTAAACCACTATTATACACTGTAATAAGACTACGTTGAGTCATGGTTTAAGAGATGCACCATGGAACGCAGCATCAATCAGCATCGTACACAGCCATATCGGCGGCCTTTTCTTCACCCCGACACTGCACCCTCTCACATGCCACGCTCACTTCCCAGGGGGGTGTGCTTGATGGCTCCTATTACATACATCACCCGAAATAACTTATCCAAGTACTGCAAAACTGGAGGTTCTTGGAAGAATTATGAAAGTGACTTGTGTTCTACAGTGCTCAAGTATATAATTATATTTGAATAAAGGTTTTAAGAGGTTTAAAGGCATGTAAATTAATTAATTAAGGATTTTACCCAGTGTCTGTTACACCACCCTATCTAACACGTTACATTAGTTCTTCGTGCCTGTTGTTTGTGTCCTTTATAATGTCGTTAAAACCAGAGTTTCCTGTTTGAAATGATTTTCAATTTTGTTTGACTGCCAGACAGGCAGACGGAGTAAAAATATTATTGTATCTCAATCCTTTCTTCACATGTGCGATCAGGACGAATTTAGAGCCAAAGAATGGTAAATCAACAAACTTGTCTTCCCTGTTCATGTTCCTATTCATGTTCAAAATACAGTATAACATTCAATTTAAATAAGTTGTTCCTCGATCATAAAGTGATCAGACAGACAGACAGAAGTACGGACAGGCATGAACCAATTTCTTAACCCCACTTTTTGCTTCGTGTGTGCGAGGGATAAATATTCACTCACAGGAATGTCGAATTATGACAAGGCCCATACCTCATCAGAGCGAGGTAATCTTAGGTTGTTGCCCTATATGCAAAATGGCACTCCCACCCCTACTTCTGAAAAAGGTACAAACCCAGTATGTTCTCTGTTCACGTTTTGAACGATAATAAATAACAATTGATTCGTTCCGAACACACAGCTCTCTAGTCTTTCCCAATTTGATCTTTTCTAAGGCCTTTCGATTCGCTCAAAGGACTATGCGGGGTTCTCGACCACCCGATAGGATAACCTTGGCTTTAGTGAAAAGAATCACACAAACTTGACCTCGTGATGTAACAATCAGGACTTGGACGTGAATCCAGAGCTTTGAAAACTCGTTCACGATAATATGACTCCCAGATCAGTGTTTCACACGTCCACCTACCCTATCTGACCTGCCAGTTTTAGATCATAACCACCCCTACTGCCCCTCCCCATTCCCCACTGCATACTAAATACTGCTTTTGCTTCCCCCCCCCTCCCCGTTGCTCTGTCGTACACCTGTCCTTTTCGGAAGCTTCCCTTCCACTACGGTTTACGGTGTGGGATCGGCAGTGGACGTTTGCAGCCACTGGTCCCACCAAAGTGGACCTGACGCAGGGTTGCGGTTGAGGTGCTGCCTGGGTGCAGGAGTGTAAACGGCAAGGATCCACCATGGCAGAAGCTGGAGAAGGAGAAGACGAGATTCAGTTCTTGAGGACGGTAAGAGGATACCAGATTAAGTTGTTATAAAGATGTTTCAGAGGTCTAACCTGTTCGAAATCAGACATGTCAAGCAGTTTGAAGTCTGTTCTCGTTTCAAAATTTGATTGTAATGTCATTCTCACTCATGGGGATTGGTTCAGTGCAGGAACTTAGGGTTTATTGTTTGCTCACTTTTCTCTTTATCACCCTCCATGTTTGCCTTTGTAAATGACTCGATTAATGGATGCATGGTTGTTCAAGAAAGCAAGAACAAGGCGAGACGTTGACTGATGGAGATCACACTAGAACCATATACTCGTGTGGGTTGACCCCATGCTGGTCTTCAACAGTCATCATGACAAGGTCGTGAGGAACTGAACGCACCATCTGATCAGTTCATGCAGTGGCAGATGACTCTTGGAAACTCAACTCCAAGGTCTTCAATTCACTCCTCTTGGCATTTCCAAAATCAAGTCACCAAATATGCTGTCTGACTCCATCTTCAAGCATTTTCTGTCTGCATCCAGTAAAGCGTAAGATCATTGCACCACTAGACCCGATTGCAAAACTAACTTGGTATTTCATTTGGACCATTCGCCTCCTTGCCTTCATCCCTGAATCTTTCTCCCATGATGCGCAGTTCTATCTTGAGCAGCAGTTCTTGCGTGCTGGCCGCTTTAGCCACCTGTTCTTGCCCATAACACTCTAGCTTTATTTGCGACCGACAAGCGGGCTGGGCAGCTAGTATTACAGACATCACTGAGCCAGAATCTTGCCATCGCCACTGTTGCTGATGCTCGTATGATAAAATATATTTTCTAGAGCCAAGTAAGACCAGGAAGGTCGAATGTTCAGGCACCACTAAATCGGTGATGAAGTGTGTGGACATGTGTAGTCCAGGATGGACAGGTTGGGGATGGAAAGATCGTTTTGTTCAGTTCTACAGCAGCATCTTGGTAATGAGTATTTGGCTTTATGAAGTGAGAGTAGGATGTGGGTGCAGATGCTGAGGCCTAGCAAGATGGCACATGGTTCAGTGATATTGTGCATCCCCTCTCACCCCACATTCCCAAATGATCCAGGAAGAGGAAGAATATAAAGAGGAGGATGACAATTATTAAGATTTAAAGTTTTTATTTATTTATTTAATAATTCATCACCATGAGTAATGACAGACTGATGGTTATGACAGCACACTCACTATGTTAGATGGTTCCACCTGCACCATTAATTACTTTAGATGGAAATGCTTTTCCAATCAGGTGACAGAAGAGATAATTCAAATGGTTGGAGGGATTAAAAAAAAAATTCCTCACAATGATATAAGGCTTAAAGAGGAATCTGAACATATATGGCATGAAGGACAAGGACATGAGGAAACATCAGTGTAATTTACATGAATTACAAGATTATTAGACAATGGATAAATGGATTTATTAAAGGGATTTGAAACTGGGAACCCAGCTGAGGGCTCAGATTGAAACTCCAAAGACACTAACTCAACTTGGCAAAACAAAGTGTCCAGTTTGAAATTGTACGTCAGTGCCCAAATAAAACGGTTAATGGTCAATATGCCAGAGAGGGTGCAGAGCACCCGGGTCATTCGTATATTGAACCAGGGACTGATTTGTGATGAAAATCAGGACACATTTCCAAGCTCTAACTTTACCTACAACCACTTTAATCACTCCACACATCCCCCCACCCATTTTCCCCATCGATATAAAACCAAACAAATAGGAAACTTTGTGTTATATGCTAAATTATATATATATATATATATATATATAAGTATATATATATATATATGTGTGTATATATTGTTACGAATTCTGGCCCACCAGGCGTGCGAGCGATTGCGTAACTCCAATGGCGACCGCGTCGCCCACCAGAACGGACAATTCAGTCGTGACCCTCCGTGGAACTACCGCCAGGAGCTAGTCACGGGTGGGTCTTTCGACCACACCACAATCGTGCAAATCGGCCACCCACGCAGGTTAGGGTTGTTCGCCAAACTCGACCTACCTAAGTACCTGCGCGGGTAGTTAACCGGGCGATCGTACCTCGCCGCTGGCCGGCCTAGGACACGAACCGCTTAAGCGGTCTGTTCCGTGCTTCAGTGATAACCGAGCGGTGTTATCGCCGGCCCGACGGACGTGATTATTTACGGGGTGCTTACACCCCTCTACCAATTCCTTCGTGATGCAAGATGGAACTTTCAAACAAAGGAAAGGACGCAACGAAACGGGGAACAGTTCGACAAGCACATTTATTACACACTCAGACAAGGCAAGCACGTATTCACAGCCATACAGTAGGAATGCAATTTACAAGCAAGAGTTACAACCGAATAAAGCAATGTTTATTTACTGCACTTAAACAGTTTCTACTTTACAAGACACGGCGCCACAACATGCATTCAAAGAAAAAGCAAGAAAAGACCCCTCATAGACAAGGGAGTCAGACTGGGCCCGTGGGCCTAATGCGCGTGGAACCTGGAGGAGCGGCCAGGTCCACGAGACCGAAGGGTCTTACCCGCGCCCTCGTGGCGCGATGGCGGGCAAGCCGCGATGTCAGCGTAGCTGCGCCTGGCTTCGTGCCCCTGGCGTGGTCGGCGAGCTCTCTCGGCACTCCCGTCTGCCTTTCCCGTCGCTTCGAGCTCCGTCTCCCGACTCGACTGCCTCGCCGACACTGCAGACTTGACTGCCCCGCCGACACTGCTGCTGCCACTCAACTGCTCCCACTTTTCCGCACTCTCCAGACCCTCCAGACTGCCACTCTTCTGCGCTCTCCAGACCCTCCAGACTTGACTTTTCTGCCGACACTCCGCCGCTCCCACTTGACTGCTCTGCCGACACTCCGCCGCTCCCACTGAACTGTTCTGCCGCGAGCTGCGCCGTGCTCGCACTTATATAGCCGGGGGAGGGCGTACATGCAAATTTCTGGATCACAGCGGGTTCGGAGGCGGGGCTACACACACCGATGCTCAGCCATTGGGCGGATGAAAAGGGGGCGTGAAGCATTCCTGTTCCGCTTTTGAGGCGAAAGGAACGCATTCACAGCCCATGGCACGACGTGTGGTAGAAAGGCGGAGGTGGTGGGAGTTTGGTTGTTGCCGGCGTCGTTTGAGAATGGCGGTGAAGCGATGTTTGCGGGATGGAGTTGTGGAGGTAAAGAGGCGAAGGTGGTGGTGTTTGAGTTGTAATTGGTTGGGAATGATGTTGGTGTGGCGATTTGGTTGTTGGTATGGTTGGTGTGGCGATTTGGTTGTTGGGGATGATTGGTCCAAAATAATGATAGAGAAAAGAAAAACGGCTATCTCAAAGGATCGCAGCCCGGTGAACACGGAAATTCCCTTAAACAACGGTGGGGAAATCTAACTACTCACATACTTATCGTCATAAACTGATCTAAGGACCCTTTATGGTGTATTGCAAATTTCCACAGCCGTAACAATATCTATCTATATTATATATTATATATATATATATATATATATATATATATATATTATATATATGTGTGTGTATGTATATATATATATATATATATATATATATATATATACATATGTATTATAATTATATTATTACATACACTGGCAAATACAACCCGTCGCTTCACTCTCTCTCTATCGAGTGCAGCCTATGGCTGCTGTCGCTTCACTGATGGGAATATTAAGGGAGGGAGGGGAGAGAGATGGGAGGAGCGTGGAGGGAGAGAGAAGAGGGAGAGAGAGAGAGAGGAGGGTGGGGAGGGTTAGAGTGAGGAGGGGGGAGGGAGGGAGAGAGAGGAGAGGGAGGAGGGGATAGAGAGAGGAGGAGGGTGGAGAGAGATGAGGGAGGGTGGGAGATAGATGAGGGAGGAGTGGGAGAGTGAGGAGGGAGGGTGGGAGAGATAGGAGGGAGGGGTGGGAGAAAAGGAGGTCGGTGAGGGAGAGGAGGGGAGGGAGAGTGTGGTGGAGTTAGAGAGTGGGGGAGAGAGTGGATGGGAGGACAGGGGTGGAGGGGGAGGGGAGGCGGGATGTGGGGAGTGAGGAAGGGGGAGGGGGGTTAGAGAGAGTAACGCCTCACCATACATCACTACACACCTGGAGGGGGAGGGGTGAGGAGGGTGGTGAGAAAGGAGGGGTAGGAGGTGAGGGCGGAGTGGGGAGTGGTTTAGGAGGAGTTAAGCATGAGGGGATGGGGTTCTGGACCTGCGTTTGGTTAGGGACTTGTGGAGAAGGGGGAGGGGTGGTAGTACAGGATTGAACAAAATGGGGTACCTTAAAACAGCATGTTAATACAGCACAATGTATGTCTACTATACAAAGCTCTTTCTAACCACTGACTGACTGATTGACTGACTGACTCACTGACTGATATTGAAGATTGGTCATTACCTTCCGGGTGATGTAGAAAGCTGAAATTTTGCGTGTCGATGGACATCAAAGCCGGTATACCGGAAAAATTTGCAGAATCGTTGGACAACATCCACAAATGAAAGTATAAATAAATGGGGAAAAAATGCTGGTGAGTGACCTGAGGGAATGGGGAAGCATGGTAATTTTGTGTGCTGACTGACATCAAAGCCAATACACCGGGGAAAATCACAGAACCTTCGGAAAGCATCCATAAATGAAAATATAAATAAATGAAGATAAATAAATGAAAAATCAAATGCAGATGAGCGACACGAGACAATGTGGAAGCATGGTTCGTATGCTCACACAATGTGTAACCACACCCCACTAGTTTATATATACAAATACATATATACACCCTTTAATTGTGTATAATAAGGACAAGAAAAATTATGTCCCATTACAGCTATTACTGCATGATTTGTGATGAACAAATGTCATCTGCCACACAAATGCATTGTCATTTACTTTACTACAGCACCGTTAGGAGGACACAGTTTTGTGGTCAGGAATAAAGATAATTATAATCTGATATTCAACCTACAGCAACACCACCACATCACGTTACATTGAGCTACACTGCGACCCCCGAGAGGGGCTCCCACAGTGTGAATCGAGCATTATGGGCAATGGTTCAAAATAAATAAGTTCCGAAAGGAAGTTCAGCCAAAGCAAACGATTTTAAGCATTAGGCTAACCCTAACTGATGAGCTCTAATAAGGGTGAAACATCTCAGCAGCTATGCTATTTTCTCTGCTTGTGGTATTTTTGAATCGTTGCCCATAATGCGAGTGTGACGTGATGTGACGTGATGGTGTTGCTGTTGGTTAGAGAATGGAATAATATATGTATATATATATATATATATATATATATATAATATATATATATATATATATATATATATATAATAAACTAAATATATATATCTCTATAAATTTCAAGAAAAGAGCACACTGACCCTAGATGTGACATGACACTGACGTCATGCCCATACACAGTATTGTCATGTATATATATATTATATATATATATATATATATATATATATATATATATATATATATATATATATATATATTACAGTTCAGTACATTGCATTGTCATGGTTGTGAGCCATGGGGAGGAAAAAGTGCATCCACATAGATTAATGGTCGTTATGTTTTACTACTCTGTTTAGCTATTTTAAACGACATATCTTATTCACGTGGATAGATATGTGTTGTGAATGTTAGTTCATTTTAGTACGTGTTCTTTCCTTTACATATATATATATATATATATATATATATATATATATATATATATATATATATAAATATAGTATATGTATATATTTATTCTTTATATCAGTATATAATTGCTTGTATTGCCTTTGCCCACTTTCCCACCATTTCTTGTGTATAAAGAACTGTGACTTGATTTATCCTGTTCGGGTTTGGTCAGAGATAGCGTTTCTGGGGGTAAGTAGTTCATGCATTTAATTGGCTCTGATAGACAATAGGGTGCTGTAGGTAGGGGTTAGGGTTAGCTTGACGTTAGTTCGCTTGATCAATTGTCATGCGTTGCACAACCGCCGGCACGGTTCCCAATCTGCTTCAATCATCTTACAAGTAAGGCCTGATGTTGGCTTAACAGTTGAGGTGCTTGGCTTATGATCCCAGGGTCTTGAGTTCAAGCTCCTGTCAGGCCATTTAATTAACATCAGGTGGGTTGCTCAGCCTGTCATCCTTTTGAGGTCGCAAAATAAGTGCCAACATGCTGGTAAGAGGGGCATTGCATCAGCAGCAAACCTGCGCCCCCACAAAATGATGCAACCAAGCAGCCACAGGCGTGTGTGTGTATTTCGTACATGTGCCTATGGTTATATCGAAACACACCATACATGCACTCAACATTGCGTGCACACCACACACACACACACACAACCCATACCACCCCCCCCCCCACACACACACACACACACACACACACACACACACACACACACACACACACACACACACACCAATACACACCAACACACACACACACACACACGTCTTTTCCAGGGAAAGATTTTTTTAATTCAAAGAAAGATGTAGGGATGGTTTCACATGATCATTTCTTGTGACCACCCTACCTTCTTTACACAGTTTTGGAGAAACATCTCTACATCCTTTTGCGTTTAAAAAAAAGAAGTTTTATTACTTGTGTGTGTATGTATATATGGTATATATATATATATATATATATTTATATATATATATATATCTATAAATTATATATATATATATATATATATATATATATATATATATTGTTACGGATTGGAAACCATTTGCATTCAACATACAGATGTCCCAAAAGTCAGTTATGTCGTTAAGTATGTGTGTAGTCAGATCCCTTTCATTTTGTCTAGTGGGAGAATCAAAGGCGTGCGTTGCGATTTCTTTTTAGTTAGGTTATTAAATCTTTACATCCAACGAACAACCAACAACCATTCCATTCCCCATCAGATCCACTACCCACCCGCTGTCTACAAGCACTCTGACTTGCCAAGGCAGGGTCTTGCAGCCGTTCCTTGCCGCTTCCACCAACGTTCCTTCCACAAACGTTGTAACTCTTGCACAACAGCCTGTGCAACATTGATACTGTTACTCGTCAAGTTGAACCCATGTGGAAGACTGGCTGAGGTTTCCCGGCAGAGCCGTTGCAGCGTTGATACTGTTACTCGTCGAGTGTGGACCGCGTGGAGGAATGGCTGCGGTTTCCCGCAGGGGCCAAGGCCCGCCCGGAAAGGTGGGCCATAGGACCTGTCCAATCAGAGGCGGACAGCAAGGTGTGTTCACCAAGGCCCTCCCCGCTGAGGAGGTCCATAAATTCCGAGCACTCTCTAGGCAGGTGGTCTTTTTAGGTCTTTGGTGTCTTTTGGGTCTTGGGGTCTTGGAGGGTCTTTTTAGGGTCTTGGAGAGTCTTTTTGGGGTCTTGGAGATTTTGGTGGGGCTTTTTGGGGATTTTGGAAGGTTTTGCTGTCAGGAAAGGGGTTGTTGCTGTTACGAAGATTGTCGAGGCGGCGAACGTGTCTCTGCTGGCCCTCTACAAGGAAGGAAAGAGCGACCCCGACCCCCCTCCGTGGACCCCGCTACTCACCACCCGAGCTCCGCCACGAACCTCGAGTCCCACTCCTGGACTGGGGACCAAACCAGCGACCATTGTCAGGTGCCGCAGCATGGAGTACCCCTTTCCTGACGCCAGGTACCCAACCGAACTCTGACCCCAGCTTGTCTCTCTCCTCATCTGCGAGGGTTCAATAAAGAACCTGGGTTTCTTTTCATTTGTGTGTGTGTCTGCGTGTGGGCCTGTCTTTAAGTAGAACTGAATAAGTGTTTTTGGATCATTGTAAATACTTCTTGCATATTCGCGTTAAGTCTTGCTTTGTGTCTTCATTTACTGTAAATATAAATTGTTGAAATGTTCCCAGTTCGTTTCCGTCCCTTTTGAATTGGTCCAGCATGGTTCGGATCTGAGTTTAGCCGGGTTTTATCCCGGTAATTCGTTATTCCAGCCGGCGCGGCTTGGCAGTTTCCGCTCGGCTGCACCCGAACCGGAGTTGGTAGTCGGTAGTTGGAACTCTACCGCAGTCGGTAGAGTGACCCGGTTCGAGCAAGACGTGCGAGGCGTGGTTTCCCAGTAGTCGAAATTGCGTAGTTAATTAGGTAAATTGGTTATAGACAAATAGACCCTATGCTACGCGGTTGAAATATTGGCGACCACGGTCGGTTAAACGACCCGCCGGCTCGCGGAGTTATCCGAGGCGACAGCCTAACATTCCGGGAGTTTGGTGGGAGACGATGCAAGCTTTCCACCAGTGGTCGTTCTCGCCACCGACCCCCAGCCACAACAATATATTTCACCTGACTATACTTTTTGTCATGAGAACTATATATTATATATATATATATATATATATATATATATATTTATATATTATATATATATATATGTTGTTGTTCTTCTTTCAGCTGCTCCTTAGGGGTCGCCACAGCGATCATCCGTTATGATCCGCATACTGATTTGGCACAGGTTTACGCCGGATGCCCTTCCTGACGCAACCCTGGTCGCCTCTTACGACACAGGATAAGGATTGGGTTTCGCTAGATTCCGGGCTGCCCTAACCCTCTCATAGCGCAGCCCAGCGCAGAGCACCCGTCCTCAAGCATCTCACCAAGCCTCCGAGTACCGGATTACAGGCCACGCCACTACGCCCGGTATATATTATATATATATATATAATATATATATATATATATTACACATGTATATATACATGTGTATATATATATATGGATATATACATATATGTATATATATACCGGGCGTAGTGGCGTGCGCCTGTAATCCGGCTACTCGGAGGCTTGTTGGAGGATCCTTGAGGACGGGAGCTCTGCGCTGGGCTGCGCTATGAGGGTGTAGGGCAGCCCGGAATCATAGCGAAACCCAATCCTTATCCCTGTGTCGTAAGAGGCGACCAGGGTTGCGTCAGGAAGGGCATCCGGCGTAAAACTGTGCCAAATCAGTATGCGGATCATAACGGATGATCCGCTGTGGCGACCCCTAACGGGAGCAGCCGAAAGAAGAACAACATATATATATATATATATATTGTTACGGAAATGGCCCTTAATGGGACTACTAAGTATAGGACTAGCTCAGATCCCCATTAAATGCCTGTTTGTAGGTTGTTTGGTAAAGTGTACGATAAATGTGTGTCGGGAGTGTAAAAGACTTTTATGTTCATACGGTGGTGAAACAGGGGCTCGATTTCTTCCTCCCTCTACGGACAATAGGCCCTCCCAGTCGCTGAGGGGGTGTGGCCTAGAGAGAGGTGTGGCCTGGAGAGCAGTGACGGGAAGGGGCGGGTTTTTGTCGGCAGTCGCCTGGAGAGGGGGTTGAAGAAACGAGGGCAACAAGTGAGCTCTGAGTTTTGGAGAACGGCAGTCGCCGAGAGAAGGAACAAAAGATCGGTGTGTGGAAACAGTCGCTCTCGAGGCGCGACGTTTTGAAAGTGAGAGAAACAACGAGGCTCAGGTTGAGGCTCAGTTCTGAGCTTGGGAAACTGCAGTCGCTTTGAGAGGCTGCCTGGACGTGGAGTCGACGATCAACTCGTACGGGGAGGTGATGACCGATTCGGCCTGCGTCTGGCCGCGGAGCCCCCGTACTTGTTGACACACCAACGGCTCGTCACGTTTGCCGATCCGCTGGCCGGAGCCCGTCAACCTCGATTTGGCCTTGTCTGGAGGGCAGGCCGGGCCGGGATTTGTGTGCTGGACCGTGAGAGAGATCAGCTGAGGCCCATCTTCGACCCTGCCGAGGTCGGAGGGCGGAGACCGGCACGCGGTGCCTAGTGACGGGAGCGGGAGTGCTGCGCCACCATTTTCTTGCCGCCGGCGCGTTCGAGCGGGAGTTCAAACCCGTGGACACCCGCTTGTTTGTTACGAGCGACAATCGTGCTTTTTGGACGCTTTCCCTCGTCCATGAGCAATCACCAAGTACTTGTCTGCATGCATGCTGTTGTCTGTCTGTTTTGTCTGCACGTGTTGTATAAGGCATATTTCAGTAGTGATCCCCTCGAAACCTTTAGACCGTGGTTCCCTAGTTAAGAACGGGTTGATTGTTAAATAAAACCATTGTCGTGTTTATTGCTTGTGTTGTGATTCCTGATGTTCCCCAATAAATCTGGTTAATTCTTATGAAGTTGCCGCTATGGATTAATGCGTGTCGCGTCGAGAACGATCCGTTCGATTGGCATATCCAAAGTGGTTACAGGCTGGTAGACTCCGCTCGTCTCTGACAAAGCCAGTCTGTAACCAGGGTTCTATCTCCCCAACTGGTAAGGTTCAGGATTACGTTGGTATCGCGATTGAAGACGCGTGACCCGAGGCCTGTGCCGAGCCGGCCGGCGTTATAGATTCCCGGAGACGGTGGTGGTGAGGGTGGCACCAGGGACCGGGTCAGAATCCCGCCACCCCGGATCCGCAACAATATATATACAGTATATACTAGCTGGAGTACCCGGGTTGCCCGTATTGCTCGGTCTATTTTTTGTGGGGGCCTAAAATACTTTCCTACAGTACTAAGAAATGTGGTCAGGGGTCACTTGATAATCCCTTTCACATAACTACAAAGGTTAGGCACTACAGAGCATAAAAAAAAAATCCCAAAAATCAAAAAACGAACTTTAAAATTTTTTTTCAATTCAATTTTTTATTTTTTTATTTGGCCTAAAACACTCCTCTGGGCTCAAACATGACCCTCTGAAAGTTTGACGAAGATCCGTTCAGCCATCTCTGAGGGACACACAGACAAACAGCTCTGTTATCGTAAGATAACATGATGAAGATGAATATGATCCGGAATATGATGAAATTACACAATGTTGTTTGCCAGTGTTGTACCAAGACAGTGCCAGTACGTTCATCATTAAGACCATTTCTGCATTGACACTCATTTCGGGTAGCTGGCCTATGGTAATTGACATAATTAGATCACTAGTAAATGATGACCAGCACCAATGCCTGTCGTTTCCTATGTATTTTGGACCACGAGATAGCCATTGTTGTTCAGTTGTTTTTTTTTGTATACCTTGTTGAGGCTCGTATGAGAGCGAACACACAACGCACAGCAAGGGGGCATGAGACAAGAGGGGCGGGAGAGGGAAGGACAAAACAGTGGGGAACAAGACATTGAGATCTGTGGAATGGGAGAGGGATGGGGTGGAGAACACGGGTTATCAAGGTGGACATTATAGGACTTTCAGGAAGGAAAGCAGGGAATTTGAAGGAGGTTGGTTTGGGGTGGATTATCGGGATAGAAAACATCGTGGTTTTGGATTGGGGAGATAAGAAGTGGTGGTGAACAGCTGTTTTGAAGGCCTAGAGGGAAGAATGGTATGAAAAGAGTGTGGGAGTTTATTCCAAAGGGGGAAAAAAGAGGAATGAAAGAGTGAAGATGAGCAGAGATTCGTATTTTGATAGTTTTACCAGAAGGGGGTTGTTGGCAGAACTTGAGCGCCCTGCGGAAATTGGTGGGACAAATCACAGACAGAGCAGAGGGGCAAGACCGGAGAGGAGACGGTAGAAGACAGAGATCACCGACCTGCCTGCGGTGAGAGAGTGAGAGGCCCGAGACTCAGCCTCATCGCGAGAGATCCAATGGTCCGAATGCCTTGGTTTCCACAGCGTGAAGCGAGAAGGTGAGAGGCAGGAGCACCAGCCCAGAGGGCAGAGCACTACTCCATCAGGCAGCTTTGTATGTGGTCAGGAGCTGAGGTGGCCAAGGAAGGACTTTGCACGATGGTAGATTCCAGTCAGCGACTGGCTTTGAAGGCCACATTGAAATGTGGCTTTCCCAGGAAAGTCATTGCAGATAGTGAGACCCAGAAGCTTGAAGAAAGGACTCTTCCGAGGATTGTTGAGAAAGTGATTGGGGGGGGGGGGGGGGGGTTCTTAACGGTCCTTTCGGAGAGACAAAGTGAGAGTGTGAGATTTGTCGATTGAAAGACATGTTCCACGTGTTGGACCAGTCTTGATTTTACCAGATCTGCAGAGAGACAAGAAAGCTGCTGCTTGCTGGTCTGAGGATGACCGATGGTACGGCAGAGGGTGGAGTCATCAGCAAAGAGATAAAGAGGATTTTCCAGAGTCGAGAGATCATGATGAAAACCAGAAAAAGAACAGCCCAGAACACTGCCTGAGGAACTCCAGCCTGGACAGGAAGAGGGGATGAAAGAACTCCATTTAGGGCCACATGTGGGCTGCGACAGGAGAGGAAGTCTGAGCCATGAGTGGAGATGGCCTTGGATACCATAGGAAGAGAGTTGTTGAGCAGGGCAGGGTGCCAGACTTGTCAAAAACCATGATATGTCGAGGGATATGGCTCGGATTCCTGTCTGGCATTGAGGACCTCCTTTCATTGTGGGAGAGCAGATGCAGCATATCCAGGGTAGAGTGACCTGGTCTGAAACCAAATGATGATCGGAAATAAGCCATTGGAGGAGAGAGAAGTATTTATGTCTGAAGCATGATGGATTCATAACCTTGCGGATGATTGCGAGAAGGCTGATTGGTCTGTAGTTGCAGGGATCTGTTGATTTTTGTGCAGGGCAGTAATGTTTGCTGATTTCTAAGCAGATGCAGATGATTTTGAGCAAATGAGAGGGTGAATAAACAGCGTGTGGGGAGCAAGAGCAGAAAGCAGGTGTTTTAGGAACGTGGGCTGATGCCGTCTGGGCAGGTTGCAGAATCTGAGTCGAGGTTTGACAGCAAGCTCTCCACTTTGTCAGAAGAAAAGGACACGAGTCCAGGGACAGCTGGGTGTGACTGGGTAAGGTGGTACAGAAAGCGATGGGTTTTGACACAAGATTGATTCGAACACCGATTTAGGCAATCAACCTTTTCACGTTGTGGTGTCAGCAGTGTGGCCATTTAAGGTAAGGGAGGGGATGGAGGTGGAACATACACCAGAAACAGTCTTAACTATACACTGCCAGGATTTGGAGGAGGGAGACAGGTTTGAGAGTTCAGACTTGAGTTCAGACTTGAGTTTTAACGGGAAATTTCTGTGATGACAGCAGTTTTTGGTCTGAAGCTCGCCAGATGGAATTTAGCGAGAAAGGCGACCTGCCAAGTTTCTGACCAATTTCCAGTGTGGGCTCATTATCGCAGGTTGTCAGTTACCTGATTCGTCGTGCTGAACTTACATATATAAAAAATTCCAGTAAAGCTTCTGTCGGCACTCAAAGACTGTTGTATGCAACACCCGGTTTCTAAAATAATGTTCCCTACATGTTCACCCATAAATTCTTCTGCACTCTTCCTAGGATGATGAGGTGGTGCTACAATGCACGGCTGCCAAGCTCAAGGATCCCATCAAGGTTTGCCTTGCCGCCGAGGGATTTGGAAACCGCCTTTGCTTCTTGGAACCGACCTCTAACTCCCGGGTGAGGATGTTGATTATTCGGCTTATTTTGAGAATCAAATGGCTTCAATAATTATTATGTTATGTTCCTTTTAAAGTTTTTTTGCATTAAGCTTTCTCTAAATCATCTTAAGTCAGCCCATGCAACACTCAGATAGTAAATGCAACACACAGTAGCCTGCAAAGGTATTCATCCCCTGACCAATAATGCCACATTTATATGAATTATGAATTATACAGAGACATTTTTTCCAAATGAACTTTTTTATTCATAACTGAAGAGATCAAACAAAACACTGTTATAGTTGAAGGAGGTTACATGTCAGGAATACCTGCAAAAAATGTGTACAAATCAAAATTCACTGGTTGTAAAAGTATTCAGCCCCTGAGGTCAGTACCTGGTGGAAGCACCTTTTATAGCAATGACTACTATGTGTCTTTTTGGGAAGCTCTCTACCAGATTTACACAGTGACATGGTGAAACACTTACCCATTCTTCACATGAAAATTGCTCTAGTTATGCCAAGTTTGATGGGGATCTTCGATAGACTGCAGTCTTCAAGTCTCACCATAAATTTTGAATTGGGTTCGAGTCAGGACTTTGACTGGGCCACTCAAGAACATACATTTTCTTCTTATTCAGCCACTCCAGTGTAGCTTTTGCTTTGTGCTTCAGATCCTTGTCCTGCTGAAATGTGAATCTCCTACCCAGTTTCAGATTCATGGCTGACTCAAGCAGGTTTTCATCAAGGATTCTCCTGTACTTTGCACCGTCCATTATCCCTTCCATCCTGACAAGCTTTCCAGTCCCTGCTGATGAAAATCAGCCCCATTACATGATGCTGCCACCACCATGCTTGATATTAGGGATGGTGTTGACTGGGTGATGTGCAGTGTTCAGCTTGCGTCAGACATAATGTTTTGAATTTAGACCAAAAAGTTCAATCTTTGTCTCATCTGACCATAAAACCTTTCTCCACACACCAGCCGTACCATTAAGATGCTTTTTCGCAAACTCCATACAAGCTTTTATATGAGTCTTTTTCAGTAACAACTTCCTTCTTGTGATCTAGCCATCGAGGGAAGCTTTGTGAAGGGAATGAGATATTGTTGATTGGTGGACACTGTCCACCATATTGGACATTGAACCTTGAAGATCTTTCAAAGTCATTGTTGAATTTACAGTGACATCCCAAACCAGTTTCCCGCTTGCCTGGCTGCTGAGTTTAGATGAGTGACCTGATATTGGTAGAGCCTGGGTGGTATGATACGTCTTCCACTTCTTAATGATGGATTTCACCATACTCAAATGGATAATGAGTGACTGAAATCTTCATATAACCCTCACCTGAACGGTGCTTCTCCATCACTTTGTGTCCGACTTCTTTGGAAATTCTGATTCTGACTTCTTTCTTTGGACTTGGTCTTCATGTTTGCCTTGTTCGTTGACCAAGTGAGTTCCACCTTAAAACTCTTTAGATAAGTGGGGGAGCTTAATTTTTAAGTTAAACCACTGATTACATACAGGTGAAACCTATTATACTTATTTTGTAACCTTTCAAACAAATATTTTGCTCCTGAAGTGATTTCGGGTTAATTAGGCAAGAGGGTTGAATACTTATGAAACTGAGAATCATTTGATTTTCTCTGTTAATCTAACTTATTTCCATTTTATCTGTATTTTTTTATTTTTAGCGTTATCACTTTGGAGTAGTTTGTGAAGACTCTGTACATTAAGTTTGATTTGAAAGCATCAGGAACTAAGTAAGCTCAGGTGGCATCAAAATGTGAATACCTTGGAGGGGGGTGAATACTTTGGCAGGCCACTGTTCATGTCCTAAGGTGTAACAAGCCCCTCTGAATCCATCATACATTAGTTTTCATTTTGGTTCTGTTTAATATTCTAGGAAACAATATTGGGTTCTCTTGACATATTACTTGTGGGTATTTGGGATGCTTTGTGGAGATTTCCTCCAATTTGAGTTCCACTTTTCAATGATGTCACTATCCCAGACAGCTTCCTGTTTGTTTTTGTAGAGATGTCTACATTCTTTTTCAGGTAATATTGTGTGTGTGTGTGTGTATGTGTGTGTGTGTGTTTGTATGTGTGCAGAATGTACCACCAGACCTATCGATCTGCATCTTTGTTCTTGAGCAGTCACTATCGGTGCGCGCTCTGCAGGAGATGCTCTCGAGCAATGAGGAAATGGAAGAAGGGGTAAGTGCCAGAGTTGGGATCGAAGGTCTTATTAGCCCCTGGTGGACTTAGTCTGAAACGGGGGCTTATGGATTGGGTCTCGTCCGTCCGTGCGTTTGTCTGTCTGTGCGTCCGTCCGCAGCCATATCTCGGACATGTATGGACAAATTTTGTTCCAACTTGCCACAAAGACAACAAATGATGGTTTACATATGCACATCGTTTTGTTTCACAATTTCATCGAAGATGGCCGACCGGCAGCCATTTTTGTTGTTGAACCCAATGTTGAACACGTCCTCAACCATTTCTCGGACATGCATTTACCCATCTTGTTCAAACTTGGCACACAGATAATGAATCATGGCATATATACAGTATGCATGTCGTTATTTTTCAGTATCAGATCCAAGATTGCCGACTGGCGGCCATTTTGTTACTTAAATGTGTTCCCGACCATTTCTCGGACATGCATGGTCCGATTTTGTTCAAACGTGGCAACATTTATTGAAACCACTGGGGATATGATATTTTGTCTTTTGCTCCTTGTTTGATTCGTTAATTGCAGCTCATCTAGAATTATAATTGTAGCTACGACTGTCACTGTGTTTGTTTTCTAAACTACCACAAAGTGCAATTTTAGACGACTAGTAAACTAAGGTGCAGAAATGAAAATGCTTTGTCAGTTTTCTCATTCAAATCTCCTATTCATGAATGATGACGTAATAGTTAGAGCATCCACTCTGAGTATGGGAGATTGATGGTTCGAACTCGACCCTGACCAAGTCTAACCAAATACTTTTAAAATGGTACGTGCTGCTTCCTTGCTTGACACTGCATTTAAAAACGATTGAGCATATACAAACAACCATAGGTTGGAAACACTAGCACAGGCTTGATGGGCCTAATGGCCTCCAACTGCGTTGAAGTTCTTGTGCGGGAACTCGTATTATATTTATTTAATGGTTGTTTTTAAGGTTTATCCTACCAGAACATGCTAAACCTAAGAGGCCTGAATATTACATGGACAAGCTAATACGTCAGGATTATATTACCCTCACTATGTGATAGTGTGAACCATGTGGATTGCACACCATCAGTAGCCACCACCAATTGCTTTCCCCTTCATTAGCAAATTCTTGTAAGCATGACAAATGAAAATTGCCTCCCATAGACCCAGCAATGGTTATCCCTGTTCTAGGTCAAATGGTCTGTTTCAAGCATCAGTGACGTGCCATGAGTAGGCCTATAATGTTTTGATTTATTGCTTAACCATGTTTTCTACCCCTAGGATTTCTCAGGCTGCACCAATACCAAGAGGCTTATGTTGCCAAAAAAGAAAAAAGGAATTATTTGTATAAAATGATCTCATGATTAGAGGTGGTAACACATGTCTGTTGTAGATGCGGTGGTCTATTTCAGTGGTGGCCTTGTGTTGAAGACACTGATACGGTAGCTCCTTGGTTGTGGTTTCAGATCCATGATGTAGGAGGCAGTATTAAGGCTGCTTATTCCAATTTTTTGGAAACAGAGCATGTCTTAGATGTATTACCATGTTCAGAGTGGATTGTATGTAAAAAAGAAGAAAAAAAACCAAGCTGGCTCATTAATGACCTTAAAAACAAAAAACCACAAAAAAACCCACAATTTGTTCCTCACAGTGAAATTGGTTTTTTTGCATAGATTAATATGTAGAGACAGCAAAAAGTGAATAAGATTATATTCTGGGCCTACAAACTGGGAAGTTGACTGACATGACAGATAATCCAATTGGCTTTTATATCAGTTTTACAAATTCACTTTATGGAAATGATAGAATTTTGATAATAGAAGATAGTTTAGCATTCCGTGATGTGCCCATTCATTTTCTGTTCATTTGTATCTGATGCCTTTGCCCACTTCATCACAGCTAAGTGGTATGGAGAAATGGGTAGGTGTTTGTGTGTGTGTTTGTGTGTTTGTCTGTTAGTGTGTGTGTACCACACAGTAATTTAATAGTATAGAGCTGTGTATTTGTCTCCTATTCCTACTGACCCTCTACCTACTCATCATATCATCAGCTTTCAAAGAGTGGCAGATTTATACAACAAACAGTCATATGTGTCTCTAATTTATTGTGCATGTGCGCGCGCCATGACATGCGCGCGCGCCCGACACACACACACACACACACACACACACACACACACACACACACACACACCACATATAATTTATCGATGATATTTGAACTTTAAAGATCTTGGAATATAATGTCAGCAAAACAACTTCATCCAAAAGAGACAAATGAAGGAATGTTACTAAAATGAGAATGAATTATCAAAATTGAACTTCATAGGAAAGTCCTATTTATATGCTGTTTTCTCCGATTGCAAACTTTTGTGCCTTCCATCCTCCTGCGATGATTCTTCTATCCTGTGTGCACCCTTCCTGCAATCATTCTTATACCCTGTTTGTACTAACACAAGCTAGGACTTGGCCTCCAGTCCCACACCCAGCCACCAAAAGGAGGGGCCATAAACTGGCCTTGAAACTTCTCTGTCGATGAATAAAGCATTTTTATTTGATTTACTTGATTCAATGGGCTAAAATCTACCGATGATCAATTTGATATCATGAACGTGTGTGATTTTTATGTAAATATAATTGTCCCACAACCAAAGTCATGCCTTCCTTGTCCCTTCCATTTATGTCCTTCCATCTCAAAGTGTGGCTAAGCCCAAAATACTCCAGGGTAGGACACATGGCTGAGTGTGATGTTGGAGGCTGATCTATCCTCCTTCCCTTGAAGTGATATTTGACCATAATTCATATATTGGAGGTTGAAGTTTAGATGGTGGGGCTGAGTATTTTCCCAGGGTTGAGGTGATTTGGGTTCCTTTTACCATTTCCAACTTTTCAATCTGATCTTGCTCCAAATTTCAAACCTACCATTCATTTATTATTCCATCCCATTGGCTTAGCAAGAGATATCACTTGATGAATTTGTCTTCAAAAGTGTTTACTTCATTATGGATATTTGCTTGCCTGGTGCCCCCACACCCCACATCACTACAGACATCCCAAGGTGGAGGCCATCGAACTTTGCTATATGGACACGCAATTTTACTGCGGCACTCCTACAGTGCAATGGTGAGAGATTTTCAATCGCCCCTAATGTTTATTTTTCATTAATGGCGACAGTGTGACAAATATTTGAGCAATGTTATGTGCCATGAGAGAGCTATGTCCCTCTAAACTAAAGGCTAAGGATGTCTTCAATTGCAAAACTTTAAATCAGAGCTAAACTGTTAGTTTATCCCATCGTGTTTTCAAAAATAAATTTGTTCAAGTTCCTTATTTTAAAGAGAATTTGTACAAGATTCTGATAACCTTGCAATTTTTTGGCTGGGTGCTGTGTGTAATTCACTCAGTGAGTGAGTGTGTCCACACAATTTCTCAGATCTACTCTAATCCATATACCCTACCGAGGCCCTGCATTGTTCAATTCTCTGTCTTGTTACCTCCACCACCGAAGGTGAAGGAGGTTATGTTTTCACCCCTTTCTGTCTGTTTGGCTTTGTACAGGATATCTCAAAAAGTTGTGGACGGATACGGATAAAATTTTCTGCTCAGGTTCGGTGTGTGACAAGGACGAACTGATTAGATTTTACTGAAGATCCGGATCCGGATCCGACTATTAGAATTTTAAAAGTGATTCTTTACCATTGAGAAATGGGGCTAAAAACGATATTGCATGATATCTCAAAAAGTTGTGGATGGATTTGGATGAAATTTGGTGGACAAGTTGGGTATGTGACAAGGACCAACTGATTGGATTTTAGTGAAGATCCGAATCCGGATCCGGATCTGATAATGTTTTAAGTGATTTTTCACCATTAAGGGATAGGGATAAACCAATATGTAGCACAATATCTCAAAAAGTTGTGAACGGATTCGGATAAAACTTGGTGAACAGGTTGGGTGTGTGACAAGGACGAATTGATTCGATTTTGGTGAAGATCCAAATCCGGATCCGGATACAATGATTATTTAATTTTTAAAGTGATTATTCACCATTGAGAGAGATAGGGCCAAAAACGATATTTTGCATGGTATTTCAAAAATGTATTGGGCCCGACATGTTCTGGTGGATCAGGCATTGCGTGGCGGAAGTATGCGCTCTACTGAGTTTCCTATTTCAGAAATGTTTTCATTTTGATTTTTTTTTACCCAAGCCTGAGCAAGACATTTTTGTTTGCCATCAAACAAGGCAAATGAAGGCAATGTGGTGAATCGGGGATGAGTCGGGTGGAAGGGTTTGCTAAGGCAAACTTAGAGTTCTCCAAACTTATGTTTTATTAGTTATTCATTGGTTATTCTCATGAGCACAACACATATCAAATACAATTATATCATATACATATCAAATACATATCAAATACAATATCAAATACATCAAATACAATTGTGGTATGAAAGATATATTTAAATTGATGCCTAATTTGTGTTATTTATAGTACGTCTAATTTACATTATTTAACTGGCTGTCTAATCTATATTATTTAAATAGATGCCTAATTTATCTTATTTAAACTTCTCCTCAATTTATATATATTTTAAATGGCTGTCTCATTTATATTATTTTAACTCGCTGATAAATATATATTATTTAACTGGCTGTCAAATTTATATTATTTAACTGGCTGTCTAAATTATATTATTTAACGGCTGTCTAATTATATTATTAACTTCCTGTCTCATCTATATTATTTAACTTGCTGTCAAATTTATATTATTTAAATGGCTGTCTCATTATTAATTATTAACTCGCTGATAAATCTTATATATTTAACTGGCTGTCAAATTTATATTATTTAACTGGCTGTCTAATTTAATTATTTAACTGGCTGTCTAATTTATATTATTTAACTTCCTGTCTAATCGATATTATTTAACTTGCTGTCAAATTGTATTATATTAAAGGCTTTGTCTAATCTATATTATTTAACTCGCTGTCTAATCGATATTATTTAACTGGCTGTCAAATTTATATTATTTAATTGGCTGTCAAATTTATATTATTTAAATGGCTGTTTAATTTATATTATTTAACTGGCTGTTTAATTTATATTATTTAACTGGCAGTCTTATCTATATTATTTAACTGGCCGTCTTATCTATATTATTTAAATCGATGTCTAATTTGTATTATTTAAATGGATGCCTCATTTGTATGATTAAGATGAATGTCAAATTTATATTATTTAAATGGATGCCTCGTTTGTGTTATTAAAATGAACATCTAATTTGTATTTATTTAAATGGCTGCCTCATTTGTATATTTTAATAAATGTCTAATTTGTATTATATATAAATGATGTCTAATTTATATGATTTAAATGGATGTCCAATTTGTATTATTTAAATGAATGTCTAATTTATATTTATTTAAATGGATTCCTAATTTGTATATTTAAATGGATTTCTAATTGTATTATTTAAATGAATGTCTAATTGTATTATTTAAATGAATGTCTAATTTATATGATTTAAATGGATGTCAATTTGTATTTATTTAAATGAACATCTAATTTGTATTATTTAAATGAATGTCTAATTTAAATGGATGTCCAATTTGTATTATTTAAATGAATGTCTAATTATATTCATTTAAATGGATTCCTAATTTGTATTATTTAAATGGATTTCTAATTGTATTATTTAAATGGATTTCTAATTGTATTATTTAAATGAATGTCTAATTGTATTATTAAAATAAATGTCTAATTTATATGATTTAAATGGATGTCTAATTTGTATTTATTTAAATGGATGCCTCATTTGTATTATTAAAATGAACATCTAATTTGTATTATTAAAATGAATGTCTAATTTATATGTTTTAAATGGATGTCTAATTTATATGATTTTAATGGATGTCTAATTTGTATTTATTTAAATGGATGCCTCATTTGTATTTATTTAAATGGATGCCTCATTTGTATTATTAAAATGAACATACAATTTGTATTATTCAAATGGATGCCAAATTTGTATTATTTAAATGGATGTCTAACTTATATAATTTAAATGGATGTCTAATTTGTATTTTTTTACATGGAGTCCAATTTGTGTTTATTTAAATGGATGTCTAATTTGTATTATTAAAATGAACATCTAATTTGTATTTATTTAAATGGATGTCTAATTTATATGATTTAAATGGATGCCTCATTTGTATTATTAAAATGAACATCTAATTTGTATTATTTAAATGGTTGTCTAATTTATATGATTTAAATGGATGCCTCATTTGTATTATTAAAATCAACTTCTAATTTGTATGATTTAAATGGGTGCCAAATTTGTATTATTTAAATGGATGTCTAATTTATATTATTAAAATGAATGTCTAATTCGAATTATTTAAATGGATGTCTAATTTGTATTTATTTAAATGGCTGCCTAATTTGTATTATTAAAATGAATGTCTAATTTGTATTTATTTAAATGGATGCCTCATTTGTATTATTAAAATGACCATCTAATTTGTATTTATTTAAATGGATGCCTCATTTGTATTATTTAAATGGTGCCTAATTTCTATTCATCATCTCGACAGTACCTGGGCTGCCTTTCCACATCGCGATCCTCAACCGACAAGTTGGCTTTTGATGTGGGTCTTCAAGTAGATGCTTCAGGTGCACAACTATACCACTATAATCTCATTATTTTAAAATTGTGAATGTGGATCTTTGATACATTTCCAAATTCCAAAAATGTTTATGTTTCAGGTAGAGGTTGCCATGAAAGCTCAGCAGTAAGCTGGTGTGTGCTAATGGATGTTAAATATGTCATTGTATTTTTTTCATTGATATTGTTGCGGGGGTGGCTGGCACAAGTTAACCCCCCCGACCCAATTTGTGGTGACGGGCGGTTAACACCGACAGCCCTCGGATGGCCGAGCGGTTCCTTATTAAGAGGACGCAGACACGTTGATCGACGGAGATTTTAACACGTGCTCGAGGGGCATGGTGGAGGGCAATGGTGGACGGGCGGAGGAGCACAGAGAATGGAACGGATGTACTTTGGTTTATCCTCGAACCCCACTACAAATGGACGAATACAATTTCTTAAAAGGAATATATTCAATGAACATACACAAATATTTACAAAGACAATAATTCAACAGGTAATAATAATAATGGTATGAAATAAATAACTCCTACAGTCGACACACAGACTCAAATACGAACAATGGGGATACAATATAAAAAGAAAAACCCTCCTTTTCAAGTATACATGTACTCAGCTTGGCCCAGAGCTGATCCTTGTTGAACTGGAATCGAGGCGCTTCCACAGCACATGCAGACGCGTGCAAAATGGCGCCTCTCTAGTCGCAGGGCAGACGCACGCCAGGCAATCCCCTAGTGGCCCTTCACATGAAGGCTCAAAATGTGCCAGCTTTCCTTTCTCCAAAAGCACCACCCGCCTTGTGCATTGCTCACACTGACCCAGTGTGTGCGCTCTGCCGATCTCCCGTCATAGCCAGACGGAAGCCTTCCACAATCCACAAGTGCGCAAGCCTGCCTGCATTCGGCCTCAATCACACCAACCCTCTCTTCAGATCCGCCACCTCTCTTGTGCACTCCTTCTCTTTCCCACTCTATATCCTCCGCCTTAGGGCGTGGCCTGCTTGCACCAAACCCGGGAAGGCAGGGCTTCTCCTGCTCGGCTAGCCTCTGACGTCACGCCCACCAATCTTACCTCGGGGGCGTGACTTCGCTTGTTCCTCCTCATGGTTTTGGTTATAAAGACATAGGGAAAAATCACAGAGGACAATCACATACTGGGGAACTTATTCTTACTCCCAAGGCTAATTAACACCGCACCACCTCTCCTGTGGTGACAAGTAACGCTTAAGCTCACAGATTCGCTAACATAGTTACATCGAGATGCTTTCTACTCATACACGGACCAAGCAACTCTACATAATGCTAAATTCCCGATTAAATTCTTCCATCTACCCCCACAACCGTAACAATATATAATTTCAAGCTTGTACTTGGTTGAATTCCAAACTCCATTTTTGGGTTTAGTGTAGTGGTTTATTATGCTTGTGAACATTTTATTTTCAATAATTGTAGATTAGTTTGGCCTGTTTTTTAGGCTCATTGGACATTCTGTATGATTTCCTGCAATTAAGAGGCGGAAAACAAAATTAAACAACAGTGAGAATTGCTTTGCAATACATGTCCCCTACCGATGTGATATTTTCTAAGTCCAAAAAGGTCACAATGCTGTAAAAAAACAAAATTGACGAAATGCTCTGAAACTCGAACTTTTTCTGTAACTTATCATAATAAAGCCATGTACAAAGTTTCAGTTGAATATGTTAAAGTTAAAGGGTATGGAAAAAAAATATCTGAAAAATCACAGGTGGGATGGCCGGATGGACAGACGGAGAACAAAGTTATAGTCTCCTCTGGTGAAACTGGAAGGGGCCGAATAATATGAGTTCCCTTACAAGGAACTTCAATGCAGGAGGAGGCCATTTGACCCATCAAGCCTGTGCTATATGCCAACTTATAGTTGCTTGTCCATGTTGTCTTATACTAATAAAAGGAAATGTGTGTGTGTGAATGTGTGTGTCTCCTCCGTAACTCCAAAACCATAAAACCTAGCAGCCTGAAACTTTGCATGCATATGAAGAAAACGCCAAGGAAGTGCAAGAGTGAAAATTGGGTGTTTGGGTTGATTAAAACACCCCTTTTGAAGAATGATAATTAATGGCATTATTTAATTATATCCTTCATCAGGCGATCCTCGGCCACCTCGCTCTCTGGGGTCTTAAGCTGTTTCCTGGGTAACCTCGCTCGGGTCTGAAGCCGCCATGTTTTTTGGCCTGCTCAACCATGCCTTGACTTGGAACATGCCACAACGATTTCTTAACGATAAAGTTTTTTTTTCACTTTTCTCACTCATATTATCGAATGCCTGTTCGTCATAGCTACCAATTGTTGTATACATCACTTTTGTAAGTGCTATAGTTTTCAAATTATGAGCTTGGAGCGATTTCCTGCATTACATGATACGATTTTCCACGATCTACTCTCACGGACTAAAGTATATCATCGAAATATTATTTTGGTTTTGAGGATCGGATATCGTCCAGATTAAATAAGTGTCGAAATCTGCAGTGAAATCGAATAATTTAAAGAAATAACAAGTCTTATAATGAAGCCGATGTACCAATTTACTTTATGCAAGCAAGGCTATGTTCCATCCCTCTCCATACATACACAAGAAAATGTGAAATTTCCAAAGCATTAAACTGATCTTTTCCCCTGTTTGGAGAATTATTTTGAGTGAACCAAAATTTTTTTAGGAACAAAACAAAATTAACCAGCTTCATTGAGCTATATGATTTATTGCATTCACTGCTAGACCTCGCGACTGTCTCCCATAGGGACTGCCTATCCATATTGTCTGCCAGATCTACGTCTATATTTTTGGAGGTTTCACAAGGTGCTCTACAGGGAATCAAAGCAAAGCTGGTAAAAAAACAGACGTTTTTTAAAAAAAGAGCTAAAACGTTTAGGCGGACCTCAAACCGATGCACCACGTGACACGTGCACAGACAAGCAGGCAAAATGGCGGATTTTCTGCAATGTTTATTTCAGGGAACCAGCTTCATTTGAGCTTATGATTTAATGCATTCACTGCAAGACCTCGCGCCTGTCCCCGAGGGACCGCCTATCCATAGAGTCTGCCAGATCTGTGTCTATATTTCCGGATGTTTCGCGATGTGCTCGACAGGGAATCAAAGTAAATCGGGTAAAAACGGACGTTTTAAAAGAAAGTTAGAACATTTGCAGCAGACCTCGAACAGATGCACAACGCGCCAATTTTTTTTCCACCCGTCACTTGTCACCCTGAGCGAGTGGTTCGTGCTCCGTCACCCTGAGCGAGTGCTTCGTGCTCCGTACCCTGAGCGAGTGCTTCGTGCTCCGTCACCCTGAGCGAGTGTTCATGCTCCGTCACCCTGAGTGAGTGGTTCATGCCCGTCACCTGAGTGAGTGGTTCATGCTCCGTCACCCTGAGCGAGTGGTTCATGCTCCGTCACCCTGACCGAGTGGTTCATGCTCCGTCACCCTGAGCGAGTGGTTCATGCTCCGTCACCTGACCGAGTGGTTCGTGCTCCGTCACCCTGAGCGAGTGGTTCATGCTCCGTCACCCTGACGGAGTGGTTCATGCTCGTCACCCTGACCGAGTGGTTCATGCTCCGTCACCTGAGCGAGTGGTTCATGCTCCGTCACCCTGACCGAGTGGTTCATGCTCCGTCACCTCTGACCGAGTGGTTCGTGCCCGTCACCCTGAGCGAGTGGTTTCGTGCTCCGTCACCCTGAGCGAGTGGTTCGTGCTCCGTCACCCTGAGCGAGTGGTTCGTGCTCCGTCACCTGAGCGAGTGGTTCATCCTCCGTCACCCTGAGCGAGTGGTTTCGTGCTCCGTCACCCTGAGTGAGTGGTTCATCCTCCGTCACCTGAGCGAGTGGTTCGTGCTCCATCACCCTGAGCGAGTGGTTCGTGCTCCATCACCCTGAGCGAGTGCTTCGAGCTCTGTCACCCTGAGCGAGTGGTTCGTGCTCCGTCACCCTGAGCGAGTGGTTCGTGCTCCGTCACCCTGAGCGAGTGGTTCGTGCTCCGTCACCCTGAGCGAGTGTCGTGCTCCGTCCCGAGCGAGTGGTTCGTGCTCCGTCACCCTGAGCGAGTGGTTCGTGCTCCGTCACCCTGAGCGAGTGGTTCGTGCTCCGTCACCCTGAGCGAGTGGTTCGTGCTCCGTCACCCTGAGCGAGTGGTTCGTGCTCCGTCACCCTGAGCGAGTGGTTCTGCTCCGTCACCCTGAGCGAGTGGTTCAGTGCTCCGTCACCTGAGCGAGTGGTTCGTGCTCCGTCACCCTGAGCGAGTGGTTCGTGCTCCGTCACCCTGACGAGTGGTTCGTGCTCCGTCACCCTGAGCGAGTGGTTCGTGCTCCGTCACCCTGAGCGAGTGGTTCGTGCTCCGTCACCCCTGAGCGAGTGGTTCGTGCTCCGTCACCCTGAGCGAGTGGTTCATGCTCCGTCACCCTGAGCGAGTGCTTCGAGCTCTTGTCCACCCTGAGCGAGTGGTTCGTGCTCGTCAACCCTGACCCTGAGCGAGTGGTTCGTGCTCCGTCACGTGTGCACAGATGAGCAGGCAAAATGATGCATTTTCTGCAATGTTTATTTCACGGGTGATTGAACTTTGCAACGTCTCCAGGGTTGTTCTGCATTGAGCTGCAACTCTTTTGTGGATGAAGTCATTTTATTTCATTCATTCATTTTATTTCACTAACTGCTGTGTGCGCAGTGAAGACGGGCTTTAAAGTTAAAGGGATCCTTTATGGTATGCAGCGACAGCCTGGCCAATCATTCCTTATCAACCATTCAATTGGAGTGCTTGCTTGAGTGCTTAAGCCACTTTCTGAGCACCCATTGTCGACAGCGGTACTGCGTTATGTCATTCTGAGTGAATTGTTCACTCTCTGCGGATGCTTTTGCTGCGCCACGTCATTTAGAGCGAGTGGTTCGTGCTCCATCACCCTGAGTGAGTGGTTCATGTTCCGTCACCCTGAGCGAGTGGTTCGTGCTCCGTCATTCTGAGCGAGTTGTG
This sequence comes from Eptatretus atami, assembly GCA_035128595.1. Taxonomy (NCBI): domain Eukaryota; kingdom Metazoa; phylum Chordata; class Myxini; order Myxiniformes; family Myxinidae; genus Eptatretus; species Eptatretus atami. The sequence goes on along the minus strand of CM068961.1, from coordinate 99,692,265 downwards.
AAATAACACCCAATTTCTGAGCAGTTTGCCATATTAATGCGTTTTCTAAATTACCAAGCCAAATTTTTTTTCCATCCGTTACACACACCTGTTTATAAAGATATATGTTTGTGAGCATATCCCTTAAACATCTATATAAATGCGCTGTTGTTTTTTGGTGAAAGGGACTCAAGGTTTTTGGGGGTGAATACTGTACATACTGTAGTCGGTAATCACACTGACTCCAACCTGCTGATTCCCCAAAAAATGCCGATTTCAGCCAAGCACTAAGGTGTGTGTTTGTGTTTGTGTGTGTGTGTGTGTGTGTGTTTGTGTGTTGCTCGTAAAGCATAACATATTCTCCCTGACCCCCACCTCTCTCTTTTTGTCCCATCCTTGCTCAACCCCATCCCAATACAGTGCAGCACCCTCCTCCCACACCTCTCTCATTCTCCCCTCCCCCTCCCTCTCTCTCTGTCGGTCCCTCTCTCTTTGGACATATCCGGAGGGTGGTTATGTCTGGATAGTGTTTGTCTCCAGACAGCTTGGCTCCGCACGCGTCCGGGTGGTGTTTGTCTCCGGACACGTCGGGCAGTGTTTGTCTCTGGATGCATCTGGGAGGTGTTTATGTCCGGCCGGGAGTTTTTCTCCGGATGTGTCTGGATGGGAGTTTGTCTCTGGACAGCTTGGCTCCAGATGCGTCCGGGCGGTGTTTGTGTCCGAACGTATCTGGGCGGTATTTTTGTCTGGACGGGAGTTTGTCTCTGGAAATGTCTGGGCGGTGTTTGTTTCCAGCCGCCTCTGGGCAGTGTTTGTCTCTGGACAGCTTGGCTCCGGTTGCATCTGGGCTGTGTTTGTCTCCGGATGTGTTCGGGCGGTATTTATGTCCAGACGTGTCTGGGTGGTATTTATGTCTGGGTGATGGGAGTTTGTCTCCAGACGTGTCCCGATGGAAGTTTGTCTCTGGACAGCTTGGCTCTGGATGCGTCTGGGCGGTGTTTGTCTCTCAACGTGTCCTGGTGGTGTTTGTCTCCGGCCGCGTCCAGGCAGTGTTTGTCTTTGAACTGCTTGGCTCCGGATGCGCCTGGGCAGTATTTATGTCCGCACGCGTCCGGACATTAGTTATGTCCAGATGGGAGTTTGTCTCTGGATGTGTCCGGGCGGTGTTTGTCTCTGGACATGTCCAGGTGGTGTTTGTCTCTGGTCGTGTCCGGTCGTTGTTTGTCTCCGGCCACGTCCAGGTAGTGTTTGTCTTTGGACAGCTTGGCTCCGGATGCGCCCGGGCAGTATTTATGTCCGCACGTGTCCGGGCATTATTTATGTCCAGACGGTAGTTTGTCTTCGGATGTGTCTGAGCAGTGTTTGTGTCCAAACGGCTTAGCTCCGGATGCATCCAGTGGGTTTTGTCTCCGGACGTGTCTGTGCAGTGTTTGTCTCCAGGCCGTGTTTATAGTATGACCGGAAGAAAATGGATATCAAGCATTATTTTTTTCCATCTTTACTGTTATTCTATGCAGAATAATTTTTATGAAACGGTATGAATCATAATTAATGCTCCACAGCACGTCTGCCTTCCCTTCCTCGCACCTCACACTGTCTTCCCTTCCTACACCCCTCCTCGCTCCCCCTCCCTCTCTCTCCTTTCCCCTCCACCTCTTCACTCTCCCTCCTCTCTCTTCCCCACCCCTCTCTCTCTTTCCCCCCTCTTTAGTATCCCCGTCAGCAAATCGACAAGTGGTATTTGCTAGTTTCCTCTAAATGGCGAGCGTTGAAGGGCAAGCAAGGAAGCAACACTTGGATTGTCTTTGTTGGATTTTTTTTTTTGAAAAAGACATTTTCAAAGTCTTTGGTATGACTCAGCTGGAGTTCGAACCACCGACCCTGACTCAGAGTAGACATTCCAACCATTACGCCACAGAGTCTGATAAAGAGTCTGGTAAAATGATGAACAAGTCACCCATTCTTCAGTAGTGTTTGCTAACACAAACTTGTTCAACACACCCAATCAGACTGTGAAAATAATTTCAAAATATAATAGTTTTCACAAGTCCCTCCAGGGATTCAAGCAGGCGATGCACCACCATCTCCTGTCATTCCCCATCCCTACCTACATCCATACACAAAGCGTTTCTACCCCCATTAACCTTTTCTAACTCAACCCTTTTATTTGCTAGTTTCAGTGATTCCTCCCCTCTTCTCTGTCCTCTTTTGCTGTTTGTTCATTCCCTTGCTTGCTTTGTCCAGTTGTTGCCCCACCACACACCATTAGTTCATTGCCTTTTTTTTTACCTTCCATTAGCTCACTCTTCCCTGAGATTCAAACTTCTAAGGTAAATAAGTAAAAAAAGCTTAGTTTTGCACCTCTCATGGAAGAAAATGTGAAATGATAAAGGAAAACTAACGAGTTCAAGGTCGGTACAGATGGCTAGCGCGCCTGCTACTGGTGGGTCGGGAGTTCAAATCCCGGCTGAGTCATATCAAACACTTTAAAAATGGTACGTGCTGCTTCCTTGCTTGAGTTCCAGCATTTAAAAAGGATGGAGCAAGGACAAACAACTATAGGTTGGTATCCATGAGGAGGAGGAAATTTCTCCTTAATTATTCTGCTGAGTGCAGAGAAAAAAAGCAACGTCATAAAGATGGCATCACCGGTCCCCAGAATTTCCTGGGAAGTTCTGTTTCGTCCTTCAAGGTCTGGAGCTGTGTTTGTCTGAAGTCAAGTGCGGTGTTGTTTTGTGTATTTGTCGAGATGTGTACGTGTGATTTGTGTTATAGCTCCACCACAAGTCCCTGTTATAAAAAGGCCTTTCCATCAAGCTCAGATCGAAGTATATAGGGAGATCTCCACCATAGACCAATTTATAGTTCAGTTCTATTGTGAAGTGTTCTCCGACATATGACTGAGTGCAATGCAACGGTACAAATGTACCACGTGTTTTTTAAATTTTCTTTGTTTGTTTTTATTTACAGTCTAAATTAGTGCTATATTGAAGTTACAATGAAGAAAACTTTCTTTATTCTGATGCAATACATTGTGGATATAATTGTACACCATATAACCTTACCATTACAAACACCAGAAACAATCATGAAAGCAAATGTGACCGTCATACTTTGGGAGTATTCATGGAATGAAAAAGCTGTTGGGAGTGAGAATCTAACTTGTTTATGTGTGACAAGGTGAGGCATGTTGGTGGACCATCCACCCTGCATCCAAACAACGATCCGAGGGAGAGAAGGTTCGTGTTGGAGATGATGTAATCCTCGTCAGTGTGTCATCAGAACGCTACCTGGTGAGGCCCAGTTACTCAGCAACTGAGAGTGATGTAACTGTTAAAATGTACGTGAAACACCTGAACGGTTTGTTGAACCGGGAGAACCACGGTCAATGCTGCAGTGCATGCAGTGGTTCCCAACCTTTTTTGGGTGTGCGGACCCTTTCCGAACCTCCAATATTTTGGGGGACCCACATGCACGGCCATCATGGTGACATGATATCACATCGACATTGTGATATACAACAATAATTGTGACAAAATTACTACACAAGCAGAATGAACCATGATATTCTATGAATGGTTGCTTCCAAACATGTGGTGAGTCCCAGTGTGTGTATTAACTGCATTAACTGTGATAACCGTGTTAACTGTGATAACCGTGATATCCGCTGCACCCAAAGCCTCCTCCCCTCCATCTTAATTAACAGTGTGGACCTCAAATATCCGCGGCCTTCGCTCAAACCTTACAGATCTTTCCATTCAGGTTGCCACTGACAAACCAGACATAATCTGCCGAACAGAAACTTTCCTCCCTCAAGATGTCTCTGACTCCCAAGTATCTCTCCCTGGTTACTCCCTCCTCCGGTATGACAGACCTGAGCCTCGTCCTGGCTCTCTTCATCAAAGACTCTATTCCTCACTCTCCATGCACTGCCTTCACTCCCCCACACCCCCAGGAACACATCTGGCTACGGCTTCCCCTCCACTCCCACCTCATGTTTATATGTGTACTGTACCATCCACCAAACAATGATGCCTCCATTTACACCTCGCTATCCGAAAACATGGACCAACTTCTATCTTCTCATCCAAACTCTCTCTTCCTCATATGTGGCGACTTCAATTGTCATCATGCCAGTTGGCTAGGTGTGGGTACCTCTCTCACCTGTCATGGCACCTCAGCAAAAGCTTTCTGTGACTCATTAGGACTGACTCAATCGGTCAATTTCTCGAACCGGATCTCAATCAACGGTGCTCTATCTCTAATGGATCTGATTTTGACAAATTTCCCTGAAACTATCTGCTGTTCTTCCTCCGCTACAATCGGTTCTTCTGACCACATGCTTGTCAAAGTGGGCATCTCTGTAGCTGTTATCAGAGAAACACCTCACCGCCGTCGAGTCTGGCATTTCACTCAAGCTGCCTGGCAGGGTCTCCAAGCAACCATCAAACTTCGAGACTGGTCTCCTATCGCTACTTTCTCCAACATCAACTCATCCTGGGAATTCTTTCAAAGAAACTTGCTCTCCCTCATGCACAGATTTATCTCCTCGTGTCTTCAGTTGTCCTACCTTTCCTCCCACCCATGGTTCACTGAAGCTTGTGGTGAGGCAGTTGTCCTGAAACAACTTGCCTTTGCCTCATGGAAAGCAAACCCAACTGAGGGTAATCTCAGTTCCTTCAATAAAGCTCGGAACAAGTGTGTATTACCCTCAGGAGAGCCAGAAAACAACACCTTTCTAAGCTCAATTCTGTAATCTCAAACCTCTCTCCCTCCTCCAAATCCTGGTGGCATCTAATCAAATCTGTTTCTGGTGTATGTTCCCCCCTCCATCCCCTCCCTTACCTCAAATGGCCGCACTGCTGATACCGCACGTGAAAAGGCTGAATGAAAGTTTGCTTAGCGTGCCTCATACCGTTGCACCTGCCCTGGACCACAGGTTGGGAACCACTGCGCCAAGCAAATTATGTTCCTGGCAGGTTTCCATCGAATTAGTGAACTTTGCTGTTTATAATGAGAAGGCATAATTATTTATTTAGCACAAGCATGATGGCTACTGTCTGATTTTAAAATGTTTTTCATTTGATCTCAATTTGAACACTGATGGATTGATTAATTATAATATCAATATGACCCATAAAATTGTCAGATGTAATCACGCTCTCAGATGGGAATGATTTATAGGAACAGTGATGGGCCATGTCCACTGCATGGTCCCAATAGATTTCTGCAGAATGTTCTTCCAATCAAAGGTCACATCACATGACCTGCCATGGATATCCTTTATCTCCTGGCCGATGTAATTGTTCTGCATGCCTGGTTAGGCCAGTTAGCTCCTGTCGTGGAACATGGCTAACTAGTGAATGTGATGTCACAAACTAGTGAATGTAAGATGCATCCTTGAATGTTGTAAATCACGATGGTTCCCTCTGGGTAATGTTCCACCACAGCACCTGTCATACACAAGTTCAGGACTTCATGTGGACGCGTCGTTTCAGCAGACACTCTGGAGAGTCACTCCAACATCGTCCGGAAGTGAACTTGCCCAAGGTGTTTTGCTGATACCTGTATTCTCGTCAACTTAGCTTATTCTTGCATTTTTAGTGAAAAATATTTCAAATCACTCGGGTTGTTCAAAACGTTGTTGGAACGAGACTCTTGCAACATTCCGAGAAGCGCTACATTTTTCTTTTTCATTGTACAAGTGCATACAGTATATATTATAATCAGGAAATATATAATGTTTAAAGATTAATGAAAAACACCCGACGTTGGTGTTCCTCGGACTATTTGTGAGTCTCAGCTGAAGTACCTTTTGAATGCCCCAAGTACCGTGTAATTAACTCGTGTTTCTCACCTGGACAGGTTACTTGATCGGAGGGGATGTGCTGCGTCTGTTCCACGGACACATGGATGAGTGTCTGACAATTCCTTCGGCTGAACAGCCGGATGATCATAGACAGTAATGACTTGGGGAATTGGGATTGTTTGAAAGGTTCAGTGGTCGAATTGTGTACTTGGTTATCAGAGCACTGGAAGACCATTTTCGTACTTTTTTTTTAATGCAAATCCGGTCTGTATAGACCACAGTGTAACTCCTTAGTTTACCTTGTGTGGATTTTACATATATTCGATTTTTTTTGGAAACAAAGTTTGTCCTCAAAATATATGCAAAATAGCTAATGTACTCGTGTAGCGACACAAAGATTTGCACTTAAAATAATACTAATAATACGAATGATGATGCCAACTTTACAAAAGGTGCTTCAGCTGTTCCTGTCCAACAGCACGGTGCATTACGAAGCTGGAGCTGTGTGCTCCCATGCCCGTTCATTCTGGCGCCTCGAGACTTTGCGAGTCAGGTGTGTCTGTCGCATCCTCTTCCTCCATTGGGCCTCAATACCACCGTGAATTCTAGCTTGTTTCCCTAATAATGTCAAGTACCCATTTTAATTTATGAAAAATGCAATCCATGGAGTTTCGACATACATACATACATACATACATACATACATACATACATACTCATACGCACATACACACGTACTCCATAGTTCTATTATAATATGATGATTCTCTTTCTTTTTATCTCACCTTTTCGCTGCTTTTGAATCTTTTTTTCCATCAACCTTTTCCTTTATTAACCCACCTACATATTATTATGCAATTCGGGTTTGTTAAAAAGATTATGGGGTGGTGGTGATGAGAAAGGGATTGAAATGAGATCCAAGTAAATGGAGGGGAGTTTAAGAGGGATGTATAGGGAGACATACAAAATGAAGAAATGGAATGAGGGATGAGGATTCACGATTTCTCTTGACGTGATACGTATGTATGTGGGACAAACGGATAGGGAAAAATTATTATTTGTGAAAATCGAAGATTTTTCGAGTATGTTGGTTGATCTTTGTGCGTTATTCTGTCTGTCTGTCTGTCTATTTGCTTGTTTGTATGTCAATCGTCTACAGGTCCCAATTTTAAAGCGATCTTTATGACACTTCACCACCTGGTAGAGTTCGTCATAAGCAAGAAGGCAATTGTTTTTGAGGTCAAAAGGTCAAAAGATAAACATTGGCCAAAGGTCAACAACTTTGTCATATTTCTAAAATCCTCAATTTTCATCCGATTGACTTGAAATTTCAACATGATTTGACTATCAGGTCACTGAATTCAACCACAAATTATTTTTGAGGTCAACTTCGGCGAAAAGGTCAAATCGGCCGAATTTGTAAAATTGTCAATTTTCATCCAATTGGCTTGAAGTTTGAAGAGGAGTTGCATATTTGTTCACTGAATTCAACCACCAATTGTTTTTGAGTTCAACGTCGGCCAAAAGGTCAACAGAGGCCAAAGGTCAACGACGTGGTGAGATTTCTAAAATCCTCAATTTTCATTTGATTGACTTGAAATTTGAAGAGGATTTGCATATCAGGTCACTGAATTAAATGAACAAGTATTTTTGAGGTCAACATAGGCGAAAGGGTCAACACAGGCCAAATTTCTAAAATTGTCAATTTTCATCTGATTGACTTGAAATTTGAAGAGGATTTGCATATTTGGTCATTTAATTCACCCACTAATTATTTTAAGGTCAAATTTGTTTTATGGATATCGCAAGTATCATGCTATGCATGACATCTTTCTGGTTTTTTTTATTTCATGGAAATTGTAAAGGATGAGATCCTTCACAGTTGTAGGTGAAGGTGGAATCGAGGACACTACGCTTGCAATGCTTGCTATAGAGAGGTTAGCAAGGTCAGCTATCGCTGTTTATTTTTTTAATTTTTTGAATGAATTCAAACTATGGACATCCATCCATTAAAATTAGATGTGTCCCTCGCACAGGGCTTTCCGCCACTCTTATACTAGGTCTGATGGACCAAGGCTTGTTCTAAACTAGTCTCAAAGAGTATCTGAGTGGTTAGACGTCCTTTAGTACTTGATTTAAAGAATAATCTTCTTCTTTCTTTGATGGCCAAAATTATTCCTACGTTCTTGTTTGGTTGGCCGGGGGAAGTTTTTGGCCCGAGTCTTTCACGAACTGGCTGGCCAGGCCAGACGTTCGACTAAGCAGTTATGGCAGGAATTTGTAATTTGTTCAGGGTGCCGGTGATAACTTGTCTATTCTTCCCAAAGGACACCGTAGCATCTTTAAAGTCCACCAACTAATGCCGACAGACAGGACGCCAGTTTAACGTCGATCCGAGAGATGGCACAGACATTGATGAATCACCCTGCCTGTGAAACATCTGGATGACAGTTTATAGCTGGGCTGTTGCTGCCAGAATAATCTGGCGGTACTTAAACTTGGCAAAGTGGTTTTACACTTTGCAGGTGGAACATACTCGAGTCAAAAGAATGGAGATCGAGCCAGTTTTACAAAGGATAAAGACAGTGGGTTTAAAGATCGGGCTAAGGAATGAACAGTATAAAGGTCTATACACGTACTGCAGTTAAACTCGAGGTATGGTATCTAAACAAGTGTACACAGCATCTACACAGTACAGGTAAACTCGAGGAGTTCATTAGGTTCTCGTATGTCCGTGGGACCAATGAAGAGGAGCATTTACCCACGATTGAGTTGGTGGTCAGGCAGGCCTATGTGCACCCAGTGGAACACAAACCGTGAATACAGTGACCTTGAACTTGAGCCACAGGTCCAGTCTATAGAACACAACTCACGCAAAGCTTGGGGATCATTTCTCTAGCAGTAACCACTCACACACCATAATACACACCTTAAGCCACCCAACAGGTGCCCAGATGATTCGATGCGGGTCATTGTTACCCCACTAAGGTGTCTGAAAACCTAGATTTAATAAATGATTCAGGGTCCTCAGAGGTTGGTTCATATGTTATACGTCCAACATTCTGATTCATGGCACCATCCTACTCTCAAAGAACTGAACAAACAAGAAGACAATGACACCCAGAAAGACGATAGGCTTAAACATTGAATGCAAGACCGCATGTAAATAAAACAATTAAATTAAACCTGAAAAACATGGTGTACTCTCCATAATGCTGCACCCCCTAGTTAATAACAAATTAGAGGACTTGCCTATTTGTGTAGTTCATAGGTCAACTGAAAACCGCCTGTTCTGCAAATGCAAACAAAATGATGAAGAAGAAATAAATGGGGAATAAAAACAACAAGCAGATGTCTTCTATTGAATCACAAACCTCAAGTGCAGTAAAACTCAAACTCTAATCTAGTAGATTGAATAATGTAACTTAAACAATCAGTATAATTACAAAACAGAAGCCAGAAGATTAAGAAGAAGAAGAGAAAGAAGAGTATTTTGCAGGGACTCTTTGTAAGCCACCTGAGCACATTTGCCTCATGACGCCTCATAATCAAAGGTACAACTTCCATTGACCAGAAACCAAGATGTACTGTGTACGATGTGATATGTACTGTATCCTGTATACTATATCCTGTATCCTGTAGGTGCTATGTACTGTGTACGATGTGATATGTACTATATCTGTATCCTGTGTGCTATGTACTGTGTATGATGTACTTTGTGTCCATTTATTCATTGTCTACCAATGTCCTTTCAATGAATGTTCGATTCATGATGCCTCCTCACGTCCTCATCGTGGGCTCTTCATGAGCCTTAGACAATCTATATGCTTGTGTGTGTGTGTGTGTGTGTGTGTGTGTGTGTGTGGTCCTCCATAACTCCAAAACCATGAAACCTAGTGGCCTGAAGCTTTGCATGCATACGAGGGAACTCCAAGGAAGTGCATGACTGAAAATTGGGTGTTTGGGTTAATTTAAGGAGGAGGAGGAGTAGGGGAAGGGGTTTAGTGGGAGTCCAGAGGAAGGTAGGTGGGAGAAGGCAGAAGAAGGGGTGAGGTGGGAGGGGTGGGTGAAGGTAGGGGAAGGGGTGTGGTTGGAGTCCGAGGGAGAGGGGTGGGTGGGGGAGGGGACGGTGTGTGTTGGGAGTCCAGAGGGAGGGGGGGTGGGAGGAGGCAGGGGAAGGGGTGAGGTGGGAGGGTGGGAGGAGGCAGAGGAAGGGTATGAGGGAGGAGGGTCATGCCGAGTACCTTTGCTAGTATACAATAAAATGGAAACCTATTTTCATCATATTATATTAATTTTATCTTGGCAAAAGGTATCACGAGGCCACGATCAAAAGATGTCACTTAATGAGTGAATGTTAGTGGGAGAGTGGCATTAAAAAAAACTAATTAATATCTCTCAAATAATAATGCATTTCATCCTCGTTACACCAACAGTTGGAGTGGGAACCACGTCCGTTGGGGTCAACCCTTCCGGCTACGCCATGTGACAACCGGCCTCTACCTGGGCCTCGGTGATGACCGCGTGCTTCGCCTCGTTGACAGAAAGCAGGCGAACGTGCCATCGACGGCATTCTGTTTCCGCCTGTCCAAGGTCAATTTAATTCTCATTTGTCTTGATTGCAGCAGTTTGTCTCAATTATCTTGTGATGTTTTGGTAAAAGAAAACAAACTTGTGTTGGTTAGCTTTTGTGACACCTGGTCAGTCAATTTTAATATAACGAAGGTTTGAATTCATTTGTGTTGAAATTCATTTCAGTTGAAAATGCCATCCTCATACTATATCTATCAATTTATTTGTTCGTTTCTTTGTTTATTTATTTATTTATCTTATATTCAAGTGTTTTCCTGAAATGTGTTTCCCATCCCTCTCATGATCTCCTAAAGGCTTTACCAAAATGTCAAGAATAGACAAAATAAACGACATTTGTCTTGTTTCTCCATCCACTTCATGTTGCTCTGATTATATTCATATCCATTGTGGTGTCATGTTATCAGATGAGAGGTGTTACGAAGAAGGGACTCCATCACAACACCATTACCGTTTGTTAGTGAATCAAGAAGACGTTGTTTTCTCCAACAGGAAAAGCTGGACTCGGGTTCAAAGCGAGACATTGATGGCATGGGTCCTCCAGAGATCAAATATGGAGAGTCAGCCTGTATTGTACAACATGTGGATACTGGTCTCTGGCTCACCTACCAAGCCCTGGACTCCAAGTCCGCTCGCCTTGGAATTCAAATCCGCAAGGTGACATAAACACCCAATAAACTTCGGGGCAGCACCGGTTTGACAATATGTGACGTTTCACTGGTCCATGACTGGGTGTATGTATGTATGTATGTATGTATGTATACACGTTATCATTGATAGCCTTAGTCATATTCAGCTTCCTGTCGCAGGTTGTCGAATTGAAACTTATTCATACGGAAATTGTTTTGTATATAACTATTTTCGCTAGTGTACAGGATTGACGAAAGCCTTATCGGAATAAGTCCTCCCCATGGGAAACAAGTGTGTTTTTTGATGATATCATATGTGCCTTCATTATGACGTCACAATTGCATACGTCAAACGCTTTATTCGATCAGAATGAATTTTTTTGAGGGTCATCTCGGACAAAATTGTATGGGGGAAAAATTGATGATTTCATTGGTCATGTTGTTTGGCAGCCATATTGTTTTTTCAAACATAAAAACCTACAAAAAAATCTTCTTCTCCGAAACGCCTGAACAGATCGAGGTGAATCTTTACATGTATGATCCCTTATCCATGAGGAATAAAAAGTTCTCCAGCTATGACGTCATAGGTCATATGGTTTGGCAGCTCTGATTTTTTTTTGAAGAATATACATTTTAAATCTTCTCCAGATCAGCTTGACAGATCGAGGGGAAACTTCACCCGCATGTTCCCCAAGCGTTGGGGATACCAGGATGTTCAGGAATAATTAATAGGTCACATGGTCTGGCAGCCATATTCGATTGAATAAAAATCTTTTAAAAATTATTTCTCTTGAACCGCTTCATCATTTGACGTGAAACGTCAAAGTTATGATGTAGTTGTCATGGTGAATATGTGTTTTAAATTTCAGCCTGATCGGACGCGTGGTCTGGCAGCCAGAATTATTTAATATTTTGAATCTGGGTTCAGGGATTTAAATCAAACTTGGAACAAGTATTATAAGGATGGAATAATGTGCGCGGAAGCATATCTGGCGATGTTCTATTTATGGCAAAATGCATAAAATAATGAAACAGCTCAGGTTTACCATTCAGTGGAGGGCATGCAAAGGTAGCTAGTTATGTTAATTTTCATATTTGTAATTATTACTTTTTTAATCTCGTGAAATCATTTGATAAAGTCCACTTGTGCATTAATCCAGTTGTTGTAGCTTGATGGACGTTGGGAAATGGAATTGACGTGTAAATTGAGTGCTGTGGGACAGTATACACATTACACCACAGTCTGACCCACACAGGCAATTCTCCACGCTGAGGGTCACATGGACGATGGACTGATGCTGTCGCGCTCACGGGCGGAGGACTCACGCACGGCACGGATCATCCGCAGCACCACAGGTCTCTTCAACACCTTCAACAGGTGTGTGTGTGTGTGACGGACACTTGTTTGCTCAGTCTTATGGAAAGCTTCAAGACTGCTTTGGAAATTTTTGAAGGTCGAGGCTCATGGAAGAGTGAGGTGAGAGATGGTAGAAAGTAACAAACTGATAGTGGAGCCAAGATTGGACAAGACAGGAAAGCAAATGAATGAACAGGAAAAGCAAAGAGGGAGGAAGGGAGGAAACACAACGATCCGGAAGAGGTTTGGGCTCGTCAGGGTTAATGGGTAGAAAACATCATGGAGAGGGATTTTCTTTCTACCCCCATTGCATTTAATACATTATCATCGATGAGAAGGTTTTGTATTTCCAAATCAAACATCCCCCTTAATAGCCCCCCCAATGAACAACAGTAATGTCCTTTCCACCACATATTGGAGGCCACTTGGGACCGGGCAGGGCCGCACGTGAACAGCCAATCCAAGCACTCATGGGCGGATCATTGAGTTTACGACCAATCCGATCAGTCATGGGCTAGCCATTGAGCGGGAGAGTCACCCGTTCGAGTACCCAGCGTCATGGTCTCGAATACATAATGTAAACAAGCCGGTGGGATTTCTTTAAATGACCTAAGTCTTCGAGTGGAGCCTGTGCGGAAAGCACAGACATTCGGAAACAATGGAGGAATCAACACACTATGTGGGATTTCAACCTGGGGTACAATAATCTTAAAAGCGTGATCTCAGATTGGACTGCTGAACAGGCTGACCTGAATGTTTCTTATTACCCTCCCGGAGGAGAGGGTAATGCTTTTGTGTCTGTTTGTTTGTTTGTTTGTTCGCACAGAACTTTAGTGTTTTTCTCCACAACCGCTTGTCGGATTGAGACTAAAAGTTTACCATCGGAGCGACTACTCATGTAGAATGCTACATCTGATCAGTATGAAAAATTTTGAGGTTCATCTCGGGATAAAATGATCCACAGAAATTTTATGATGTGAAATTTTATGATCCACAGAAATCCACAGAAATAAAATGATCTCATCGGTCACGTGATTCAGCAGACATATTGTTAAAAAAAAAACAATCAAAAAACCTTCAAAAATCTTCTTCTCTGAATGGCTGAACAGATCGAGGCGAAACTTTACATGCATGACCACCTATCCATGGGAATAAAAGGTTCACACATATGATGTCATAGGTCACGTGGTGGGCAGCCATATTGGATTTACTCTAAAACCTATAAAAATCTTCTCCAGAATTGTTGGACAATCGAGGGGGAACTCCATGCAAATGTTCCCCAAACCCTGGGTGTACAAATTTGTTAAGGAGTAATTGATTAGGTCCACATTGGTTTTGGCAGCCATATTGGATTGAAGAAAAATATTAAATGTTTTCTCTGGAACTGCTTAATTGATCAAAGTGAAACTTCACAATTATAATCTAGTAGTGATGGAGAATACATATTTCAAATTTCAACTTGATCGGACACATGGTCTGGCAGCCAGAATTATTTAATATTTTTGATCTGGGTTCTTTGTTTTTTTGATATATATATATATATATTTTTTGAATAAGGCTCACTTGACTGTGATCTGGATGGGTTTGAGGGTAGAGGAGTAGCAGCTGAGATGTGAATCCTATCCAGGTTCCTCCTGATGACGTCATCTTTGCTTTTTGCTTGTTCGGGTTCCTTCTGATGACTCCGATGCAGGACTGTTCCTATTTGGTCTTCCATTTGATTTGAATTGAATTTATTTTAATCCCATTCTAAATTCAATTGAATAATAAAAAACGTCAGGGGTCAGGGTCAGGTGTCCGATCAAAGCGGGACATCTTGGTACCCGGTCATCACTGCCAGCAGTTATAAAGTGGCAGTTCCAATTAAGTCTCTTATTAATTACATAACACACCAGTACACAAACACCACACAAAACAAGTCCTGGCGAGGGTCTGCAATCTCTGATTGCTCTTTTCCTTGTTTTGTTTTTACATTTATATTTGTACAGTAATCTGTTTTTACACCTCTCCTTGTAAATACATTTATGAACCTACTTTGAATAATCTATTTATAAATCGCAACAGAAGTTATTGAAATTTTTTGAAGGTTAATGGATAGGTTTTCCTTTTCATTATTTTTACGAGATCTTTGAGATTTGACGAAACTTCCTGAACATAAATCCAAGATCTGAAGTACGATTTCACATTTCGGAGTTTTTTTAATGATGCCGCACAATCCTTCTGGGCTGTGAGTATACTGCAGCGGTATGCACACTCCCCTGTGAGCTGTCGAGCTTGGGTTCGAATCTTGACTCGGCTATCAACTGTTATCCTGGGGTTTCACATGTAAACATCAACTTGTGAGTCGTCCATCAGCCGGACGTTAAGCACGGAATACACATCTATCAGCACGAGTCATTGGTGGACGTTAAAGTTCCCACAGTGTCCTTCATGAAGAGTACGTGGATTATCTCTGGCACCCCGAACAAGTTACAAATTCTTGCACTGACTGACTGCTGGGAAAGCAATGCCAATCTACCCAGTATATTCAAATCATTCAGCGTAAGCAAACCATCAACGGCAACCAAACTGCCCATCATAAACAAACTGCCCATCATTATCAAACTGCCCATCATTATCAAACTGCCTGCCATCATTAACGAACTGCCCTTTCATAACCAAACTGCCCATCATAAACAAACTGCCCATCATTATCAAACTGCCCATCATTATCGAACTGCCCTTCATAACCAACCTGCACATCATCAAACAACTGCCCATCATTATCACAAACTGCCCATCATTACAACGAACTGCCCTTCATAACCAACCCGCCATTCATAACCAAAACTCCCGTCATAACCAAACTGCCCGTTATAAACAAATCGCCCGTCATAACCAAACAGCCCGTCATAATAAAACTGCCCGTCACAACCAAACCGCCCCTCATAACCAAATCGCTCTCATAACCAAACCGCCCGTCACAACCAAACCACCGTCACAACCAAACCACCCATCATAACCAAACCACCGGTCACAAACCAAACCGCCCATCACAACCAACTGCCGTCATAAGCAAACCGCCCGTCACAACCAAAACGCCCGTCATAACCAAACCGCCCGTCATAACCAAAAAGCCCGTCATAAATAAACCACCATCATAAACCAAACCGCCTGTCATAACCAATCCGCCTGTCATAACCAACCGCCCAGTACACCAACCCCATCATAACAAACCGCCCATCACAACAAGCCGCCCATCATAACCAAACGCCCATCATAACCAAACCGCCCATCATAACCAAACGCCCCCATCATAACCAAACCGCCCGTCATAACCAAATACACCTGTCATAACCAAACCGCCCATCATAACCAAGCCGCCCATCATGTCCAAGCCGCCCATCATAACCAAACCGCCCATCATGTCCAAGCCCATCATAACCAAACCGCCCATCATGTCCAAGCGCCCATCATGTCCAAGCCGCCCATCATAACTAAGCCGCCCATCATGTCAAGCCGCCCATCATAACCAAACCGCCATCATGTCCAAGCCGTCCATCATGTCAAACCGCCCGTCATAACCAAACGCCCGTCAAAACCAAACCGCCGTGATAACCAAACGCCCGTCATGTCCAAACTCCATGTCAAACCACCAAGCGTAACCAAACCATCTACTGCAACCAAACCACCCGTCATAACCAAACCGCCCGTCATAACCAAACTGCCCATCATGTCCAAGCACCCCATCAAACCAAACCGCCCATCAAACCCAAACCGCCCGTCATAACCAACCACCCGTCATAACCAAACCGCCCGTCAAACCAAACCGCCCATCATGTCCAAGCCACCCATCATAACCAAACCGCCCATCAAACCCAAACCGCCCGTCATAACCAAACCACCCATCTAACCAACACACCAGATGTCCAAACCACCCAGTGTAACCAAACATCCTGCAACCAAACCACCCGTCATAACCAAACGCCCGTCAAACAAACCGCCCATCAAACCCAAACCGCCCGTCATAACCAAACGCCCGCCATGTCCAAACCGCCAGCATGTCCAAACCACCCAGCGTAACCAAACCATCCACTGCCACCAAACCGCCGTCATAACCAAACCGCCCGTCATGTCCAAACGCCCCCTCATAACCAAACGCCCGTCCTGTCCAAACCGCCCGTCATAACCAAACCGCCCGTCATGCCAAAAACGCCCGTCATAACCAAACCGCCCGTCATGTCCAAACCGCCCAGCATGTCCAAACCACCCACGTAACCAAACCATCTACTGCAACAAACCGCCCGTCAAACCAAACCCCGTCATAACCAAACCGCCGTCATAACCAAACCGCCCATCATGTCCAAACGCCCATCATAACCAACTGCCCATCATGTCCAAACCACCCATCATAACCAACCCACCCATCATAACCAAAACATCCAGGATGTCCAAACCACCCAGTGTAACCAACCATCCACTGCAACCAAACTGCCCATCATAATCAAACCGCCCATCATGTCCAAACGCCCAGCATGTCCAACACCCAGCGAACCAAACCATCTACTGCAACCAAACCGCCCGTCATAACCAAACCGCCCGTCATAACCAAACCGCCCATCATGTCCAAACCGCCCGTCATAACCAAACCGCCCTCATGTCCAAACCACCCATCATAACCAAACCGCCCATCACAACCAACCCACCCATCTAACCAACACATCCAGGATGTCCAAACCACCCAGTGTAACCAAACCATCCACTGTAACCAAACTGCCCGTCATAATCAAACCGCTCGTCATAACCAAACCGCCCGTCATAACCAAACCCCCATCATGTCCAAACCACCCATCATAACCAACACATCCAGGATGTCCAAACCACCAGTGTAACCAAACCATCCACTGCAACCAAACTGCCCGTCATATCAAACCGCCCATCAGTCCAAACCGCCAGCATGTCCAAACCACCCAGCCTAACCAAACCATCTACTGCAACCAAACCGCCCGTCATAACCAAACCGCCCGTCATAACCAAACCGCCCATCATGTCCAAACCGCCCGTCATAACCAAACCGCCCCTCATGTCCAAACCACCCATCATAACCAAACCGCCCATCATAACCAACACATCCAGGATGTCCAAACCACCCAGGTAACCAAACCATCCACTGCAACAAAACCGCCCGTCATAACCAAACGCCCAGCATGTCCAAACCACCCAGCGTAACCAAACCATCTACTGCAACCAAACGTTGTCATAACCAACTGCCCATCATAACCAAACCGCCCATCATGTCCAAACCACCCAGTGTAACCAAACCATCCACTGCAACCAAACTGCCTGTCATAATCAAACGCCCATCATGTCCAAACCGCCAGCATGTCCAAACCACCAGCGTAACAAACCATCTACTGCAACCAAACCGCCCGTCATAACCAACCGCCGTCATAACCAAACTGCCCAGCATGTCCAAACCACCCAGCGTAACCAAACCATCTACTGAACCAAACCGCCCGTCATAACCAAACCGCCCATCATGTCCAAACCGCCCGTCATAACCAAACCGCCCCTCATGTCCAAACCGCCCGTTATAAGCAAACCGCCCTTCATAACCAAACCGCCCATTATAACAAAACCACCCAGCGTAACCAAACCATCTATTCTATTGCAACCAAACTGCCCGTCATAACCAAACTGCCCAGCATGTCCAAACCACCCAGTGTAACCAAACCATCAACTGCAACCAAACGCCATCATAACCAACCCACATCATAACTAACCCGCACAGCATGTCCAAACCACCCAGTGTAACCAAACCATCCACTGCAACCAAACTGCCCGTCATAATCAAACCGGCCATCATGTCCAAACCACCCAGCGTAACCAAACCATCTACTGCAACCAAACCGCCCGTCATAACAAACCGCCCGTCATAACCAAACCGCCCATCATGTCCAAACCGCCCGTCATAACCAAACCGCCCCTCATGTCCAAACCACCCATCATAACCAAACCGCCCATCACAACCAACCACCCATCATAACCAACACATCCAGGATGTCCAAACCACCCAGGGTAACCAAACCATCCACTGCAACAAACCGCCCGTCATAACCAAACCGCCCAGCAGTCCAAACCACCCAGCATAACCAAACCATCTACTGCAACCAAACCGCCCGTCATAACCAAACTGCCCGTCATAACCAAACCGCCCATCATGTCCAAACCGCCCGTCACAACCAAACCGCCCGTCACACCAACTGCCGTCATAACCAAACCGCCCATCATGTCAAACCGCCCGTCACAACCAAACGCCCGTCACAACCAAACCGCCCGTCATAAGCAAACCGCCCATTATAACAAACCACCAGCATAACCAAACCATCTATTCTATTGCAACCAAACCGCCTCATAACCAAACTGCCCGTCATAACCAAACCGCCCATCATGTCCAAACCGCCCGTCACACCAAACGCCCGTCACAACCAAACGCCCGTCATAAGCAAACCGCCCATTATAACAAAACCACCCAGCGTAACCAAACCATCTATTCTATTGCAACCAAACTGCCCGTCATAACCAAACTGCCCAGCATGTTCAAACCACCCAGTGTAACCAAACCATCTACTGCAACCAAACAGCCCATCATAACCAACCTGCCCAGCGTAACCAAACCATCTGCTGCCTAAACCGTCCAGCACAACCAAACCGATCATCATAACCAAACTGTAAAAGTAATAAACACACTGATTCTTGTCATCACAATCAAAAACAAGAAAAAAAGAGCAAACAGAGATTGTAGACCCTCGCCTGTACTTTTTTTGTGGTGTATTTTTATGGGTTTTAGGGTAAATCCAATATGGCTGCCAACCATGTGACATATGATATCATATGTGTGAAGCTTTTGTTCCTCATGGACAGGCGGTCCATACGTGTAAAGTTTTGCCTCGATTTGTTCAGCCACTTCAGAGAAGGAAGATTTTTGAAGATTAAAAAAACCCAAACAATATGGCTGCCGAATCACGTGACCGATCAGATAATTTTTTTATTTTTCTGTGGACCATTTTATCCCTTGATGACCCTCAAAAATTTTAATACTGATCAGATGTGACGTTCTACATATGCAATTATGACGTCATTACGAAGGCACCTATGACGTCATAAAACATCAAACTCATTCCCCATGAGGAGTACTTGCCGTGTGCCAAGTTTCAATTTTTTCCTTGGTGCCGTTTCAGAGATAGAGATCCAAATTTTTTTCCGTTTTTCCAACATGGCTGCCCCACCACGTGATATATGACGTCATAATTATCATTAAAACATTCTGCATGAGTAGTCGCACCAATGGTGAATTTTTTTTTCTCAGTCGGACAAGTGGTTACAGAGAAAAACACGAAAGTTCTGTGCAGACAAACAGACAAACAAACGGACAAACAGACAAACAAACGGGCAAATGGACAAACAAACGGACAAACAGACAAACAAACGGACAAACAGACAAACAAACGGGCAAATGGACAAACAAACGGGCAAATGGACAAACAAACGGACCCATATGCAATACCCTCTCCTTTGGCGAGGGTAATAACATCTGTCAAAATGTCCAATTCCACCGTTTCCTCTTCATCCTAATCTTGCTGCTCCACTGGAGTCTGTTTGCACCAGAACATCCACAATTCTTGCGGCATTGGTTCTCCACAGTGCACCATTCATATTCTAGGTCTCAATGCAGTGAACACCAACCATGACCATCTGGGGTTAACACACCTGGACTCACCTGGTCTGCTCTACTCCAAATTCGTTCCTGGTAGTTTGCTATATTGATATGCTCTTTTCATGACCCTTGACATGGTGGAAACAGACTTCCATCGATGCCATCACAATTGGAAAGAACGTCCGACTTTGGGCTGAACCGCTGCATAAACATATCAACTGGGATTTTGTGGAATATTTCATTCTCGACTTTGAGCTGGATTTTAATTTGAGTAGCTTTTCATCAGGTGGTTGTCTTCTGGCCATGATGATTCACTTTCCATGGCCAACCGACAAAACACTAAAAATAGAGAGAATGTTACTTTATATTGTAAGTATCTAAAATGCCAAAAGTGGTTAAGCATGCTTACATTACCATCCCACTACAACATATTTTATTCATTTACATCATGTACAATACACATGGAAGTAAGAAATATCATGACATGACATAAATCCCTGATATGAACAATAAAATTTAATGTACAGGTATATTGAAATTTAGCTTGTCACTCATTAAACATTCAAAATGGTGGCCCTGGTGCCTATAATCACCAAAAACATATTCTGATGAGGATCACTCCATAGTATCCGGCAAACATCACCATAAAAAAATCCCTGGAGATGAGGGGTGGGGGGCGGGACGGGACGGGAGGAGTACGGTTGGCCTACTGTCTAAAATATACCTTTCTGGGGAGACCATTCCACGTAGTAACCGCTCTCTGACTGAAAACCCCTCCCTTAAAACTATCCTAACTCTCATCTTCTTTACTCCCAAGCTATGACCCCCCCCTGGTCCTACCACTGTCCACTCTAATGAAAACTCCACTTCACCTATCTTGTCCACACCCTTCATTATTTGAAACTTCTCTTTCAGATCACCTCGTAATTGTCTCCTTCAACCGCTCCTCAAAAATTAGTCTAGATAGGCAAGGTGTATCATTTAATGTTAATGATAATTATTAACAGCCTGGGTGTGATGCTAATTATTCTCATGTTCTAATTCATGTACATCTTGTATGCTCATTGAAACAATGTTGCAACAGCGGCCTGGACGCACTGCGCTCGAAAATGCGTCCCCAAAAGGTCCAGCTTCCATTCGACGCCCTGCGGCAGAGCCTGCAAGACCTCATCGTCTATTTCCGTCCACCTTTGGACATCCTGCCCCATGAAGAAAAACAGACCCACCTTCGGTCTCTCCGCAACCGCCAGAACCTTTTTCAAGAGGAGGTATGACCTAGATTACTGTACAACTAAAATGTAGAGACCTAAAGGAATCTGAGGGATGGCTTTTGTAGAACTGATGATCAAGTGTGTTGTCATCATTTTCCCATTTCTGTACTTATACCGTTAATGAGACAAGTCAGATTTTGAATGTTATGTCCTGTGAAGTGTCTCTACATTTATGTCACTTCCTGTAGAGCATGATCACATTGGTTCGGGACTGCATCGACCGCCTGAATCAATACAACAGCGCCGCTCACTTCACCGAGGCAGTCAACGAAGAGGCAGGCGAGGCATGGAAGGAGATTTTGAACGCGCTGTATGCCCTGCTCGGTACGTCTCAACATCGTCCTCAACTTGCCTGGATAGTGGACCTCGGAGTGTTCCTTAATTGTTATTCCAATGAAAAATGAAACAATTTTAATGTTGAATGAAAACTTACATTGAGTAGGCCAACCTCACATCTGCACAATCTATATATAATGGAGCAAATGTATGTATGTATGTATCATCTACTCCTCCAAGAGGAATTGACCGAGGAAGCTGAAACTTTCAGGCATTAATGAGGGCACCCTGTAGCTGTGTAGGTGGAAGGTTCGTTTGATTCCATGAAGTTTTGAAAAAAAAAATATTTTTAGGCCCATCTTGTCATTTTCTTCTTTTTGGGGGTGGGTGCAATTGGAATTATCCGAGCTATATAACCACAATGTTTTATTTATGCACATTAGCAGTACACATGTTTTCGCTTCATATACGCAAACCCGAGTTAATTTTATTTTCGGGAGCGACTTGAGGCAGCGGTCTGTTGCCTATACACCGCCCACATAAAGGGTGGTGTCAGAAGAACGTGTTGTGTGCTTGGAACAAAATCGCCCATAGGTTGGGTACTCTGCTATGGTATTGATAATCATAAGGATAATAACAGGACCCTCCTTGTGGCTCCCATAGGAAAAAGGTGCTTCTGGTGTGATTACATTTCCAAATTGCAATTTATTTTTGGATTTTCCTTCAATTAGCTAACCTTTTTGGATCTCCATCAGTGTCTGCAGGAACACTGCAAATATTGCCGTTGCAAGTATTGCTACCATTTGCAACGATTTTATAAAGTAACTTGGACTATTGTGTGTGTGTGTGTGTGTGTGTGTTTGTGTGTGTGTTTGTGTGTGTGTGTGTGTGTGTGTGTGTGTTTTACAGCTGCTCTCATCCGTGGGAACCATGGCACATGTGCACAGTTTTCTCATTCCCTCGACTGGCTCATCAGCAAGTTGGACCGCCTGGAAGCCTCCTCTGGTCTTATTGCACTCTTTCATACTCATACTCTATGCATTCAATTTAATTTCTCTTAAACATGTCTGAAAATGTTCGAATATTTTCATTGTAGGCTATTATTCTCCATCTGTAAAAATGATGAAATTCCCATAATTTTATAACCAACAATATTTCAGGATTACTCCCACATTGAGCACTCTCATATTTCCTTAACTGGTATTCCTTTTTAATTATTTGTGCACTGAAGCCGCTTCAATATTTGACTATTTCCATCCGCCTGTTCTTCCGTCCGTCCGTCAAAAATGAAGAACCTTTCTAACACACGGTATTTATACGAAAAATGGACTCTTTTGACCCTTTTAGTCAACTGAGACCCCTTTAATACCCCAAAGACCCCTAAAGACCCAGAGGACCCAAAAGACCCAAAATAACCAGAAGATCCAAAAGAACCAAAAGACCCCAAGGACCCAAAAGACACAAAATACCCCGATGACTCAAAATACCCCAAGGATCCAAAACACCCCTAAGACCCTGTAGACCCTTTAAGACTCGACTATAAATGGATGAGGTGTGTGTGTGTGTGTGTGTGTGTGGCATGTTTTTTGTGGAGTTCTACTGGAGTGTTCTGATGTGGAATGCGATACACCAAAATGATTGTCGTTATCTCCTGAGTTGATTAGGCTAATTAACTCCAAATAACCCGGAAGAATTCCAATGTTTTAAATGCACGCCATGTTAAGGTGTATAGGGAAGCTTGATATGTCCTTCCACGGCATGGCATTCTATTTACAAAATAAATAACAAAAATAATGATAACATTGTACAAACCATATATTAATTAATACAAATAATATTAACAACAATAATAATAGTGTATCATTCGGCAAGAATAATAACGAAGGTATACTCTCCACACTGGCCCAAGCACATCTGGGTTTGGTGAAAGGTAAACTAATGCTCAAGCAGTACAGCAGGCAGGTATGCAACAAGGCCTTGAAGACGAATGAAAAATTGGTCCAATGGACCAACCAGCCCACTAGTAATTCTGAAGGGTTCTAAAGGGTCAGTCTAAGGGTAATTCTAAAGGGTAATACTAAAGGGTAATTACTAAGAGTTCTAAAAGTTAATTCTAGTGGGTTCTAAAGCATAATTCTAAAGGGTAAGTCAAATGGGTTCCAGAGGGTAATTCTAAAGGGTAATTCCAGTGGGTTCTAATGGATGTAAAGCATAATTCTAAAGGTTAAGTCGAATAGGTTCGAGAGGACAGTTCTAAAGGGTAATTACTAAGAGTTCTAAAAGGTATTCGCAGTGGGTTCTAATGGGAATAAAGCATAGTTATAAAGGGTAAGTCGAATGGGTTCTAGAGGGTAATTCTAAAGGGTAATTCCAGTGGTTCTAATGGATGTAAAGCATAATTCCAAAGGGTAAGTCGAATAGGTTCGAGAGGACAGTTCTAAAGGGTTCTAAAGGGGAATTCCAGTGGGTTCTAATGGGAATAAAGCATAGTTATAAAGGGTAAGTCGAATGGGTTCTAGAGGGTAATTCTAAAGGGTAATTCCAGTGGGTTCTAATGGATGTAAAGCATAATTCTAAAGGGTAAGTCGAATAGGTTCGAGAGGACAGTTCTAAAGGGTTCTAAAGGGTAATTACTAAGAGTTCTAAAAGGTAATTCCAGTGGGTTCTAATGGGAATAAAGCATAGTTATAAAGGGTAAGTCGAATGGGTTCTCGAGGGTAATTCTAAAGGGTAATTCTAGTGGGTTCTAAAGGGTAATTACTAAGAGTTCTAAAAGGTAATTCCAGTGGGTTCGAATGGGAATAAAGCATAGTTATAAAGGGTAAGTCGAATGGGTTCTGGAGGGTAATTCTAAAGGGTAATTCTAGTGGGTTCTAATGGATGTAAAGCATAATTCCAAAGGGTAAGTCGAATAGGTTCGAGAGGACAGTTCTAAAGGGTAATTACTAAGAGTTCTAAAAGGTAATTCCAGTGGGTTCTAATGGGTATAAAGCATAGTTATAAAGGGTAAGTCTAATGGGTTCTAGAGGGTAATTCTAAAGTGTTTCTTTCGTTTCTAGGCTTTGCCTTTTTCACTTTAAAAATGCCAAACTGAACCGCTTCCTTGGGACATGGGTACAATTTTCTTTTCAATG
>CM068961.1:99626931-99659111 GCA_035128595.1 Eptatretus atami | reverse complement strand
TCATTGGCATCTCCCGCGATGAGGCTGAGTCTTTGGGCCTCTCACTCTCTCTCTCTCTCACCGCAGGCAGGTCGGTGGTCTTTCTGTCATCTACCGTCTCCTCTCCGGTCTCTCCTCCCCTGCTGTGTCTGCGATTTGTCCCCACCATATTTCCGCAGGGCGCTGAAGGTCCGCCAACAACCCCCTTCTGGTAAAACTACCAAAATCACGAATCGCTGCTCACCTTCACTCTTTCATTCCTCTTTTACCCCGCCTTTGGAGTAAACTCCCACACTCTCTTCAATCCCATTCTTTCCTCCAGGCCTTCAAAAGAGCTTTTCATCTTAATCGTCCATCCAAATCCTCAATCTTTTCTACCTCCGTTAATCCACCCCAAACCCACCTCCTTCAAATTCCCTGCTTTCTAATGTCCATCTTGCCTACCCCGTGTTCCCTGCCCCATCCCTCTCCCTTCTACAGATCTCCTAATGTTGCTGTTCCCCAATGTTTTGTCCTTCCCTCTCCCACCCCTCTTGTCTCATGCCCCCCTTGCTGTGCGTTGTGTGTACGCTCTCATACGAGCCTCGACAAGGTATGCAAAATTTTTTTTTAGCAAAATGTTTCACATCAGGAGTGAGCTGCAACAGGCAGGAGACAAACTTTGATAACCACCTGTGGGTGTTTACTCTTGTAAACAATGCAATTGGAGGGAAACTTCTTCTCACTCAACCCCTCACTTTGACAATTTGCCTTACAATCTTACATAGTCCGTGAAATCAAATGGGTCATAAAAATAACACTGATGGTACGAATGGTTGACATTGGTGTTCAGAGGCGATGGTGACGTACAGTGACGGACTGGGACTAAACATCGGCCCAAGCATTTGTACGCGCGTCAGCCCAAATTTGAGCTGTAGACAATTATTTATTTCATTATTTTTTTTCCAAGACTTTTTTTCAAGGCTAATTCAATGTTCATGTCTCTGCTAAAATAAATTTTATTCTTAGTATCATTAGTTGTACGCAACGCTATACCGAAAAAATAGGACCACTGGACCTGTAGGTTGTCTGAGCCTTGACCTCATGTTGTAACCCAAATTTGGTAGCATTCTGACTGGTGGGTCTGGACAAGAAAATTTTTGAAGGAATTCATACGATTTTTCCCAAACATTGATGAAGTCGGCCATTTTGACACACTTCCAGTCACGTGATCGCCATGACCTCCACAATTTAACACCCCCACCCTGTCCTAATGTTGTAACCAAAATCTGGTAGCGTTCTGACTGGTGGGTCTGAAGATGACGATTTTTGAAGCAATTTACTAAGTCTGCCATTTTGACCAACTTAAAGTCACATGACCGGAATGAGCTTTGCAATCCTCATTACCAGTCAGGAGCGGAACCTTGCTTTAAAATTTCAGCAGGATCGGTCCAGCGGTTTGACCGGAGAAGTCGAAATAGGAGATGGACGGATGGACAGACAGACAGACAGATGGACGACGGATGGACAGTACACAATGACAATACCTTATCAGGAATTAGAATTCCAGATAAGCTGATAAAAATGTTGAATTATTGAACAGGGTTAATCTCGACTCATGGAAGAAAATTTTGAAATTTGTCGTGCGATAAATTTGGGACGTGACGTATTAGCAGGATTTGGTCGTACGATCTTTTTGGCCCATTTGGGCTGGTCCAAAAAGCATATGGGTTGGTGAGTTTGGATCTTTGGGGCTGCCAAATATGGGAGTTAATGCCAACTGAGAGCACAAATAAGCGATGAAGCATACACATCGGAGGTAATCAAAATATTTTAATACGAGGACCACATTGTGTAATACAGGTAAACCAACTACAAATCCGGAATCCTAAAATCCAGTTTTACCTGAAAACCACCAATTTTTCAAGCTGAAACTATAATTTTGGGGTAAAAACGAATCGTTCGGAACATGGGGATACAGGAAGTCGAAGCGCTTCGACGGCAAATGTTCACTACTCCTATCGCTCGATTACTCCTAATTTCACCTTCATTAAAAATAATTTTTTTAACAGTGTATACATAACTGTACGTATTTGTTTTATTGTCAAAAACAGACCAAAATCCTTCGAGTCTTGGTCTTTTACCCGGAAAACCGTGATATCCTGAAATCCGGCAACCATTCAGTCCCAAGGTTCCAGGATTTGTGGTTGGTTACCTGTATAGGTAAAAAATATTTTTGATCCTGATCACATTTGCAATTTTTAAAATTTATTTACACAGTCAAGGCTTGTGGAAGAGCTAGCACACTGAACGGATCAGGACATAACAGGCAAAAACAGGATGAAAAACACGCGTGCATGGAGAAGGAAATTCCAAGGAGGAAAAACTAGAAAATTATGAGGGATTTGGGTAGGGTTAACGAGGGTAGAAAAACTTCATAGTTTTGCATGCAGGATGATCTGAGATGGTGGTGAACAGCTGTCTTGAAGACCTGGAGGGAAGAATGAGATTGAAGAAGATGTGGAAATTGGTTCCACGGGCAGGGAAAAAGGAGGAACAAATGAGTGGAGCAGAGCAGTGATCCTGAGTTTAGGTAGTTTCACCAGAAGGGGGTTGATGGTGGATCGTGTGAGCCCTTGAGAAACCTGGGGGGTTGGGGGGGGGACAAAGCACGGGAAGAGCAGAAGGTGCAAGATCAGAAAGGAGGCAGCAGAAGACGGAGAGACCACCGACCTGTCTGTGATGGCGAAGTGATAAGTACATCGACTCAGCTTCAGGTTCCAATAATCTTGAAGGGATTGGTTTCCATGGCGTCAAACTTAGCAAGGTGTCAGGCAGGGGCAACAGCCCAGAGGGGAAAGCAGTCCTCCATCATGCTGTGGATGAAGACCTTGTAAGTGGACAGGAGTTCAGGTCTGCCAAGGAAGGACTTTGTGTGACAGAGGATGCCCAAACTGGCTTTGGAGGCCATCTTTGAAATGTGGTTTGCCCAAGAAAATCATGGCTGTTAGTGAGACCCAAGAATTTGAGTGACTGATCTTCCTCAAGAGGATTGTTAAGACCATATGTGGGATGGTTTGCCAGATGGTCCTTTCAGAGAGAGAGAGAGAGAGACAGAGAGACAGAGAGACAGTGAGATTAGTCTAGATTGAAAGACATATTCCAAGTGTTTGACCAGTTTGTGAGTTTTTCATGGTCTGGAGAGGGAACAGGCTGCTGCCTATCTATCTGAAGGATGAGGGATGTCATGGCAGATGGTAGAGTCATCATCGAAGAGATAAAGAGGATTTTCCAAAGAGTCAGAGAGATTGTTGATGAAGGATAGCAATAAAATGGGACCCAGAACGATACCTCGGGGGCATTCCAGCCTTAACAGGGAGAGAAAATGAAAGGATTCCATTGAGAGCCACACATTGGCTTCGAGAGTAGAGGAAGTCAGTAAGTCAACAGTGGCGTTGGCCTCGAATGCCATAGGCCGAGAGTTTGGAGAGTAAGGTAGGATGCCAGACTGGATCAAAAACATGAGATATGCCCAGAGAGATGGCCTTGATCTTATGTCTGATATTGAGGTTCCTCCATCCATTGTTGGGAGAGTAGGAGCAGCATGTCCAAGATAGAGTGACCTGGTCTGGGTTCTGCATCTTGTGACAAGGTGATGGTCCTTTCTGTTTCAAGGTTTATACCATTAATCTTGTTTCTTGATGAGGGATATGTTTTCACAATTAGCCTGGTTCTGCACAGGTATTTCTTAGCAATTACCCTGTGTGATTTGGTGGTCTTCTTCCTCTTGGTGTTTGTACGATACTTCATTTTCTACTATTGTATTGTTCTTCGTCAGATTTTGGTGTTGCTTCTTTGTTGTTGCTTTGCTTGCTTTGGACATGCATTTGGCACATTCGTCTAGTTCAAGTTCCATTTAAATGTCTTAGAAGTATAGTTTTACTAGTTTCAACTGCTGAGTTCATTTTATTTAATTTACGTTTGAGGTCCGTGTTGTGTGTGTGTGTGTGTGTGTTGTGTGTGTGTGTGTGTTTGCACAACTTATTTGGTGATGAGAGCTAATATTGCCTTTTTATTCATTTACAGGTTGTTCTTCCTCCACAAATGGAACGAATTCGGGACAAGCTGGCTGAGAATATCCATGAACTATGGGCCACGACCAAGGTTGAGATGGGTTGGACTTACGGATTGGTGAGTGGAGTAAAATTCAATTCCATATAATTACCTTTTCAGCAGAGTGGTATTAGTTTAGGCAGAAAGTCAAGGTTTGCCAGAATCTTCCCAGAAACTGCTATTAATTCATTTAAATCTTTTCAGGCTCGAGATGACCATAATTTAATACATCCCTGCTTGTTGGATTTCCATAAACTTCCAGAGCAGGAACGAAACTACAACCTGCAGATGTCCACAGAGACTCTCAAGTGAGTGTTCCTTACATTTTATTGGGTTTTAAAAATTAATTACCTTTAATGGGTTTTCAGGTGCGTGGAGGAGCTTTTATAATGTACGACAAGGATATTGTAGATTTTGGGTAATTTTACACGCATTGCAAGGACATTATAGGAAACAGTGGACAAATTGATACTGTGGAGTTCATATTTAGGATTTTTGATCTTACATTCCAGCATCATGAGCTACAGTAAGTAATGAGATGGGAATGCCAAAAAGCTCAATGTTTGAATCGTTTTTAAACTTCTAAATGTCATGAATACATGACGAAACTGCTCTGTTTTATAACGTTGTGTGTTAAGTCCGCACTCTCAGTCAAGGTCTCCTGTGCCTTGAGTAAACATGAAGATGGTTTTGAATTTTGAAATACGCACTTAATTGAACCAGTCTCGGTGGTGTGTAACGGGTTCGAGCATCCTCTGTGAGTCATTCCAAAGACTAAAAATGGTACGTGCTGCTCAATGCACTTTAAAAATGGTACGTGGCCAAGTCATTCCAAAGACTTTTAAAAATGGTACGTGGCCAAGTCATTCCAAAGACTTTAAAAATGGTACGTGGCCAAGTCATTCCAAAGACTTTAAAAATGTTAGGTGGCCGAGTCATTCCAAAGACTTTAAAAATGGTACGTGGCCAAGTCATTCCAAAGACTTTAAAAATGGTACGTGGCCAAGTCATTCCAAAGACTTTTAAAAATGGTACGTGGCCAAGTCATTCCAAAGACTTTAAAAATGGTACGTGGCCAGTCATTCCAAAGACTTTAAAAATGTTAGGTGCCGAGTCATTCCAAAGACTTTTAAAATGGTACGTGGCCAGTCATTCCAAAGACTTTTAAAAATGGTACGTGGCCAAGTCATTCCAAAGAGTTTAAAAATGGTACGTGGCCAAGTCTTCCAAAGACTTTAAAAATGGTACGTGGCCAAGTCATTCCAAAGACTTTAAAAATGGTAGTGGCCAAGTCATTCCAAAGACTTTAAAAATGGTACGCACTGCTCAGCATTTAAAAGGATAGAATACGGACAAAGAAGCATAGGCTAGCAACCATAGTGATCAACCATAGGCATGATCACCATAATGGCCTCCTCATGCATGGAAATTTTTTGTAAGGAACTCGTATATAAGCACCCCCCCCCCTTTTCCCTTTTATTCTAGTTTCATCATATGAATTATTTTAGTTTGAAAATCTCCAAAAGTTAACTCTTTTTTTTTTCATTTTATTTATCTCTTTTGTGACAGAACTCTATTAGCCTGGGTGCCATGTTGGAATTGGTGATGACCATGCAGAGGAGAAACTGAAGAGGGCTGAAGCTACCACGCAAGTACGTGCCTGGAATATTTCATTGTCTGGTTTGATGTGAGCATGATCTGGTGTAATGGTGGATTTTCCGAGTGGCGAGAAGGAAACACGGAAACGTGTTATCAGGGAATAGGATAATCTCAGAGCCTTATGTTTGTACCGGGATGGATAATTCCGGTACATGACATTTGCTGTTCAGGATATTTACTTTCTTCCTCATTTCAGAACCTTATCATGCCCAACTTGGGCATCTTCCTTGATGATGATAATCGACCAAAGCTTTGTGTTGATGAGTGATGCGATTAATTTTTTTTATTTCTATCCATTGGCAGTTACCTCATGACAAACAATTACAAACCGGCACCCTTTGATCTCAACCATGTGAAGCTGACTGCCACACAAGAGGCATTGGTGGATAAACTTGCAGAGAATGCACACAATGTTTGGGCAAGAGATCGCATTCGCCAGGGCTGGACTTACGGAATTCAACAGGTACAGGTGTACACTCAGTTACAGTTTCAGAATGGTTGTCCCACAATGATGCATTTGTCTCTTGCATAGTATATTTTCACGCAACTGGAACAATACTCACTCATTTTCAATATCAGTGAACATTTTGTGAAAGACAGAAGAATACACTTGTAGACTAGAAGTAGGGTTGGGTAAATATGATTGAAATTTTGTGCATAGCATTTTCTATGGCCGTTTTCCATGCTGAATCCGAATCCAGTCGAATTTTTTTTACCTCCGCTGACCTTTGACCCCCGGAACCTTTATTCGTGCTATACATTGCTTTAGCTCTATCTCTCAATGGTGAAGAATCACTTTACAAATTCTAGTAGTCGGATCCGGATTCGGATTCTTCACCAAAATCTAATCAATTGTCCTCGTACACACCCAACCTGTCCACAAAATTTCATACGGATCCGTCCACAACTTTTTGAGATGTCCTGCACAGCAGACAGACAACCAAACAAACAGACAGAGAGGGGTGAAAACATAACCTCTTTCACCTTCTTGACACTTTATTACCCCGCGCATGCAAAGCGAAAAGCGGGGTTAAGCAATTGGTTAACTTAAATTACTTTAACTAGGTCAAAATGGCCAACTTAGGAAATTCCTTCAAAGATCTTCATCTCTAGACCCACCAGTCAGAATGTTACCAAATTTGGGTGACAACATTCGGACACGGTCCTGATGTTAAATTGTGCAGGCTATGCTGATCACGTAACTGGAAGTGTGTCAAAATGGCAGATTCCGTAAATGTTTGGGGAAAATCGGATAAATTCCTTCAAAAACCGAATCCAGACCCGCCAGTCAGAATGCTACCTAATTTGGGTTACAACATTTGGATAGGGCTCAAATAAGCTGCAGGTCCAGTGGTCTTATTTTTCTACAACCTTTCAAAGTCTCATCTTTTATTTCAATTGAATTATATACTTGAACACTGTAACACAAATTGCCTTTAGCCACTTTCAAAACGCTTCCATTTAGCAGTACTTGGGCATGTTAAATAAGGTGTTGTTTAAGACACTGCATAAATGATGCTAAACTTGCGGAATTTTTTTATATGACCTTAAAAATCATTATTTTATTTCATATTAATTACCTCCTCGAACACTGCGTGCGGTAAGGTGTTTTATGGACTCTCCGGTTATTAAGAGTTATTGAAGCATAGTATTGAGCTCGGCTGTTGTCACACGTACAAAAAAACAGTGGTGTAGGCCTCACGTACCCGAGACAGATTAGAGTCTGTTTTTGATACTTTTAAACTTGTCCTCATGATATAAAGACTCAAACTGACATTTATACTTTATCACTTGTGGTTTGGATTCAGAATCAGCTTTCTTGGACTTGCTTCACTGCTCAAAAGTAATGTCAAGTTTTTTCCTGTTTGTATCCAACACATCTCTCATTTTATTTGTGTTCTCATATCCACCAGGACCTAAAGAACCGTCGGAATCCACGACTCATCCCTTATGCTCTGCTTGATGACCGTACAAAGAAATCCAATAAGGATAGCCTGCGTGAGGCAGTTCGTACCCTCATGGGCTGTGGCTACGTGATCGAACCTCCTGACCCAGATCCTGGTAAGCCTGTAATTTGTCACAATGTTTCCAGTTTTTCCTTTTTCCAAGTTTTCAGTTTTTCATTCCTGAGCTGCTTCTGTCTCCATCTTGTTCACCCCCTGTGTCCTCCCATGTCCCTCATTCTTCCCCACAACCCTTATTTGTCCAAGTCTCCCTCTATTTTTCCCTCATCCCTGATGTTGGTGCCCTCCCCCCTCTTTTTCCATCGTTCCTTTTGTTCCGTTATGCCCTGATCCATTTTATGTTCGAAGTCCTCCACGAGCCTTGACATTACATACCAAAAAAAAACAAACCTTGTCCTACCAAATGCATCACTTAGATTATAGGCAGTGAGTGCAACTTGCGTGAATTTCCCATTCATTTCCATGTAGGCCACCATGTCTTGTAGTTGTGAGTCGGTGATTCGCTACAAGACTTCGGAATCGGTGGCGTAATGATTCGAGCAGTGATCTTCACTATTTTTTTTAGAGCGGGGCCACTTTTGCCGATAAGGCATCAGTGTGAGAGCCATCACACAAGCTGCAGGACTCTGTACTGGCTGTTATTAGGTCCCACCCCCACGTACTCGTGTTTGTTGTGGTTAACTGGGCTACAAGCATCATTGTTTGTATGCTGCAACCATATCCTGATGTAGTAATGTTACTTTTATGCTTCACGTTGTAACACTCATTTGAAACCATTGTGTCAATTTGATAGCGTTTAGGGCAGATTATGATGGGGTGTTTGCATATTTGTGTATTATTGGCCACACGTCAGGCGCCACACGTCAGGGGCCGCACTTTAGGCCACCAGTGGATCGCGGGCCGTGCACTGAAGAACAGTGGATTACAGCATCCGCTCTGAATCTGAGTGGTCAGCGGTTTGGACCACGCTGGAGTCGTAGCAAAGACTTTAATTATGGTACATGCTTCTTCCTTGATAGGGCATGGACAAACTTCATCGGTTCGTATCTATGAGGAGGAGGAAATTTCTCCCTAATTGCCCCCATTTAGTCTGGAGAGAAAAATTATTTTATAAAGATGGCGTTGCTTGTACCCAAAGTCCCCCACCCCAGGAAGTTGCATCACTTCCCCAAGCTCGCAGCTGTATTTATCTGAAGTCAAGTCTGGTGTATTCTCCTATAATTATGTGGACGTGGATGCGGATGTGTGATACAGCCCCTTCCATGAACCTTACAAACCCCCTGTTATACAAATGGATAATAAAAATCAGGGAGACACAAGGACAGCCAACCTCCACTCTTTTGTTCCTCTTTTGTCTCATTTGTGAAACCACCTTCCTGAATTGTTTAATCCCATTCTTCCCTCAGGGCTTCAAGCAAGAGGTGCATCACCACCTAATGTCGTCCCCTGTCCCGCCCCACGATCTTTTCCACCCTTATAACTCCTACCTAACCCAACCCTCTTACTAACAGGTTATTGCATTTTCTCTCCTCCACTCATTCATTCCTCTTATCCTGTCCATTCATTCCCTTCTTCATTTTGTCCACCTGTTGTCCCACTGTCCCCCGACTTTCCCATGAGCCTCGATATGTAAAAAAAAAAAATGACTTGCCTGCCGCCACATAGATTAATGAGAAATTCACTAAATGCATTAAACGTTTCGAATTACACTTTTCACGGAAAGATAAAAAGTGAAATTAAACAATATTCAGATCTCGTGATTCTCAATTATTTCATTTAAGTTTCGATTCCCTTGAAATGTCAAAATGATCATATGTTGTTCTTCACTGCCTTCTCCAATGTTACCTGAACACAAACCAATGGTAACTATTGAAATGTCACAGATCATCAACTTGGTGCTGCCAAATAGGTATTGTAACCAGTTAACCTCACTGTGGTTTACATCTTAACAGACTGAAGTAAAGCATGATAAAAATGGACTCGATGTATGTCTTGGTGACCATCTTCTTCTCCAGCTTCCCAGAATGACACGAGTGGCTCGATACACGAGTGTCGCATCTTCCGAGCAGAGAAGTCCTATGCGGTGATGGCTGGGAAGTGGTACTTTGAGTTTGAGGCGGTGACGGAGGGAGACATGCGTGTTGGATGGGCTAGACCAGGCTGTTTACCTGACAGAGATCTCGGTTCTGATGATCAAGCTTTTGTTTTTGATGGTTTCAAGGTGACTCCAATTCGTGTGTGGTTGTTGTGAAAGATTTTCCTTGGCGTTGGCAGGGGGGGGGAGAAAAGGAGGGGAAGGAGGAGAGAGATTATGGAAGGGAGAGGGATGGAGAGAGAGCGAGAGCGAGAGAGAGCTTTATTTTCAGTGTGTTGTGAAAATCATGAAAAAGACACATTGTTCTTTGCAATCTACATGAAAATCAACCTGAAAGCCTGGTGTTGACTTAACGGTTAGGGTGGCTGGTTTAAGATCTTGGGGTTTGATTTC
The DNA here is from genome assembly GCA_035128595.1 of Eptatretus atami. NCBI lineage: Eukaryota > Metazoa > Chordata > Myxini > Myxiniformes > Myxinidae > Eptatretus > Eptatretus atami. The sequence continues at coordinate 99,648,929 of CM068961.1, read as the reverse complement.
AAGCCCCTCTTTTTTATTCATTGAACTAACACCAGGCAGGTTGACTCAGTCTGTCATCATTCTGAGGTCGGCCAAATGAGTACACGCTTACTCGTAACAGGGGGCATTGCATCAGCGGCATAGCTGAGCCTCCAGAAAATGATGCAGCCAAGCAGCCACAGACTACATACGAATAAATAAATAAATAAACCGGAAGTGTTTTTTGATCCACAATTTAAAATTAAATTTGACTGATGGATGTAATGGAGAGCATCCACAATCACTCATGGATTGCAGTAATGGAGACCATCAATAATGACTGATGGATTATCGTGATAGACCATCCACCATGACTAATGGACTCTAGTGATGGAGACAATCCACTGTGACTCGTAGATTATAGTTATTTATTCTTACGCAGCCTGTGGCTGTTTGGCTGCATTATTTTCTGAGGGTGCAGCTGTGCCGCTGATGCAGTGCCCCTGTTACCAGCACGCTGGTACTCATTTTGCCAACCGCAGAAGGATGGAAGGATGACAGGCTGGATCAACCCTACCTGATGTTAATTTAATAGCCCGACAAGGGCTTGAACTCAAGACCCGAGGATCTTAAGCCAAGCCACCTTTTCCGTTAAGCCGACACCAGGCCTATAGATTATAGTGATGGAAACAACACTGAAAACACCATGTTTGATAGATTATAGTGATGGGGACAGTACTGGATACACCATGTTTTATATAGTGATGAAGACAATCCACCATGATGTAACCCAGTCATTTAGCTGAGCCCTGTGTGATCTCATCAGGCCCAGCGCTGGCACCAGGGAATGGAGCACTTTGGTCGTGCTTGGCAGTGTGGCGATATCGTGGGGTGCCTCGTGGACCTCAGTGATCGCTGTATGATGTTCACGCTCAACGGAGAGGTTCTGCTTAATGACTTGGGTTCAGAATTCACTTTTCGTGATTTCGAGATCGGAGAGGGTAAGTTGTTGCCGACACCTGCTTGTTTATTTGCTTACCTTGTGGTTTCCAAATACTGGAGAACTCATGAATTCATACAGTCCTGCACACAAACAAACAGACAAAGATTCCGCAAAATACAAGTGCTAAATTGCCATTCTTCCAACAATTTGGATATTTCTACTTCTTTACCTCCAAATGGTTCTCTGTTCTAACTAGAACGGCACTCGGTAGAGCGCATACCTCCGCCAGGTTGAAGAGTTCACATTTTGTATCCCAACGATAGGTCGGATCTGAATCCGGATCTTCACCAAATTCTGATCAATTTGGCCTTGTCACACACCCGACCTGTCCACCAAATTTCTTCTCAATCCGTCCACAACCTTTTGACATATCCTGCACACAAACAAACAGACAAACAGACGACAGAGGTGAAAACATAACCTCCGTCCACCTTAAGTGGTGGAAGTAATAAACGTTTAATTCCTTGCTGATGTGATGTGATGTTGTCTACCTGTGTTGTTTTTACGGGTGATTCCATATCAACAATCAGTTTTGAAATTATTAATGTATTTATTTTTTACTATTGATTTAGTAAAAGTCATATAAACATGGTTACAACAAGTAGAAAAGATTCCACGCACGAGTTTCCGTGTGGTTACCCTAAGGTGGTGCTCAGGTAGGCGAATGTGGTTTGATCTCTTGTCTTTGGATTTCAAGCAGGTTTTATACCAATCTGCAGTATTGGTATGTCACAAGTCGGACGCCTCAACTTCGGCCGCAATGCCAAAGGGTTTAAGTTCTTCACCATCTGCGGTCTACAGGAAGGCTACGAGCCTTTTGCCGTCAACATGAACCGGGACGTACCGATGTGGTATACCAAGCGTCTTCCACAATTCATCCCTGTGCAAGACGATCATGAGCATTATGAGGTCTTTCTCTTGTTTCCTTTATTCGTTCACTTTTTTTACATTCCCTTGGTTGTTGTCTTTATGTTGTCTTTCTGCACTGTTTTATTCCAATTTTTCAACCATCTTTATCTTCTTTGCTCTCATTTTACTAGGTCATCAGAATTGATGGGACGGTTGACAGCCCGCCGTGCCTCAAGGTTCTTCATCGAACCTTTGGCACGCAAAAGAGTAATACAGATCTGGCCTTTTTCCGCCTTAGCATGCCTGTGCAGTGCCACGAGGATTATAAGCCTCAACTTGCTGGCCAGCTCAACTCCATCATGCAGGAGGAGGAAGTAGATATTGACATCGACTCAGAGTTTGAGGTCCTGAAGAATATTGCTGGACACGTAACCTCTGTACCTACCACTACTGCGGGCCCTGCTGCCGAGAAGGAGACTCCGCGGCCAGTACCTGAGGTCAACAATGCAAAAGATGTAGTCCAGGAGAAAACATCTCGACTCAGGCCAAAGTAAGGTGCACGCATCATTGTGTTCAACTACACTGTTAAGTTATAAATTGTGATATTTATTTGAGAGACAATAAGGAGGCCAAAGTATCCCTCATGGGTGTGCTAAGCACTCATAATTTTGTGCCACCTCCATATTGCAACAAGATGAAGCAACCTGTCTGATAGGACATCAGTTGCCTCGATCCTGCCTGCACTTACACTGTCACATCAATACGAGTGGTCATCAATGGAATTTGGAACCGGTGACTTGAATCAAAATACTTTCCACATCCAATAGATCTATAATGTGCTGTTGATATGATGCAGGCATGATTGGCCACTGGCATCCTCCTGCATCGAAATTCCTTGTATAATAACAAGTATTGAGGCTACAAAATAAGCACACGTCAGTCAGCGCTCTGTCCACTTCTCAAATCCATCGTGTGAGTCATTCCATTGTATGTCCAGAGTCGGAGGGTTGGAGCAGCAGAGTGAACAACAGTTCCCCCTTGGTTGCCATACACACTCGTGAGTGTTCATCCGATTGCTCAGCTCGTACATGTACAAACTCGTGCAAGAGTGCTGATCTAATTCCTCAGTTCTACAGTACCAATCGGTTGACCTAGTACCAATTGGCACGATGGAGACTTGGCCGCTACAAGCCAGTTATCCTTGTGGTAACTTTTCTGACACCTCTTGCTTAAAACCCAAAAACCAAAAGGATTGTGAGGCTACGCTTTCACAGTCTGTATTCGTACTGAAAATCAAGATCGAGTGAGCTTTCGCCCTTCTGCTCTACGGAAGGTTTCCATACTCCCTGAACTTGCTTTAGGACACCTGTGTTACTGTTTGGCAGGCGTACTGCCCCAGTCAAGCTTCCCGCCCGGAACTGTTCCCGGAGCGGGTCGCCCGAGTCGCGTGCTAGTGGGAGCGCACAGCGCACACACGTAGCGCATGTAAGCGCACCGCACCGGCCGACCATTGGGCTTCATGCCAGAGATGCGGGACCCCCCAATCAGGGTGCCCACACTTCGTGACCTGTCCCAAATCACACATCAACTTCAGTCATCAATTATTGAATTAATTTCCACAAACCACGATTGGCTATTGCGTCTTCCTTCTAGAATTATTTAGACCCTTAAAGCCAGTATTTGAAAAATACCACATTATTTCATATTCGTATGCATAACTTATCTCTTGGAAACCATTTTTGGACTCATTAACTGTTTAGCCTTCTGGCAGCAATGGGCTTGGCTTACCTTTTCTTACAGGTTCATGCTACGACTGGGAAAAGGCTCCAACCAGCAGCAGGCTCCACCTACTCCACAACCCGCCCCAACTCGGCTTGTAGAGGAAGTCCTACCAGATGACCGGGATGACATGGACACGCTGATGCGTACTACCCTGGTATTTTTTTCCTTTTTCCGTTACGTGTCTTAATAACCTAAGGTCAGTGTACACTGTACAGCACCCTATCCGAGGTGATAAGATACTCTGATACATGAAACGTTCATCCCGATTCCCTGACAGTATCGGGGCAGACGAGCATTCTGTTTGATGTGTACAACTGGAAGTATGAGGAAATACAAATTGCTTTTGAGTTAAATTTCCTCTGGGGACTTGGCATTGGCTTACCACCTTCGACCATCTTTAAAGTGTGCAGCATTTCCTTCTGAAAACAAGTATATCCATACTAATAAATGTGAGTGCGTGTGTGTGTGTGTGTGTGTGTCTCCTCAATAACTCCAAAACCATGGAACCTTGCAGCCCAAAACTTTTCTTGCATACGAAGGTAACTCCAAGGGATTGCATGAATGAAAACTGGGTGTTTGGGTAAATTTAGACACCTCCTTTGAAGTTAATTTGTGGCCTTATTTAATTATCCGTTATCAAGGCTTCATCCGTGGTCAACCAACCTCTGAGGTCGGCTCGCTCTTCTTCGCCGGGGTCTTCATTCACTATTTTTTTTGGCATGCTCAACATTGCCTCGACTTGGAACAGGCTGCAACGGTTTCTTAACGATAAAGCGCTCAATTTTTTTTTTTCACTTTCCTCACTCATGTCATTGAATTCCTGATCTTCATACCCACGGATCGCTGTATACATCGCAATGCTTATAAATTCCCGGAGACCCCAGTGTCCGTGCCTTCATTTCACTTCTGCACATGCGATAAGCTCTAGAATTTCTTCATCTGAGCCAAATTTCAAAATGTACGCTGCGGCATTGACCTCAGCAGCAGTTACGACTGCTAATAGAGTGTTAATAATTTGTCCAATTCGGACATTGTTTGACATTCCGGGCGACTCTGGGTGGTATTTGTTATAACCGATCACTAATCGCCTGCCAAGCCAGTGCGGTCAACTACACTGTTGGTCGACCAAGTACCAATTGGCGCTATAGATGCTTGGCCGCCACAAGCCAGTTATCCCTGTGGTAGCTTTTCTGACACCTCTTCCTTAAAAGAGGCATAGGTGCATTCCTCTAGTCTAGGCCAACCTACCAACCCTATTTTTCATTACAGGGTACACTTTAAATTCCAGTAACTTGATAGAAATATATGTCTTGACTGGTTTGTAGAATTTGTTTCTGCAAACCTTTTGATTGAGTGAGTGTGCCTTTGGCTCTCCTCGTTGCATCACTTTATCAACTTGTTCCCTCGGTGCATTGAAGAATACATCCGCGTGCATTCCTCACATCTGTAGTAATAAAATAGGAGTTTTTCGTTTTTCCTGAATGTGATTTCAGCAACATTCTAACACGATGCTTTTGCTTCCTTTTTCTCAGTACTACTACTCCATGAGGATCTTCCCAGGACAAGACCCAAACAATGTCTGGGTTGGCTGGGTCACGCCAGATTTCCACCAGTATGGAAAGACTGTGGACCTGGAGAAAGTCCGGACAGTTACAGTCACCCTCGGTGACAGCAAGGGAAAGGTGCACGAAAGGTGAGTCAATTGGTCCAACGAGCATCGTTATTGAAGGACTCAGCATGTCCTGGTGCAGAGGCCTCATTATGATGAGCTGCACATTACTCGGTTTGCTCTGGCATTTGCAGTTCATTTCCTCCACCTTTCCTTACTCACCTATGCTAGCATTTGGAGAGGTCCGATTGTTATCCAGGTAGAGATGCTACCATTTTCATCGGTAACTGTTTTTGTTTTACATAGCTTATGCACTTCCTAACAACTGAAGATTTAGATGGAGAAATTTGGATTCTGCGTTCCTTTTTGTACTGATCTCCTCATCTTTTGTGGAGGGAGAGTGTGACACTAAGGAAAGATGTAAACGATTTTAAATTCTATTTTGTTTGCAGCATCAAGCGGAGTAATTGTTTCATGGTATGGTGCGGTGAAGTGGCACCCCAAGGCCAAGGGCGCAACCTGACGAGCATCGAAATGGGTTGTCTCGTTGACATTGGAAGTGGCCTGTTAACATTTTCTGCCAATGGCAAGGAAATGAACACCTACTTTCAGGTATGGGTTATCATAGTTATTTTCGAGTGTTTGAGGTTGCCCTTTTACCAGGCACTGAACCAGGATTGATTGTGTGACATGTAGCGCTGTGCAGGTATCAGGCCGGGCTGTTCTGATTTACCTTCTGGAGCTGCTCAGATTCACCTCATTGTTACTTGGCATGAGTCTTCTTGGATGCTCATTTTCCAGTCATATTTTGGAGATCTTCTGGATGGTTTTTCTATTTTTGGGGATAATCCTAGTTTTTGTCAAGATTAAAGTTTAATATTGCTGAATATTCTTTCATGAAAATGAACTCCTTTGCACCTGCCTCTGACAGGTGGAACCAAACACAAAGCTCTTCCCAGCTGTGTTTGTGCAGCCAACAAATGCCAATGTTTTCCAGTTTGAACTCGGAAGAATCAAGGTATGTGAACACCTACCTTTTTGTGGTTATTTACGCAGCCTAAATGGTTTAATAAAAGGTTTAAATATACACCTGCTGCAGTCTTGCCAATTGGTTGCTTTCCGCTTTAGGTTGATGTTTTGATTGAAACCTTGTTAGCTGTCATGACAACCTGTAACCATCTTTGACTTAACTGCTTGCTGACAAGTCTGAGTAAACTGCTACTACTACTACTACATTAACGACCCAATTATTCTCACCCCGTGAGGGACGTTTTTCTTTTGGCCCAAATCTTTCATGAACTGGCTGGTAATGCCTGACGTTTGATTGACGACGGTAGGAATTTGCAATCTGTTCAGGATACCAATGATAACTCACCTACTGTTCATGAAAGACAATGTGGGATGTACAGTGTCCACTAGGTAATGCTAGCAGAGGGGACATTCAGTTTAACGTTTATTCAAGGGATGGAACACTTTTGTGATGCAACGCTCAGCCTGTGAAGCACTTTGTGATTCAACCAACCCGACAGTTTATATTCACGCCGGGAATCAATTCCAGACTAGACAATTCAAAGGCAAGAGCACTCACTAAGTGTGCATCATCCTGTTGCATTGAAGGGATTACAAAAAAAAATTGCAATCATCATCAAGGCTCCTCGAAGAGTGAGTACACCGAATGGATTAGGATGTAACAGGACAAAAAGGAACAGTAAAGAAAGGGGGGAAGCAGCAACAGCAGAGTTGAAGGCCAAGATAGAATGAGACTTGGATAAACAATGTGTGTGGGAAGGAATGGGGGTTGGGGGGGGGGCAGGAGAGGATGCATGGGGTGGTCAAGTTGGATACAGAAGGAAACTCCAAGGAGGGAAAAATGGAAATTTGGAAGGAGAAGTGATTGGGGTGCGGTGAGGGAGAGGGGGTTTAACGAGGTTAGAAAAGATCATGGTTTTGGATTGGGGATGATCTCAGATGGTGGTAAGCAGCCGTCTTGAAGACCTGGAAGGAAGAATGAGATTGAAGAGGATGTGGAAGTTGTTTGCACAGGAGGGAAAAAGAGGGACGAATGAGTGTAGGTGAGCCAGCGATCCTGGATTTAGGTAGTTTCACCAGAAGGAAGTTGATGGTGGACCTTGTGAGCCCTGCAGAAAATCTGGGGGATAAAGCATGGCAAAAGCAGAGGTTGCAAGACCAGAAAGCAAGCAGAATAAGACAGAGACTTCTGACCTGTTTGCGATGGCGAAGTGATAGGGCCGGAGACTCAGCTTAATCTTGGGAGAATCCAATAATATTAAAGGCCTTGGTTTCCACGGCATCAAGCTGAACAAGATGTGAGGCAGAGGAGCCAGCCTGGAGTACTCCATCATGCTGTGATGAAAGTCGTCTCTGTGGATTTCAGGTGTGTCAAGGAAGGACTTTGTATGACGGAGGATGCCCAGTTGACGGCTGGCTTTGGAGGTCAACTTTGAAATGTGGTTTGCTCAAGAAAGATTATGGCTGATTGTGAGACCCAGGGCATTGAATGACTGTACTTCCTGAAGATTGTTAAGAAAGTAGATATGGGGGGTTTGCCAGATGGTCCTTTTGGAGAGAGATCGTGATTGTGTGAGATTTGTCAGGATTGAAAGACATATTCCAAGTGTTTGACCATCTTGTGATTTATTTTTTTCAAGGTCTGAAGAGAGGGAAGAGGCTGCAGCCTTCCTGTCTGAAGGATGAGAAATGTCATGGCAGAGGGTGGAGTCATCAGCAAATAAATAAAAAGGATTTTCCAGAGTCAGAGAAATCATTTTTGAAAATCATGAATAGGACCGGACCCAGAATACTGCATAGGATTTCGTTGAGAGCCACATGTTGGCTACGAGAGCAGAGGAAGTCAGTAAGCCATGTGTGGAATTGGCCTTGGATGCCATAGGCAGAGAGTTTGGAGAGTAAGGCGGGATGCCAGACTGTATCGAGAGCACAAGATATGTCCAGAGAGACGGTCTGATCTCTTGCCTGACATTGAGGGACTCCATCCATTGTTGGGTGAGTTTAAGCAGCCTGTCCAAGGTGAAGTGACCTGGTCTGAAACTAAATTGATGATCTGAGATGAGGTTGTTGGAGAAAAGGAACGATCTCATATCAACTGTGATGATGGATTCCATGACCTTGCTGATGATTGGAAGTAAGCTGATAGGTCTGTAGTTAAGGCGATCAGTTTTTGCACCTTTTTACTTGAATGCAGTGATGTTGGCAGATTTCCAAGCTGATGGAGGATGATCTAGGGCAAACGATAGGGTAAAAAGAGCAGAGAGAGGATTTGCAAGAGTAGCAGAGCAGGTTTTAAGGACACGTGATGTGATGCCGTCCCGTCCTATAGCAGAGTCAGAGTCGACGGTTGAAATAACCTTCTCCACCTTCTTTGGTGCAAATGACAGAGTCCAGGAGCAGTTGAGGACGACAGGGATGAATCGGTACCAAGAGTGAATGGTTGCGGACACAAGATTAGGAAGCAAACAAAGCATTGAGGCATTCAGCCTTCCCATGAGCGGAGTTGGCTGTTGTGCCATTTGAAGGGAGGGAAAGGATAGAAGGGGAGCATACACCAGAGATAGACTTAACAAGGTGCCACAAGGTTTTAGAGGATAGAGACAAGTTTGAAACTTCATTGTTGAGGTTGGACAGATGTTGTTTTCTGGCTCTCCTGAGAGTGGACACATTTGTTGCCGACTTTTTGGAATCCACTGAGATTACCTTCGGTCGGATTTGCCTTCCAGGAAAAAAACGGCAAGCTGTTTCAGAGCCATGTTCTTTTGACATTCATCATCGTCGTTGAATCTCACAAGCTAGGTTGCCCTTTGGCAACAAAAATGTCATGGCACTTCTCTGTTCCTCAATGATGATCATCTCTCAGGGCACCGCCATGTTTCTCTGTGGATCACCGATTCCACCAATGGAGTTTCCAAAATGATGCAGTTCTTCACACACTTCAGATACGACGGATGATTGTGAATTTTTTTTGAATCTTGTAATGTGCCACAGATTTCCATGCAGACAAATCTTACTTTATTATTGACTCACCTTGGACCAAAGGAGCTTGATGGCTCTAGCATGGTGGTGGTGTCATGTAGAAGTATGTTCTTTGAGGCGGTCTCCGAGGATTTTACAAAAATGATTTTTAAGAAACATTAACAATAACAGCTTATAGTCTTTCCTTTTAATCTCACCATTTTAAACCATTGAAGTCATTGTCTTTATACAATAAGCTGAGTAGGTTGTGGATCTGAAAGTCGACCCGGTGTTCTGGTGTTTCCTTGCTCACTTTGTTTTTTGTTTTCTCTCATTAGAATGTGATGTCCCTCTCTGCTGGCATGTTCAAAAGTGAACGACAGAACCCAACCCCACAGTGCCCACCTCGTCTCAGCTTGCAAATGATGACTCCCGTATTGTGGAGCCGAGTTCCAAATCGTTTCCTTCGCTCAGAGGTGTTCCGTGACGGGGAACGCCAGGGATGGGCCGTGCAGTGCACGGATCCCCTCATCATGATGGCGCTCCACTTCCCTGAAGAGAATCGGTGAGAGGTTGCTGTTAAAGGCATAGCAATGATGTGACTGTTATGGTGCGTAACGACCAATAGGTCTCCATAAGGTGATATTCACAAACCACCAGCTTACGTGCCTTAGTTGAAAGTATCTTTTCACACCCCGGCAGGTGCATCGACATCTTGGAGCTGTCTGAACAGAAAGACCTCTTGACCTTCCAGGTACGAAAGATGCAGCCATGTTCTGATATTTCTTCCTTACCTTATTTTGAACATTTCACTTTCAGTGAAATGCGAATGAAGCGTCAAAAACCCAGATTTACTCCATCTGATGATTACTGTGCAGTATAGAATTTCTTTGATTTATGTCCTTGGATAGAGAGATGCACCTTAAAACAGCAAATATAACCTCAGTGAATTTTTCTTATTTGTGTCAGATGCCACCATCTCTGGTCCATGATTGGCTGTGCGAGTTTGCACGTCATCAACACCGTTGGATTATTAACCGTTTGCTCGTTCGAATTAAACTTGCTCATTAATCATGTTTTATATTCTCAAGAAACTTTTAAGAGGTTGATAATTCCTTATAATTAGACCTTAAATGGCATTTTAGGTCCATTGTATGATTGTTATGAAAATATACCGCATTTTCCGGTGTATAAACCGCGGCCGTGTATTTAACCGCACCCCTGTTTTTCACCCTCAACAAACAAACCAACAAAAAACTTTTCTGGTGTATTAACCGCACCCATATTTTTCAACCTCAAAATAAATGAATATATTGATCATTTTATTTTCTGATCTAGATCTAAATACATTTGTACATTAACTTTGTATGGAACAAAGTGACGGAGGTATCAACCTGCTTACTCCCATGTATCAACCTGCTTACTACCATGTCCGCTTAATTTCGTATAACAGTCTTATTCTTTTTCAAGAAGTTGAAGAGAGAGGACAGGATACCAAGAAGTTTATATTTTTCTTTCTTATTTTTTTAATATTATAAAGAGGAGTTTTTTGTTGTGGAATTCAGCTTAACAGCAGTTCCGACTGATACAAAAGTGTTCATTTGGAATATAATTGAAATTCAGTATTGATCTGTTTTAAGACCGATTTATTTTTATGCACCGGAAAATACGGTACTCCTTATCGGCGCCTGGATGGGTTTGAGGGTTGTGGAGTAGCGGCTGAAACCAAAATCCTCTCGAGGTTCCTCCTGATGACGCCATCTTTGCTTATTCAGGTTCCTTCTGTTGACTCCAACGCAGTATTTGGTTTTCCATTTGATTCTAAGAAACCTTGTCTGGGACTTGGCATACCTGGTGCATTCAAAGAGTTCGTCCTAAGTTATTAAAAAGCTAGGCTCATAGCAAAGCGTCTTGAGGGTCTAATGGGGTCTTGAGGGTCTGAGCTGTCTTCAGGGTCTTGAGGGGTTAAATGGTCTGAAGTGTCTTGATGATATTGAGGGGTTAAACGGTCTAAAGGGGACTGAAGGGTCGAAAGTTGCAGCTCGAAAGGTCTAAGCATGAAGGGGTCGAAAATGTCTGGGGTCTGAGGGTCCAAAGCCATAGGTCTGCAAAGGTCTAAAAAGGGTCTTAAAAGGTCTAAGGTGTCTAAAATGAATAGGATCTGAGGGTCTAAAGTCAAAAGTTTGTAAAGGTCCAACGGGTCTAAGCACTAATGGGTCTGAAGGTTTAAAGGGTCTAAAGTAAAAGGTCTGTAAACGTCTCATGGATCTAAAAGGTCTAAAGGTCTCAAAGGTACGTTCCAATAGTACATAATTAACACTCCACACACGTGATCAGTTGGGGAACAACATGGCGTCGCTTGTTAAGTTAGCCAAACCCTGGTATTCTATGGCACTGCTCACCTCCACTCATTCGTTCCTCTTTTTTTCCCTACATTGGAACCAACTTCCACCTTCTCTTCAATCTCGTTCTTTCCTCCAATACTTCAAGACTGCTGTTCACCACCATCTCGGGTCATCCCCCATCCATACTTATGACCTTTTTCTTCCCTCATCAACCCTCCCTAAGCCTACCTCTTTCTGTGTTTCCAGGTTATCGCCCCCCCCCACACACACTTACCCTCTTTGTTTTTAAAGTATTTAATTGATTTTGTTGTTCCATTTCTGCATCTTCCCCACTTTTCTCTTCCACTTCTGTGATTGAGTTTGTGCCTGTACACAGCTTATGCACCCCTCCCCCCCACCCCCGCCCGGTGTCCTCCACCTCTCGCTTGCTCTCGTTCTTCTTCCTCAAGTCCTTCCTTCCTCAAGGTCTTCTGTCTTCCCTGCTGTTGGTGTGTCCCGGCCCCAAACTCCTCCCTTTATTTCCACTATTATTTTCGTTATTTTATGTGCCGATTCATTCTGTATTCTATCCTCCACAAGCCTTGACTTTGTACGCAAAAAAAGAAGAAGCTCTCAATTAAACTGCTCTTAACCACGGCCGAAAGACTTTTCCATCAACATCATAGAAGTTCTTTAAACACGGCTACAGAGCAACATGATCGCCCTGTGCAAAATTGGGTGGGATTCTTTTCCTTTAATTGATCCCCAATTCATCCCTATTACTGAACGGCAAATGAATCCTCTATTTTGTGCAATAGGTACTGAATTGAATTATTGGGGTAATGACCTATAAATCATTAAGTCTTTAGGCCGGTTATGTTGGGTAGAGCATGACTGAAGTTTATTTATTTATATCCATTTGTTGTTGCCAATTGATGACTCTGTCCTTGTTCCGTGTCAGGTGTTCACTCTGCGGCTGTATTCGGCTCTGTGTGCACTTGGAAACAGCCGTGTAGCTCACGCCCTGTGCAGCCACGTTCCCGAGAATCAGTTTCTGTATACCATCGAGAGCGAGTTCTTGCCAGGCCCTCTGCGTAGTGTGTTTTATGAACTCCTCATTGACATCCATCTTCAGATGTACGCCACGGTGCGTGCCACAATGAGCAATGAGTTTATTGTGCCCATGACCGAGGAAACTCGGTACATTACGCTCTTTCCTGAGAATATCTCTGGGGAGGGCCTGCCGGGTGTCGGTGTGGTCACGTCTCTTCGGCCCCGCATGCAGACGTCGAAGATCTCCTTTGTCCACCTGCTCAAAGGAGTCTACCTGGATAGTCCGGACTTTCCTTTGGACATACTGCGGGTAAGGGGCTCGAACATTAGGGGGTACGATGAGATTCCACTGGATAGAGATACCTCTGAAAGACAAACATTTTAAATCACATAAGCTTGAACCAACTTGAGTGCTTGGAAATATTTTAATAATTCAGTAATTTCACAAAAAGAGTTATCATTATATTTGTTTCGAGATTTAATTTTACATTATTTATGTTGAAATATAATGCGTTTTGTCGGATATTTTATTTGATCGGATTGCCGAGCTGTTTCACATGCTCACAGCAAGTTACATTCCCATGACCCATCACAGACCAAGGTGCTGAAAATGCTCACGGAGGCAGTCTGTGCGGGTGGCTGGCACATCCGTGACCATATCGGAGGCAACATCGAACACCACCTGGTACCCTTGCTCCGCATGGTGCACACCCTGTTCGAGATGAACGCGTTCGATGACGCGGATATCCGAAACATTCTGCTCCTCATTGACCCCGATGTCTTTGGGGAGACCACAAGTCGCGTAGATAAAGTGGTTGAGCTGGAGGAAGAAGAAGAAGAACAGGAGGAAGAAGGTGAAGAAGAAAGTGGTGCTGGAAGAGAAGAGGAAAAAGATGTGGAACATTTTGATGAAGAGGAGAAGGGGAAGATTGAAGAAACTTTGGGAAAGGAGGGTAGTGAAGAGGGGAAGGACGTTTCTGAGGAAGTGAGAAAGAAGAAAAAGGAGGAAGGAGTTGTTGAGAAGAAAGAGGAAGCAGAGGAAGAGGCTTCTTCTGATGGCCTTCTGTATATGAAACTTGTGGAACCAGTGAAACTTCAGGTACGAGGAAGATGATCTATTTATTTAACGAGTACACCCACTCCCTATGGGAGCGGCAGGAAGGGTCGTGTTTATTATCCTCTCTGGGGTATATAGATTACAGTATATCTAGGCTCAGGCCTGCTAGTCTGTAGGATACGCGATAAGCGTATAATGTCTCAAGAATGTTGGGGGTGTGCTCAGTTACCAAGTTTCTTGTAGAGCGCTCGCCAAGTGCCTTAAACACTTAAGAAAGCACTCCATTCAAAACCGTTGATAAGGAATGGCTGGCTTGGCAAGCATTAGCGAGCTGAACTGAACACACTCCAGGTACATTTCCACAAAATGAAATATTTTGCTTGTTGATGTATTTACCTCCTCACACTCATCTCCACCTGAGTCGACATGTTGTTGATAAATCACCTGTTGGTTTTAGAACCTGTTTAGTCATACAAATGGGTCATCATTAATTGATACAATAATTATTTTAATATTAAGATATTAATATTGACCATTTTGAGATCAGAAGTATTTGTGCCCTCAAAATATAATCATTACAGTTTACATGTCCCATTTACAAATGATTACACTTGGAATTATAATTGATATTTATATAGAAATGGGACTATCTATAAGACGGCGTCTAGATATAACGCCTTTTCACCAATTTTAAACACCTCCCCTGCTCACACACCCTCTACAATGCGCCCTTTATAGTTAGGCCAACCACCCAACCACTCAACCACCCAACCACTCAACCACCCCATGCATTATGTAATATCTGAACAGCTCCCAACAAATGCAGCATAATGTGATTAAAATATCACGAAACTAAAGTATAAACTAAAATATCTTCATTGTAATATCTTATTCAAATTAGCATTTTACATTTTGTTGAATTTCAGTTGAATATAAAAAACACATCCATTCCCTCAAATAGAAAACCATGCAGTCAATGCTCTTTGTGCTTCTCACCATCACCTGTTTTTTCTTTTTGTTGTTGTTTGCCCTTTTGTCTTTCACCCTCCTCACCCCCCTTCCCCCCACCTCCAGATGTGCCTCATTCTGAGCTTCCTGTGCGAGTGCCACCTGAGGCACCGCATTGAGGCCCTGGTTGCCTTTTCTGATGCGTTTGTGGCTGAGGTTCAGTCAAATCAGAAGTTTCGCTACGATGAAGTCATGCAAGCACTCAACATGTCTGCCGCCCTTACAGCCCGTAAGACGAAGGAATTCCGCTCACCACCACAAGACCAGGTACGAACGTGAAATAGGGTTCCACCAGCAGGGTGTAAGAACAACAACAACAACCTTAACTAACTCACCTCGATGTTTATGTGAGAAATATTTACGAATTTTCTTTTACAAAAACAAATCCCTGCACACGTGTCACTATTTTCACGTGCGCCGTGCGTCCGTCCTTTTTCACCGGCAGATGGCCAAGATGTACGCACACTCCCCTCGGAGCCTAACCTGAATTTGAATCTTGACCCAGCTATAAACTGCCATCCTGGTGTTTCACAAGCAGGGTGATTCATCAATGTGTGTGCCGTCCCTCGGATGGACGTTGAACGAAGTGTCTCATCTGCCGGCATTAGTTTGTGGACTTTAAGGATCCCAGTGTCTTTGGTTAAGAATAGGCGAGCCAGCGAAAGCACCGTGCACAAATTACCAATTCTTACTCTAACCTACAGGGGTCACTGCATCAGCGGCAAAGCCATGCTCCCAGCAAGCGATGCTCCCCTCATCAACTTTCCCGACATGAAACGATGGTTTTAATGACATTTTTGCAATCAATTATTATTATTATTGTTATTATTTTTTCTTTCTAAATTTTAATGTTATTTAATTAAATTACTGATTATTTGTGTTCTTTAAAATCCTGTTGAGTTTTCTGACTTCCTTTAACACACAATCCCATTCAGCTTATCAAGCACCGTATTTGAAAACGGTGTGCTTTGTTTGTCAAGTTTATATTTTGATCTTTAAGTTTGTAATTATTAATTTTTTGAAAGCATTGCAACTTTTAAATTGATTAAAACCCCATTAGTCCAGTGTGTTATATGTAATTTCGCTGGAAGTTTGTGCAGATTTGCTAAATTATACATTATTGGGAAGCTTATGATGTCAAGAATCTGAAAACCAATTTTTAGATTTGTGGATATCACGTTATGGTGGCCATTTTGAAATCCAAAATGCCATCCTGTCAAAACTAGTTTTCGCTATATCATCACTCACAGTTGAGCTATTCACGTGATTAAAAAAAAAAAGTTTGATCAGGATGTTTTTTTTGGTCAAAGATTCAATTTATTGCATTAATATTAGTGTATAATGAATAATAGTACATTTACATGGGTATCTGAAAGCCATTTGGTTATGTGAGTACATAAAGCAATACACAGGTGGTTCATGTTATAGTTATACACATACTATTATGTTATATGGTTCTACATATCCACATCACTATCATCATCAGGCAGAGCAGAATTCTCCAGATGTTTGAATAGTATGTTCTCACAGTCAGTTCTCATAATTCTCACAGTCAATCCAGCACAGACAAAGATATGTGAAGCCTGGTGTTGACTTAACGGTTAGGGTGGCTGGCTTAAGATCTTAGGGTCTTGAGTTCAAGCCCCTGCCTCCATTAAATTAACACCAGGTGGGTTGACTTAGCCTGCCATCCTTCTGAGGTCTGTGAAATGAGTACCAGCATGCTGGTAACAGGGGGCATTGCATCAGCCGCACAGCCATGCCCCCAGAAAATGATCACATTGAAGTGTTTTGATGATGTGCACAAAACTTTATGAGTTTCTGTATCATAAAAACCAAAGGATATCATTATATCATTTGTGGTACTAAATATAATAAGATAGGTCAGTATTTTTTAATCAGTTATGGATTTGGAGCACTTCACAATATAACTGGGGCACATCACATTATAGTCTGTACCTTGAAATAAGAGGATTGTATGATATATATATATATATATATATATATATATATATATATATATATATATATGTGAAACATCTCAAATGGAAGCAAGTGTTGGGAAAAATATTGAACATTAACATGATTTGTTCACTAATACATAGCAGTATCTCTCTAGTAGTACCTACTCTTTGGCAAAGTGACCATTCAAACTTTGAGTTGAGAGAATACCTTAGATATGAGTGGAGATATTCCTGTATTCGTGTGCCCACGTTTTCCAATGCAGTGAGGTGTTTTGAATGACACAGAGAGAGGTATTTTGGAGAGGTATGTTAAATTCCTCGTTTGAATAAGAATAATAGCCTGGCTGCTCCCGCAGGGAGTGGTGGGTGCTTCTAGTTTAAATTTGCGCAATTCCTGCATTTCTCATCCTCACCGGTTTATTCCAATAAGTACGTACGTCGGCTTTTATAACACTAGCCTTGTATGGACCTTTATTTTCCTCTGTAATATTGTATGTATCTCCAAACGGTTTCTTCCTCGCACTGTCTGATGTATGTCTGACTTAAATGTGCTTCCAGGTGAACTTGCTTCTGAGCTTTAAGAACATGGAGCAAGGGGAGATGAGTCCTTGTCCGCCATCAGTCCAGGGAGATCTTATCAACTTCCACCACGGCCTTCTTGTGCATTGCGGTGAATCTTTTTACATGTGATTGATATTAAATCAGTTACTTATTCCAAGGTGGTAAAACTTTAAACATTTTATTTTAAAACACTACATCTGTAACAAGTATATAAAGCTTATTCCATTAGTGCAAGCTGAGCTTGTCAACTTGAAGGAAGAATGACATTTTCTGTCATCGTGTGCCATTTACGAGATGACATGATCCAAAGTGACGGTTTGTGATCCTCAACATTTTTTTTTTTAAACTTTATCCTTTTTTTAATCTAAAAAGTGTCGGAAATTATTTTATTGTCTCTTTATCCTATGGAGCAACTGAGAGCAGAAACAATAATATGCTTTCTTTCTTCAATATCAATTACCTTTGAAATAATAAATGTAACCTTGTACATAAAATATAATGTGTCCTTCTGGAGACAACATTTAGCACAGGTTTTCTCAATTAAATGTGTTTTTACCACTAATTGAGGACTCAACCAGACTTTGTCATGTGACAATTAGAATGTCCGCTCTGAGTCTGAGAGGTCGGCAATTGGAATCCCCCGCTGAGTCAAGACTAAAGACTTTAAAAATGGTACGTGTTGTTTCCTTGCTTGATGCTCAACATTTAGAGGATAGAACATGGAGTAATCCCATTGGTTGGTATCTTATGGTTAGGCAATTTCTCCCTGAAAGTGTCCCGCTGAATGCAAAGAGAAAAGCACCGCCACTTAAGGTCACCACTGGCACCCAGTACCGTATATATAGAGTCTGGCCATCTATTACCTTGTGCGTGCTGGCGCTAGCAGCGCTGTGATTGGCTGAGCGCGTCTACACTGCAGAGAGCCGCCATGTTGCCTCTCTACATCTGTATATGTAGCCACCACAAACAATACATACAGAACAGGATTTTCATCCTCTTGCCACGAACTTTCGTGAGTTATAGTTTGCTGTGCAGTGGCTTGGGATGCTCTGTTCTTTATGGGCAAAGGCATCAGATGTATCGTTTCCCTTGGGATGTGCAAAGAAGACGTGTATGGGCAGCAAATGTGACCCGAGACAGATGGGAACCAAATGACAAATCTTATTTGTGTTCTGTGAGTCAGTTTCTTCTTTCTCTCATGCAGAGATGGGACACCTATTACGCCCGGGCCGAAGGGCCCCCGGCCTTCACGGGCTCCATGAAAAAAAACGAACACATTTTTGATTATGTATATCATCTATCTATGGTCTGAAGCACCTGCTTCATTTTCATAATGATATATGATGAGTGATGACGTAAGGACCCCCATGGTATGCACGGGCCAGAGGGCCCCCAACCGCACCTTGTACCGGCTCTGCTTTCATACCATTACACATTTACATCGTACATCTGTAAGTCCTATGTTCATATTGATTCAGAATTCATGTATTTGCTATCGAGCTATAATTCCATCCCACGGATCAATTGTTCAGGTCGCGAATAAATGAATGCACTTTTGCTGAGACATTGGTGACAGTTCCTTGCGTTGCCAGAAAGAACCATCTTCTGACTTTCAAAACTCCATTCTTTGGGTATAATGGTGAATAATGATTCCTCCATCAACTTGACTATTGGGCATAACTAATATTCGAGAGACACAGCATTTCAAAGAGCATTGTCACTATGATAACTATTGTCAAAAAAGGTCATGCAAACTAGGCTGTGCTTCCTTGTTCTTGATATTTGCCGGCCTATCCTACGGATTCCTACAGGTCGAATGAGGTTGATACTGTGTCTTATTCTGTTGGAATTAAATGATTGATTAATTATCTATTAACATGCTGAATATTACGATGAATATCAATGGAGGAAGATTCCGGGTTTGTGATCTGTATATGATGCCAAATTCAATTAGATTTTGTCAGATTACAAACATTTTCTCAGTATAGTTTGAAATATGAATGAAGAATATATATTTTTTTAGATCTTCGTGGAGGATCTCTAAGTCTTACTCACGTTGTTGTTCTTCAGCTTCTTCTTGTGGACTTTTTTGTTTCACAAGCCTACAGTTTTCATCGAAACTTCCTGAAACTGGCATATATATGTAAAAATACTCTGCGCAGACAGTAACCATCTCCGATTTTGAAAATTCCTCCTAGAAAAAAAGTTATGACGTCAAAATATCTCCGCTAATGGAAATCGCCTAAAAATTATCTCCGAAACTAGGCAAGCTTTTTGAATTCTGTTTGCGGGAATCGAACGGGCATTAGCAGAGATGAATTACCGCACATATGATACATCACAACGACGTCATATAATTTTTATTGACGTCATTCTTTTTTTTTTTTGTCGTCATTCCTATTTTTTGACATTTTTTGTTTCACAACCCAGAGTTTTCATCGGATCTTCGTGAAAACTTGCCATGTATATGCAGAAAGCCCACGCGCAGTCAGTAACCATCTCCGATTTTGGAAATTCTTCCGAGAAAAATATTTGACGTCATAATATCGCCGCTAATGGCAATCGCCTATACCATTAACTCCGAAACTAGGCAAGCTGTTTGGATTTTGTTTGCGGGAATCAAGCCGGGCATTAGCACAGATAATTTATCGCAAACCTGATACATCACAATGATGTCATATTCGTTTTTATGACGTCATCATTAAGAGGATCTTTTTTAAAAATCCTTTTCAGGATCATTTTGATGAGACGCAATATGAGACTGTAGCCAAGAACAGCAGTGCAGGTGATAACAGGAAACTTAAAGTGAATGTCGTTCTTACCATCTTCTCTCACAAGTCAACACCTAAACCATGCAAACCACCACGTACACGGGAACCGATTGTTGAGGAACAAGTTGTCAAGAAAATGGTGTCAGAGCATTCATACTTTGTTGAATCGATCGATTTTGCTGGAGGTTCATATCTTCCAGGAGAAGATGACCATGTGGATGTGGACGATCTCTTTGGTAATTCTGACCATGTGCATGATGCAACTGATTGTGCAGACGGTACGAACACAACAAACAAACTCAAGGCATTGAGGCTGAAGGTGAAACATCTAGTGCAGAGACTGTTGAAAGAGCAAAGGGATAAATATAAGCTGAATCACAAAAAAACGTTCAGGAATCGAACATCAAGAAAACTTTCAATGCTGACTAGTTGAAGAAACTGGCCCATTTGACTACTCATGGCAGTAAGTAGTCCAACGTGACAACAAAGAAAGGCTTACATTTACGGTTTGCCTGTGGCACGAGTGGTTATGAATTTCTGCTTGCCCAAAATCAACCACTGCCATCATTGCGGTCTCTTATGAGGAGACTCGAGTTAATATCGATGGAGCCAGGAATGTTGGACGAGGTGTTCAACTTCCTCAAATTTAAGGTGACATCGAAGCAGCCTATAGCGAGGGGATGTTGCCTGACATGGGATAAAATGGCAATTCAAGGTGGTTTGCAGTATGACAAGACGCCAAGCTGTTTGAGGGGTGGTGACCCCACCTTGTCATGGTGGAGTGGCGACGCATGTTCTCGTATTCATGTTTGGGGTGTTACGACATGGTGGAAAGAAAAAGTTGTTTATTATTTCAGTGGCAACAGCGTGAACGGAGCAATGCTGAAACCTCTGTTTTTGTCGATTGTGGGGCGAGCCAAGGAGATCGGTCTTCATGTCAATACCATCACCAGACATGCGACGTGCTAACTGTGCATTACATTAGAGTTTTGGTCCAAACATAGCAGAAGCGTGAACAAGGTCACAAATCCCTTTGAGGAGGATCAAAATTTACATTTCATCTTTTATATCCCACACTAATAGTGAAAAAAACCTGAAAGCTGCTCTTGTGAATGGCAACGTATTCCGTCTGAGTGAGGACATCGTAAAGAAATTCGAAATGCCCTCAGCAACTATGACTTTAGCTCCGACCTGGAAGTTAATTGACTTTCAATTTAATGCTGATCTGAAACCAGCCCCAAAATTGATGGAAGATCGAGTTGGAAATGCTTCGCACTTCGACAAGATGAAGTTCTCAGTCACGTTGAATTTCTTCAATAAGTCGGTAAAGCTCTGGACTGCATTATCTAGTGAAGCATGAATGTTACGATGAAGATATTCTTACCACTGTGTGATTCCTTGACTTCGTCAACCAATGGCCTTGTCTCATGTCCATTCGACACCCTGTAATGGCCCTCAGTAAATTCAACAACAGAGCTTACAAGAGTGCAGTGTCTCACCTGCAGACAGCAATCAATGTATTCATGAACATGACCATCGGCAAAGTGTGGAAACCATTTCAGACAGGAATAATTCTTTCCACCACACCAATGCCCAATGTTCACGGAGAGATTCTGCCGAGAGGACATACTGATGTTTTGACTGCCAGCTTCACTCAAGACTGCTGAGGAAATCTCTTCAGTTCAATTTGTTTGAAGAACCCGATTACAAATGTGATAGAGTTTTGACAGGCAATCAAGATAATCACCGTCGCACAGTTTTTAAAATGTCCATCGCCAAATAGGTATCAGAAGGATGACAGAATTTTCCTGGCAGAATTCCTGGATCAGTCGACGATGTGTAGTGCGTACAGAATTGTAGCCAGACGATGGTGGAATCGATGTCAGTGCATTCGACGACCTTGCTTCAATCGATGATCTCTCATCCACTTTGATTCTCAGCCAAGAGGAGCAAACTGGCCTGTACAATTTGGCTGGTTATTGTATAGCTAAAGTCAAGATACGTGGAACATCGTGTCCGGAGTGTTTGAGAGTAATCGAAGATCAGGGGGCCGACAGTATCAGGAGGCAGTC
>CM068961.1:99613782-99626921 GCA_035128595.1 Eptatretus atami | reverse complement strand
GAGGAAATTTGTAACAAGGAGATGCAGGAATTAAAATCTGGAGATGAACTTGGCAGGAAGAGAGCTGCAATGCGAGTTATCTTGTAAAAGCTGAAATAATCTGTTTCACAAAATACTGAGTCATCGACTTTAACGTACGGTATATGGCACACATCACTCTCTTCGATGTACGATAGTCATCGACTCCTGTCTTCTAAGCCATATTGTGCCAATACCATCTTTACCATCTTTACCATATGCCAGTTGTGTCGCTCACTTGCCCTCCCCCCCCCCCACTACTAATGTAGTATATTCTACAGTTAGGTGTTCAACTTAATTTAACTGACTCGATTCCATGGCTCTTCTCTCCCTGTTTGTTCTGTCTTAATCTCGCAGCCCTCTGTCAGGTAACCGTTCTGTACCCCTTATAATTTTGTTTCTGGTACTCCTCTGTTTGCTCTTCTGTTAACAGGTACACTACATTGTTATACTTCATATGCATATTGTTCATTAAAACTTGACCGGACAGATTTTCGGGCCGCAAAAAATCCAAATGGATAACTTCGAAAGATGAATTAAAATATCCCCAACTCCATTTGCTGTATGGGACTTAAAGGGAAATAACTTCAACCCATCCCCCCCTAGTCCCCCTAGTCCCTAGACCATCATTGTTGGCACTGCCATCCACCAAAGTGGCTTAGGTCGATAAATATAAAGGGCCAATTAACTCAGTCGCATCAGGATTGGCATCTGGCCGGAAAAAAACACGATCAAAACCAGGTTAGTGCAGCTATTGGTGCATTGTGCCAAGTATTTTATCATGCATCCTTTCCATTGCACTACCGTTACGGGTAAAAGAAGCCTTCGGCACTTAGTGTTCCCAAGTGGTCAATCAACTAGATACTAACTAATCCTTACGCTTCCTAACTTCGGTGATCGGACGAGAACTGGAGTTTTCAACGCGATATGGTCATAAACATATGGCTTTTGTTACATTGCGCCAGCGCTGCTGTTTTTATAAAAATGTTTTAAATGTTTTAAATTTTAAAAAAACTTGCATTTTAAAATGTTCAACTCGGCTCTCTCACCGTTTTTTTGATGTGGATACAAATTGTCAAAGGAGTGATCAAACTCTGTTGATGAGGAAAATGCTCCCTACCAATCAAAGTACCGAGGAAGATGAATCATATTGTCATATTCTTACAAACAGGCCTGGAGCTCGAGGAAAAGGAAGACGCGGAAGGTGAACAGCCATCTTCCCTACGTGATCGGCTTGTACGGCTTGTAGAATGGGTGAAGAATCTACGGAAGAATGAGAAGCAGGGAAGTGAAGAAAAGCAACAACAACAGAAGAAAAAACCACGTAAGGCTAACTTTTTATTTAATTAATGGAAACTTGTTTAGTGAACTGCCTTAGTTTTTTAATTTTATTACACGATGGACAGAATAAGTCAGAGAAAAACACCCATTGGTTTGATGAGAGTTAAAGTAAATAAATAATTAATGCACTGAATCAAGTGTGAAGATGTGAATAAGTTTTCAGTCCATTTCTGTGTCTGATTCATGGTAATATCTTTGGCAACAATGCGTTCCTGGTTATCGATGAACAGATTCACGAGATTTCTTGACGTGTCGTGTTTCGTGCCACCATCATGTTTTGTCTGTCTGTAAATGCCACACTGTGTATCTCATTTTGCTTCTGTTCTTACATTTTCCTATTGAATATTCCGGTTCATTCGGATACAAACAGGACTTTATGGTGCACGTCATCACGACTCTCGATGTACTACAAGGATAAGCTAGAAACCTTGACGTAGAGGAAGCCATTTGTCCCATCGTGCCTGCAACACATCAACACCACATTAATTCAATGTATCACTGAATAAACTTAAAATCACTGAGATGGGACACGGGTTGAGGATGAGGGAGAGAAGGAGGAAGAAAGTGAGTGAGAGAGAGACAGAGAGAGGTGGAAGGAGAGGGAGAGGAAGAGGGGGAAGGAGAAAAAAAACACCCAGGTGATGTACAGGTATATCACCTGGGCATATTTTTTTCTTTGTATATATATATATATATATATATTATAGTATATCCTCTCATTCAGCCACTCTTTGCTTCCAATCACTAAACGAGTTTGCAATCTACTTAGGTCCTCGACCAACCACCTCACATACTCTTGTAAGCATTTCACACAATTCTTTTTCTGCATTTCAGGAACTTTGCATGAGCTCATCTCCAACACGATGATCCGATGGGCACAGGAGAACCTCGTGGAAGATCCAGAGCTCGTCCGCTGCATGTTTAGCCTACTTCATCGGCAGTATGACGGTGTCGGTGAGCTGATGCGAGCTTTGCCCAAAACTTACACAATCTCTTCTGCTTCTGTGGAAGATACAATGGGCCTGCTTGGATCATTAGGCCAGATTCGATCTTTGCTACGTGTACGGATGGGGTCTGAGGAGGAGCAGCTGATGATACGGGGTATTGGGTGAGTCTTTTGGGTCAGGTGATAGACAATGAACATTCAAAGGGTAATGATGAACACAATTAGAATGGTGAAGTGGTTTTCTAGTTGTGAAGACAATTTATGGACACAGTATGGTTTGAAATTGAAGATTTTTGTGCTTAAAGTATGGATATATTATATTAAAGTATGCTTGAAGTACGACCCAGCTATAAGCTACCACCCTGTTGATTCACAGGTAGTGTGAGACATCAATTTGTATGCCGTCCCTTGGATGGATGTTAAACAGTTGTCCCATCTGCTAGCATCTGTTGGTGGACGGTAAAGATCCCATGGTGTGCTTTGTGAAAAGTAGACAAATTATCACCAGCACCCTGGAACATATTACAAATCCCTCATCCCTCAGTCGAGTATCCTATGTCGGAATGGTGACCCATCCAGCATTGTACCCTCGAGCCAAGACACTGCTTCTGGAGAACCGATTCCCTGTATAGAGAGCATGGTACATGAATGATTAAATTTTGTCATTGAGGGACACACCAAAAACTAGAAGGGCACTCAGCAGAGCGCATACCACCACATGTAATTCCTGATCCACGAGAACATTCGGGCCCAATACATTTTTGAAATATCATGCTATACAGTACTATATCATTTTTGGCCCCATCTCTCAAGGTGAAGATTTACTTTAAAAATTAAAAACTCTCGTATCCAGATCCGGTTTCGATCTTCACCAAAATCGAATCAATTTCCTTGTCACACACCCAACCTGGCCACAAAATTTTATCCGGATCCGTCCAAGTTTTTGAGATATTCCTGTACACAGACAAACAGACAGAAAGGGGTGAAAACATAACCTCCTTCACCTTCGGTGGCGGAGGTAATAAAAGATAACGTGAAATTACAACTCAGTATGAAACATGTTGTTTAAAATGGGCCAATCCAGGTGACAGGTCTCAGTGCAAACATTTTCCTTTACTCTAATTTACATCTTTCAAAGACTTCATCAACAAAATGTAGAGTTCTTCACTTTTTAATTGAATCCATCTTCTCAAGGACCTCCTTTATCTTTCTGCCTCCAGAAACATAATGAGCAATCGCCTGTTCTACCAACACCCAAACCTGATGCGTGCTCTGGGAATGCACGAGACTGTCATGGAGGTGATGGTCAATGTACTTGGAGGAGGTGAAAACCAGGTGAGCCTCCGGAGTTCGGGACTAACTCGTAGATCCGACGCACTCCAAAAACCACAGATGAAATCCATCAATAAGGTCATGTGCTTGCATGATTAAAAGCAATCACCATACTGTATGGAAAAATATAAGCAGAGTTATTGAAAACCACGGCTGAAATCATTCCCTTGGGATTATTGCTAATTGGGGGACGAGTATCCTGAGAGTGTGACTCGGATCTTGATTCCATTCTTAAAGCTGAAAACGGCATTTGAAGAGTTTCATCGGCAGGTAAGTTAAACAAAAGTTAAGTCGTTCATGACTTCCATATCAGTAATCGATAGCACGTCAACACATTCACAATCCCTTCAATCGGAATCTTGTGAAGATACTCTTCGGTGTCATAATTCTTACCTTTTTCACGTGAATTCAGCGACACTTTCTCCTTGTCTGGTAAGAGGGTCAGTGAGAACTTTCTTGGATATTATGGAGGAGCAAGCTGCCTTCAATCTGTTCATATATGCCAATGTTAGATCAAGCAAAGCACGTTTTACCCAATTTGGCAAGGATTAGTTGTGAATAATGGGATTTAAGTTAAAGTTACTGGATATTTAAGTCAATGGTTAACCATAACCTCTCCTGCTGCCCTCCTTCATGATTCTGACTGAGTGGATTTGGTTTGCATTGGGTTTGGGGTGTAGGCGCAGTTGGTAGTGTGGAGGATGAGCGTGCTCCTACATGGGGTGATTGAGTCGGGGTTGGAGGTGAATGGACATTGCACAGGCATGATGGGCCACTGGCCTCCACCTGTGTCGAGATTTCCTTGTATGAGACGTGAAGGAATATTGATATACCTTCAAACGTGAAACCAAAGCCTGCCGGTATAAGATATGGCATTCTATAATCTGGCATCCTGCTTTGCTTGCCAAGCATGAAAGGCTGCCTTCATTCCTGGATTTCTGACTTCCTCCAATCACGCAGTTAACATATGACCATCAATGAAACCCTCTCCTCTCCCAGTGAAGGCTGGAGTTCCCCAAGGTCATGGTTTTGGCCCAATATTATTCCTCATCTGTATTAATGACCTCTCCAACGCTCTGGAAAGTCTTATTCAATTTTTCAGATGACTCCACATTGTGTTGCGCAGTTGCCCATCCCACTACTAGACAGACAGCAGCTGCGTTTCTCTCTCTCTCTGCTGATTTGGAAATTATTAAGTTATGGTCTGATAAATGGAACATGTCCTTCAATCTGGAAGATTCCACAGTCTCACTCTATTGCTCCAGATGGATTGTCAAAGGAACCCACTTATCTATTTCCTTTATTGTCCACTGGAAGAGGTTCAGTCTCCAGAACTTCTATGCCTCACCATCAGAATTTTTTCCTGGGCTGACTACACAGCAAAGTTGGCCTCCAAAGCCAACCATCGACTGGGCATCTTCCTTCGATCCATGGCTTTCCTTGGAAAATCAGGCTACACAGTCACTAAGTCTTTTTCCGTATCTCAATGGAGTACTGCTCTCCACGATTGGCTGGCGCCCCAGCATCACATCTTTCTCCTGAATTCTGTGTAATCTATAGTTCTCAAAGTTATTGGAATCTCCGGTGATGAGGCCGAAGCACAAAGTCTGTTGCTCTCACATCACATCAGGCAGGTCAATGGTCTCTGTTTTTTATCGTCTCTTCTCCAATATTGCTCCATTCTGCTTTCTCAGTCATCTCACCCTCCCCAGCAACGCCAAGATACACCAGTTCTTTCATACCCCCTCCTGGTTAAACTTCCAGAACAGGCTGATTGCATGCCTTAACTCATTTATTCTTCATTCTCCTGTCTAGGAACCACCTACTCGAGGCTGTTTTGTCTCGCTGTTTTTTTTTCTTCTTTTTCTTGCAGGCAGGCATCAGCATTTTCCCTCCAGGCGTTCAAGCAGGCATTGCACCACCACCTGCTCCTCATAGCTTAGTCTACTAGGCCTGGAACCAATTTAGTCACTCTACCCTGAACTCTCTCCATGGTCATTGATGTAAATTATGAATAACAATGGTGCGAGAACTGATCCCTGAGATACCTGAATACTTACTTCCTCCTAGCTGGACACGCTCCCATTCACAGCCACTCTTTGCTTCCTATCACTAAACGTACGTACGTTGTGGCAGTGACGTCACGGCACTCATTTCAGGTCGGAGAATGACATTAATTGTCATCATTGTGCCCGACCGCATTCATTGATGACTACAGATTGTACGTGTAAAGCGCGAGATAATGTTCCACGTGACAGGCGGCACCTATCACTCCCGGTACCGTGCAGAAGAGGTTGTACAGGACTTGGTTCTGGCGAAGTGTGGGTATATATATATATATATATATCCACCAACAAGGTGTACACTGTTCATCACAAGGAAGTGTTCATCTTCCCTCCCTGTTCTTTCAGTCCCTTGTTCTTGTGTTTGAGCTTGTATCCAGCTTGTTCACACCGTGTCCCCCCTCTCGCCACTCTCCCCGTACTCTCATTCTTCTTCCAAGTGTCCCTCTGTTGGTATGGTTTACCTGCTTTACATTGTGTCTATACTGTTCTGTATTAATTAAAGCTCTTCCATGAGCCTCGACTTTGTATAAATAAAGGTTCATTCAGCTGAAATCCCTAGCTCTACCATGAAGTTTCACTATTGGTGTGAGAAAGTCATGATGCGTTAAAAATCACAATGTGAGCCGTGAATAACACAAATCGTTGCTTTCATTTTGGGTGTCATACCTTGATAGAAAGTACAAACATCTTTACATCTTTACATACCAAGGGTGTGAATTATTACTCAGTGCTTAAGGTGCTGCTGTTAAAGGTACTTTAACATTTTTCAACTTTTAATAATCTTTTTTTATTTTTATTTTTAACATGGCTTTTGAAAACATTTTTCTATTCCACAATTTGAAATCACCGTAATGAAGGCATCTCTGTCGAGTATTCTAACCCCACCCCACCAGCCTTAATTAGCCTTCATCAGGCCCGAGCCGAAGACTTATGACATGACTGAGTCCACGACCCCTGGTCCTTACAGGAGATTACATTCCCAGTGATGGTAGCAAACTGCTGCCGCTTCCTTTGCTACTTCTGCCGTATCAGTCGTCAGAACCAGAAGGCGATGTTTGAACACCTTGGCTACCTGCTGGAAAACAGCAGCTTTGGATTAGGAAACCAGGGTGAGCTTGATTACCCACTGGTGTGTCTTTGTGTCCCTATTTCGTTTTGTTACTTCACCAACAATTCAACAACTCGAGTTACTTTTCTTAATTTGATTTCTTGTTTTCAAACTCATTTCTGTCTTATTGGATGTTGTGATTGATTGAACAACATTTCAAAAAAAGGAGTTGCATCACAACCGCATAGTTCTAATTTACAAGGGTAATTGCAATAACTGATGATTAGCCCTCGTTGGACTTAGTCCGAAACGGGGGCTTATGGATTTGGTCTCGATTTTTGTGTCTGTGCGTGTGTGCGTGTGTGCGTCCGCAACCATATCTCGGACATGTACGGACCGATTTTATTCTTACTTGGCACAAAGACAACAAATGAAGATGTACATATGTACGTATATCATTTTGTTTCATGATGCGATCAAAGATGGCCGACTGATGGCCATTTCAGTTTAAAAGAAACCCGGTGTCAAACACGTCCTCGATCATTTCTCGGCCATGCATTTACTGATCTTGTTCAATGATGAATAATAATAAAGTTCATTTACCGATGAATAATGGCTCTCACATAAGCACGTCATTTCTTTTCGAGATCAGATTCAACATGGCCGACTGGTGGCCATTTTGTTACTGACATGTGTCCCCAACCATTTCTCAGACATGCATGGTCTAATTTTGTTCAAACTTGGCACAAGCACCAGTACATGACAGCATACACGTGCACCTCACTTTATGTTGCAATCTGCTCAAAGATGGCTGACTGGTAGACTGGCGGCCATTTTAGTAGTAAAAAAATAAAATACCAGGTATCGAACACGTACTCAACCATTTCTCAGACATGCATTTACTGATCTTGTTCAAACTTGGCTCACCGATAATGAATGATGGCTTACATATGCACGTTTTTTTTTTGAGATCAGATCCAAGATGGTCGACTGGCGGCCATTTTAGTTGTTTAAAAAAAAAACCTAACTTTGAACACATCCTCAACCATTGCTCGGACATGCATTTACCGATGTAGCTCAAACTTTGCACACAGATAAGGAATGATGACTTGCATAAACACGTCATTTCTTTTCAAAATCAGATGCAAGATGGCCGACTGGTGGCCATTTTGTTACTCAAATGTGTCCCCAACCATTTCTCAGACATGCATGGTCTGATTTTGTTCAAACTTGGCACAAGCACAGCACATGATCGCATGCGTGTGCACCTTACTTTATTTTGCAGTCTGATCAAGGATGGCTGACTGATTGACTGGTGGCCATTTTAGTTGTACATACATCTGGGCTAGCCTTTAACTCCATTCAGCAAATTTACTAAAACAACAGGGGCTATGATATTTTATGTCTTTTTACGGTTTTTTTTCCTCTGCAGGAGCCCCGGGCATGAAAGGTTCGACTCCTCTTGACGTAGCTGCAGCATCGGTGATGGACAACAATGAATTAGCCTTGGCCTTAACTGAGACAGATCTAGAGAAGGTCTGTGCCAGAGTTGCATAACAGAACAATCCGATGTTCATTTGTAACACATTCAATTGTAGACTAAACACTGGCTCAATATCTCTTCCAAACAATTATATACTCCATGGTCTTACTTAACTTCATTCATTCCTATGTCATTCCCACAGGTGATGAAATACCTGGCAGCATGTGGCCTCCAATCAAGTCCTGCCCTGCTGGCACGTGGTTGGCCTGACATTGGCTGGAATCCACTGGAGGCAGAACGCTTCCTCGACTTCTTACGTTTTGCTGTTTTTGTTAATGGTGCGATTAAATTGTCTGACTCACCCATTCTCACTTACTTGTGTTAATAGTGGAACAAGCTATCTAGGTGGTGACTTTCTCATTCAGCCTTTTTAATAGCAGGATAGCTAAAAAAAAAATTATTGTGGTCAAAATTCTCTCTCTCTCCCATCCATGTCTTTCACATTCTCCTTCTCTTTCTCACTCATAGGGGAGAGCGTTGAGGAGAACGCCAATGTGGTTGTGCGGTTACTTATCCGCCGACCTGAATGTTTTGGACCAGCATTGCGTGGAGAGGGAGGCAATGGACTGCTAGCCGCTATTGAAGAGGCAGTTAAGATTGCGGAGGAGCCCACAAAGACGCTGCCGCCAACAGGAAGTCACCGGCGGGCTCAACAGTATGGATTTAGAGTAGATCTTCAATAACTGAACTTAGATTTTAAATATTGCCAATTACATATCGTAAAGGCTCATATTAGTCATTTTAATGATTTCGATAACATCTTTAACTCTTTTACAGCAAAATACACTTTAATTAAGCACATACACACCAGCATAAAGGAATCCCATTCAAATGTACAATTGTCCTCGAAGAAATATAAGTGTAATAATTGTTCAATACTTACTTCCATATTGATTATGGACAGAGACAAAGAGGAAAACAAAGTCAAGTAAAGATGGCAGAGAAGTAGATAGCTGTGCAAAGATCAGGAAACACATGGGGTGGAAACTATGCAATAGAAGAAATAAGCTGAATATGGAGGAAATAATCGATTGGAGTTGATTTGATGACATTGATGAGCTCTTTGTGTCGGTAGGAGTGCGGAGCAGGTCGAGAGTAGCCGGAGGATGATCCACGTTGGCCATGCGATCCTTTCTTTTTATGGTGCTCTAATCGACCTTCTTGCCCGCTGTGCACCTGAGATGCACGTAAGCACCCTACCTGTGTAAACTCCTATTTTTAACAACACTAGAAAGTTGTTATCCTATATAGCTCTTAGCCTCCTTAATGTTGCTTAATGAAGTTTTCTTTACTTTTTATAATCTTGGCTATTACCTCCCCCATTGAAGGTGGAAGGATGTTATGTTTTCACCTGTCTGTTTGCCTCATTGTTTGTGTGCAGGATATCTCAAAAAGTTGTATACAGATTCGGATGAAATTTAGTCGGCAGCTTGGGTGTGTAACAAGGAGGAACTGATTAGATTTTGGTGAAGATCCGAATCTGGATCCGCCAACTAGAATGTTTTTTAAGTGATTCTTCACCATTGAGAGATTGGGCCAAAAATGATATGTAGCACGATATCTCAAAAATGTATTGGGCCCGATATGTTCGACTGGATCAAGCATTGCATGTTGAAGGTACACGCTTTAATGAGTGCCCTTCTCAATGTTTATGTTTTGGGATTATAATGAAGTACCAAAGGTTGAGTTCAAATTAACTACAAAATAAGAGTATCCATGTGCATATGCAATGCCAAGAAGGAGATCACCATATCCTGGAAAACAGAATCTTTATGAATGGTTGATAAGCCTGTTGTTGTTCCATATACTGTGTAGACATTGAAATACAAGGACATGTTGCTCCTTAAGTACCCTCAGGATCTGTACCCTTTTAAACTCCAAATTTGCTGTTTGGATCGAATGTTAGGCTGATTTAGAGTCCCTATATACTAGGAGTAACAACAACTTGCAATTTGAAGCCATTTTGTTTCCATCAAGCATGACACATCGAACCTGCGCCCATTGTGCGTCAAAGTGTAATGTGTCTGTTTTGTCATCAAGCTTGTCTTTCTCTATGCCCAACATGAAAATGATATTACTTAATGCTTTATTGTCATTCTTCCAATGCATCAGAATAACCATAGAATCATATCGGGTTGATTTCACTTGAAACATATCACAGAAACCGCAGCAAAATTAAAAATTTCGCGAGTAAAGGTTCACACTGATGAGTGTCTAATTGGAGGTGTACAGAGCGCGTGAGTAGAAGAAACATGTAGGTAGTGACAGAATGCAGAAATTTGAAAGAATTGGAAGAAGGAAAGTGAAAGACAGAAATGGAGGCACACGCACACCATCCACCCCAGATGTGCACACCATCAAGAGGGTAGAGAATTAGAAAATATATCAATTGTGAGTGACACAAGAGAAAGAGCTTGAGAAGA
This sequence comes from Eptatretus atami, assembly GCA_035128595.1. Taxonomy (NCBI): domain Eukaryota; kingdom Metazoa; phylum Chordata; class Myxini; order Myxiniformes; family Myxinidae; genus Eptatretus; species Eptatretus atami. Next base: position 99,616,204 of record CM068961.1, on the reverse strand, counting down.
TTGATTGATTGATTGATTATGTGCTCTGCCTGAAGGCAGGTCCATGGCTGCTTGGCGAGGGTGATGCTATGCCGTTTGCCATTGCCTTACCAGCAGTTAGTCAGGCATAAATTTGGAATTTGTCCAAGGTGCCGGTGATCGCTCGCCTACTCTTCACGAAGGACACTGTGGGTTCTTTAACATCCACCAACTAATGATAGCAAATGGGACACCTGGCTTAATGACAATTCGAGGGAAGGAACACACATTGATCAATCACCCTGCCTGTGAAACACCAGGATGACAGTTTATAGCTGGGTTGGGATTCAAACTCGGTCTGAACAGCTGAGACGAGTGTGTGTACCTCTAGGTCATCCTGCCAGTCCTTTGAGAAGATATGGATCGGGAAAGTTTTTCTTTGCAATCAAATTGAACAGGAAATAAGATATTGAGAAAGAACGAAGAAGGACTAAAAAAAGAGGGCTGCATTAAAATGAAGATGAGCCATGAGGGAAGGAATTTTTTTTTTCAACTTTTCATTTCCTTTACCATAAGTACTGTGCCAATGAAAACATGCATGTGCATGTAATCCTTCATATGTGCTAAAAACATTATTTTATATTTTCATTAAATCTCTCATCTTCCATGGTTTCCCTTTTTCCCACACTTCATCAATAGACTCAATATGCTCTATTACTCTCTTCTCATTTTCTCCCTGTTTTCCCTACTCTAATGAGTCCTCTACTTTTTTTAATACAATATACGGTTTTGCTACAAGGTGAGGCTAATAGTCAGGCAGCATCTTGCACAAAATAAAGTCCCGTGGGATTTTTGGTATGAAAGCAAACCACCATGCTTGACTCTTCAAGTGGACCCTAATGATGAATAAAAAAGCTTGGTGGCACTCTGGGAAATGGTGCGGACGTGTATTTTGAACACATTTAACATTTTTTGAAGAATGACATTACCGCCGCTTAAAAAGTGACATAATGTCACCCTGACCCTCCATATACCACCAATTTTTGTCATATTTGGTATCAAATTGACGGCATGAACCTCTGCATACTCATAGGTCATTTATTCGTCAATATATGAGCCATATCAAGAATAAATCACACAAAAATCAAAATTTGACCATATTTGACTTCGGTTTCACCGTCCGCAGTTCACCAAAATACCTTTTTCTCAACATTGGCTCACCAATCTGCTAATGAATAGTATCGCAACGTATCTATGTTATCACTAGTTCTTTTGATATTATACATATCATTCATTGATAAATTCAACAGATATACCTCAAAATGTAACCCTACCCCGAGTTCATACGTATGCATAAGTCCCATGGCAGTCAGCTCTCATCCAAAAGCGCTCGCTGTCATCATCGTTATCGTGTTCGTCTGGTACTCATCCTCGTCGTCGTCGGTTGAGTGGTGCAAGTTTTCGCATTTGTCTTCCAGACTGGAACATCCACACATGCTGTGGCAGTTGAGTCCTGCTCACGCAGGTGCATCGTGCGTTACATCTCAACTTGGAACAGTTGCATTTCACGAAATGAATAACAGACTTTGGTGCTGGGAGTTGAGTGGTCATGAGTGAGACCCATTTTGCCTCCCAATTGTCCAGCATAGTTTGTGGTGGATGGAATCCTGTGGTTTGGTGTCGTTTCATTGAACCACACGATGGCTTGGAAGTGGGCACACTGATGGCTTGTCGAGGCATCACGTGTTGGAGGGAGTTCTCGGACTGGCATTGTTTCTGTGAAAACATCCACCATCTGAGCTTGTCTATCTTGGTGAGCAGTGTTGAGGGCATACACTGAGCAGATGAACGTTTCGATGGAGTATAGTGTGTCAGTACTCAAGTGTGATGTTGTTCCCAGGGATCCAAGTGCAGTAATGACCTCATCACTGGCATGTTGGAAAGCCTTCCAGAAAGCCATTTTGCCTTTTCCGCGAAACTTCCGGTGTTGCTGCTCCACTCAAGCATGGAGTCCCGGCAAAGCTGCTACTTGAATCGGTCGCAGAGATCGGTAAATCATTGGAGGGGACAGTGCGCGCTTTGTCTGTCCCTGTAACAAAAGTTGTCCTGCATAAGACTGGATACCGCCGAAGTGCCAGAATGAAGACATCTTGTCTGGGAGTGGAGGCAATACTGATGCACACGACCGGTTGCATCGACAGCGTGCAGAGGAGCTAGTGCTGCTCCTGGTCACTTTGGAGGTAGTCCATGTTTGTATGAGTTGTTTTGCACTGTGATCCCATGCCACGACCATGTGCTTCCCCATGGCATTTGCTCTTCCAACATCTTCTCAGCAAGAACCATTAATGCATCTTTTCGCTTCACACTCGCCAGTAATTGCTTCATCGACACCTTGGCTATCTTTGTAGTGTCTGTGATGTGATAGGATACCACGGGCTGGCTGCCTTGCCATCTGTCACGAGTG
>CM068961.1:99534608-99594792 GCA_035128595.1 Eptatretus atami | reverse complement strand
CATCCCATATACGTTCAGTCATTCAAAGTCCTGGGTCTCACTAACAGCCATGATCTTTTATGGGCAAACCACATTTCTAAGTTGGCCTTCAAAACCAGTCAGCGACTGGGCATCCTCCATCATATGAAGCCCTTCCTTGACACACTTGAACTCCTATCTACCTACAAGGTATTAACCCACGGCTTGAAGGAGTACTGCTCTCCACTCTGGGCTGGCTTCCCTGCCTCACATCTTGCTCAGCTTGATGCCGTGGAAAACAAGGCCTTCCAGCTCATTGGAATCTCCAATGTTGAAGCTGAGTCTATGGGCCGATAAACTTCTCATCGCAGACAGGTCGATGGTCTCTCTGTCTTCTACCACCTCCTTTCTGATATTGCACCCTCTGCTCTTGCCATGCTTTGCCTCCCTCAGGTTTTTGCTGGACGCATCTGATCAACCAGCAACCCCATTCTGGTGAAACTTCAAAATCCACGATCACTGCTCACCTCCACTCATTTGTTCCTCTTTTTTTCTCTCCTATGGAACCAACTTCCACAAGCTCTTCAATCTCATTCTTCCCTCCAAGTCTTCAAGACAGCTGTTCACTCCCATCTCAGATCATCCCCCATTCAAAACCATGATCTCTTCTAACCAATTAACCTCTTCATCCCCAAGTCCACCTCCTTCCAAATTTCCAGTTTTTCCTTCCTGAGAGTTTGGTTCTGTATCCATCTTGTCCATGTCCTGCATCCTCCCTGACCTCTCTTTCCACCCCACTTTCCTTATTTGTCCAAGTCTCTCTCTAGTTTATCATTCAACCCTGCTGTTGATGTTTCCCCCCAATTTATACTGTTCCTTTTGTTCTGTTGTGTCCTGATCTGTTCAGTGCTCTCGCTCTCCCATGAGCCTTCCACGAACCTTGTTTACAAAATAAACCACAATGTTACATGACATTTTTTTCAGTTTGGACAAATTTGTAAGGCCTGGCCAGGGAAGCGGTCATTTGGAAATGTAAGGCAATGTAATTAGTAAGGAAATGTTTTACAATGCAGTATTCGTGCTTCCTTTTTATAATTCCATGGCAAGTGAGCATTGTTTTTTTTTGCGTCATTGACTCTGCAATGCCCATAACTATTGTCTCAGCACCTAAGTTAACAATTAATGAGCTTTGTTACTTTGCTGCATATGCATGCTCAGCGAAGGCCTCATTTGTAGGAATATTAACTAGAATTGCAGACATTCTCAAGCAGATGCAATATTTTTCCCCTTCTCCCTCATCCTCCCAATTCACTTTGACCCCTGTAAAAATCAAATGAAAGACACCTGACCAATGCTTACCTACTTTAGTCTGAAGGGGTTGTGGTAATAAGGTTTTTCTCTGCCATGTCTTGTCTGGATTGGTTTAAATATAAAGCTTGCAGGATCAAAACCTTTAATGTTGTGACCAAATTTGATCTTTGACCCTTGTGAAATGAAAAGGAAGACACTTCACCAATTTCTCCCTGCTTTTTTTTCAGTTGGGGCCGCAGTAAGGTATGCTTGTGCCAGGTTTTGGCTGCATTGGATAAAATACATGCAGTAAATGCATATTGCATGCCAAAAACCTGAATTTGGCAACTAATTTTGACCTTTAATCCCTGGAAAATCGAAAAGAAAACGTCAGACAATGCCTACCTGCTTTAGTCTGTAAGAGCTGTTGTAAGACGTCATTTTGCCAATCCTTGTGTAGATCAGTTGAAATACAGAGAGATGGCAAGTCAGAATCCTACTATCAATTTGAAATCGGTAACTGTCTTTTTTTTCTTCTTTTTTATGACTCCAAGTCGAGGTTTTCTTCATAGTCGAGGTTCGTGGAAGAGCTAGTACACTGAACGGATCAGGATGTACCAAACAAAACCAGAATGCAAAACACGCATGCATGGCGTGGACAAGATGGATACAGAAGGAAACTCCAAGGAAACTTTAAGGAAGGAAAACTGTAAAATTGGAAGGAGGAGGGATTGCAGACTTGGGTATTTCGTTCGTATTCATCGTTACGTCACACATTGAAAGAACACCTTCACATGAAACCATGTAAAGCAATTGTCATTTGTGAATTGTCAGATGCAGATAATGGAAAAAAAAAAAACTATAAATTGATGGTATAAACAAATCTTGTGTAAGTAGCTAAAACTGTGTCCTGGGAATTATGACTCACCCTGGAGATGAATTAGTTTTTTTTTTGTTTCAGTGAGAAGATAAACACACTCGTAGATTAGTATAAAGTTTAAATTTTCCTTCCTGTTAAGACTTGAATGGGGTTTTCTTATTGAATCAAATTAAATTTGCTGCTTGAACTGAGAATAATTTTTTTCAACCAGTTGATTGTCAAAAGAAAGATAGCCCTCTTGCTTAATCTCTTATTCCTTTTATGGCAGTTGACAGCCGACTGGACCTGCTCTGAAATCCTCGATGAGGAAGCAAAAACTCACCCAATGCTCAAGCCTTTCAAACTCTTTTCTGAGAAGGTAACCTTTCTAATATATATATATATATATATATATATGTTGTGTGTATTGTTGCTGAAATGTTATTTAGGGGTTAAATAATCTTCAGTATAATGGCAGGTATTTAAGTATCTGTTTAGTTAAGCGTATCTTACTATACGTGAATAGATATGTGTTGCATATGTAATCGATAGTCGTTCACCTCTCGAGTGTTTCTCTTCAGACCCATATTCCTATCTTGTTCCATGTATTCTTCCGTTTCTTTCGTCTCCCCATATGGTGAGAGCGGCTGTAACTGCCCAAAACTGCATCCCGGCATAGCACCTGTTCGTGGCAAAACGCCGGATCACAATGCGTTCATGCCCATCGAATATGCCACCAATCTGGGGGTGAGCATAAAACACGTCACAATACAATCCCACCCCCTTTATAATGCCACCAATCAGGGGGATGCATCAATCAGATCAGAAAGTCATGATGCTCCCAAATTAAGCAGCCAATTGGGGACAACGCACAGGGATCACAAGCGACCGAAGGCAGAGCTACACGTTAGGCCGTAAAAGAGTAGGCTCATTTGTGGCTCTTGGCTCTTGGGTGTTTCATCACCGATGGCTGTCTTGTCATCGTCGCTTCCCTGGAGACCGATTGCTATGCTGGACTCACCCACCGATCAGCGACTCACCCAATTTGAACTTGGGCTTCCGGGTTGGACCGTGTGACTGTATTATATATATATATATATATATATATTCTCAAAAGGTTTGTGATTATTATAAAATTAATAATTGACATTATGTGTAATCTGATTCCTCAATTTGTTCAAAAGCAGACTGTTCACCCTTTCTCTTTATTCCTAAGTCCATTAATGTCACATGTTTCTTTGTGCAGGAAAAGGAAACGTACCGCTGGCCAATCAAGGAATCCGTCAAAACGATGCTGGCATTGGGTTGGATGATTGAGCGCTCACGTGATGCCGATGCTATGGCAACCCAAATGAAGACCCAAGCCTCTCAGGTGAGAGTGAAATCTGTATTGGTTATTGGTGAAGAAGCATTGCTACAATATGACTCTGTGGATTTCCCTTGAGACCAGCAAACATTTCAAACTTGAAGATAACCTGATAACCACACTGTTTTGCCCTGGTAACTATGGATAGGCTCATAACCACACTATTTTGCCATAGTTACTCGGGATAGGCTGATAACCACACTGATTTCCCCTAATTACTATGGATAGCCTGATAACTACACTGTCCTAGTTATTAGGGATAGCCTGATGACCATATTGATTTACCTGAGTGCAAGGCAGAGGTTCTCTAATCAACTAATCCAATGTACTATCATTTAGCACTGTTTTTACCATTAAAGTAAGTTTATTCAATCAATCCATTCGTTTTCATCTCCATCACCTCCACTTTGTATATCTTGCAAACATGGAGAGTTCTTCTAAAACAATAAAAACTCAACCAAAAGCTTGAATCATATCTCAATCTGTTATGTCTCCGAACAAAGTTTGAGATGTAAAACGAAAGTGTTAATATTTGTAGAGAAATTATTTTATTCAAACAAAGTATGGGATGCACGGTGCATTATCCACTTTACACCACACTTCGATTCTCAATATCATATCACTGAGTCATTCATTTTGGTTACAAAGTTATAAAATTATTTTTCTGACCATTACCTCTGAGCTTGAATATTGTCCTTCACAATATGTACATAACTCAGTTTGGTTTGTCATGAGGATAAATCAGTTAATGTAGTGAAGCAATTTTGAATTGTGGATAGTGAGTGCATGCTATCCCGATTGGGAGTTTGTTTAAAAGAAGACTGGCCTTTGCGTTCGCATTGTGTGGATTATTAAATGACAAAGCATTGTTTCCCAAAAATAAAAACGATTCTGAAAATGACTTCATGCTTTCAATCACCAACGATGGAATTGTGTAAAAGCTCTTTGATTTTCAACTCAATTAGACTCATTTATTTGGAAGGTAATGACATCTACTTTTTGCAAAAGCTTGAATTGGTTTTCTCCTCAAATCCTGTTGGTAATTTGAAAATTAAGTTATCACGACTAACTAGTTTAGCTCACCGGCAGGCAAGGTTCAGGTCCAACATTTGGACCACCGAGCGGTCCTCATCCGGGACCGTGCAGGCCTCGTGAGCCATCTAGGATCATGCAGGCCCCGTGAGCCTCGCCTTGAATGTGAGTTGGCAGGCCTTCATTTTTTTTAATGTCAATCATATAGTTCAAAATAGAACGAGTTAGTTTGTGATCTGTTAGTAATGCTAAGTTTGGTTCAAATTCACCTTAGTCCACAGTAGACTTGTCGGTCCTGATGATACATTGCTCAGTACAAAGGAAGATTCAGGAGTGGTATTTACTAGAGTCCTCACATGTATTTTCAATGTTACTAGATGACCTGTGAACCCGTTGGGTTCCCGTTATGACAGCAGTCGATAAAAAAACATCATTTCAAGAAAAAAAAAAGATAGCTCCAGCGAACTATCCCGCTGAGGTTGTTTGCATTGATCAAATTCTCCCAAAGAGTACTTGACTGAATCGGGAATTGATTTTTTTAATAATTTTTTTTGCCCTATTTTAATGAAACTTGATACTGCACACCGCAGGAGAATGGTAAGTAAGGTGGCCCTAAAATTTTTGCGCTATCGTGTACCGTTTTGCCTGTATTTCGGGAACATACATACATATACATACATATACATACATACATACATACATACAAGAGGAGAGTTTTAGTAATATATAGAAGATAGAAGATAATGGAGCCTTCTCTATCAGCCTCTCTGACAATCTAAACGGTATTCATTCATAAATGCCTTTTAGTGTTTCCTTCATCCATTACACATTACCCAGCTCATTTGTTTCTCAATAAATGATTATTTAGTTTTGTTTTTCCCAATTGTGTCTTGCCTTCACTTAATACTTGTTGTCTCTTTAAGACGAAGGCCCAGACATTCCATTGGTTGGTCTGCTGAATTATCGAGCTATCTTTCTTTGTCATGATCTCAACCCAAACATCCTCTTTTGCCTCGTCTTAATAGATGAATAATTTTTATACAGATTGTATTTCATTTGGTATGCTTACAGACACCAACGGATGGTTACACACCCCGACCGGCAGACCTGAACACTGTCACACTGTCCCGCGACCTCCAGGTGAAATGCATGAATTGATAACATAGCTCTGAACATGTGCATTGTATTTTTTTTCTTTGGAATGCATCTTGTTGTGTCATTTGTTTTATAAAGCAAATTAACTCTCAGCTGAAAGGTGTATTGTTCGGCCTCATGGTTTGAGGCCTCATGGTTTGGTCAAATTGTTTTTGATGTAGCTGTTCCCCACTGCGGAATGTTTCCATTTTAAGATCACTTGTTGTTGGGTATTGTTTCCAGACCTTGATTACAGTGTTATTCAGAAGAGAAACCATGACAACACCTTTCACAGCCTAAACTATCATCCTCATTTGGCCTTTACTTTCTGAAAATCGTCCTTGACTCGTTTACGTCATTGTGTTTTAGTCCATTTGAGGGAGAGTATCATTTTCTGTTCAACTGTACTTTTGTTCCAAGCTTTTGTCACCACGTGCTGAACAGGTTCAATTGGAGTTTGTATTTCCTAGTTGTTTTTTTTTTATTCATTCCATTATATATTTTTATTCCAGATATGTTGATGTATTTTTCCATTTTTCATCTCATAATATAGGTAATGGGTACTGACTGATAGGTCAGGTGAGGTATGGGAGCATGTGCCGGAGCAGCGCGTCGCTGCGTCCACTTTCCGCCAGTACTCCAGGGGCTTCCGCCTGGCCATTCCCCAGGTAGATGCCTGGTCCATCCTCATCTCATTGAGATGCCAATTAACCTGCTGCAACCATGAGGCACATAGTGTCGGCCCGTTGACCTCCTCCACTCACGAGGTGCCCTCGCTGAGAGAATCTGGTGAGCAGGATCAGCATCAGGAAAATGAGCCACATGTCCATACAGCCGCAGCTGGTGCTCACAGACTATACAGTAACACATCTTATCTGTGTCTCTCAGCAAATGCTCGTTGGACGCAAAATCTTACCGGCGATATCCAAGGATTCTCCAAAGAGACCTGGTACCGAAGGAGTTAAGTCTTTGTCTCAGATCCTTGGTTAGAGTCCAAGTCTCACATCTGTAGAGCAAGACTGGAAGCACCAGGACTTAAAGACTCAGACCTTCCATTCTCCTGCATCGGTATCGACAGCGCCACATCCCATGATCCAGTGCATCTATGACTCCCAGGCCCGATCCAGACGTCATCTATGATATCAAGGTCAAAGATCTTGACATTCCCAAACGATGCACCGCAGCTTGATCTGTCAACCTCCTTCCCAAAAAGCAGTCCATACAAGTGCTGCTGTTGGTGGTTGTATGGCAGCTTAGGTGCCGGGTAGCTATCATTTCTTGAAGCGCAACTGTGTCGCTGATGCAGTGCCCCTCTAGCAGTACACACACTGGAACTGGTACTCATTTTGCCGACCTCAGAAGGATGACAGGCTGAGTCAACCCCCTGGTGTATTAATTCAGCGGCCGGGGGCTTGAACTCAGGACCCTAGGATCCCAAGCCGCCACCCTAATCACTGAGCAACACCAGGCTTGTACAAGTGCTAAAAAGAAATGGAGGGGGCCAGTACACTTCCCTGACGAACTCTAGTAACAATTGGAAATAAGTCAGCGATGGAACCACCACATCTCACAGCACTCTCAGAACCAGAGTATAGTTCAGAAATCAGATTGATCAGTCTTGGTGGCACCCCACAAAGACCAAGAATCCTCCAGAGGGCATCCCGATTCACTGAATCAAACGCTTTGTGGAGATCAACATTGGCTGCAAGCATCCCCTGCTGAAACTGTCGCCTGCATTCGGTGAAGACCTGAAGAGCAAGGATAAGGTCAGTCGTTGACCTCTTTGGTACTGTATATCCAGACTGCTCTTGGCGCTGGTGCTCAAGCAGATGGTGACAAACGCTATCAATAATTATCCAAGCAAAGACCTTGCCTAGCACAGCACTGACAGCAGCATCACCCCTTGACAGTTGTTGCAGTCCTTGCGATCACCCTTCCCTTTCCAGAGAGGACCAACAAGGCCTCCCAGTCAGTTGGGATGATGTCTGTATTCCAGTCAGAGCACAGAACTGCATGCAATGACATGAGTACAGCATTTCCACCAGCCTTGAGAAGTTCAGCATGGATGCCACAGATCCCAGGAGCTTTACCCCATTTCAACTGGTTCACCGCAGCCTGTGTTCACAGTTGATGGAGGGTCAGTAGTAGGGATAGCTACACACGTGACATCCAACTCAGCAGCTGGTGGGTCAGCCTGATACAGCTGCTCAAGGTAACTGGCTCAGCAGGCCTTCAATTCAGTCGCTTCTGTCAAGAGCTCACCACCCTCCGTTCTCACAGCAGTGCACCGAGGGACAGGCTTGGAGGAATGCAATGCACTTATTCCTCTGTGAGCAAGACAAGAATCACTTTGCCACAGGTGATGCTTTACCCCTTCACAGTTTCCTCGCAAAAAAGGCTCCTTATCCACCCTTAGTGCACATTCAGTTTTACGCCTCAGCTCCCTGAACAGCTCAGTTCTGCCATTAAACCTGGCCCTGCAACTCTGATCATTGGTATCCAGTGTTCTCTGGGTGACAAAGTTCCTTTTCGCCTGACAGTGAGTTCCAAGGCAACCATGAGCAACATCAAAAATGGTGGTCTTGAAAGTACTCCACAACTCTTCATGATGCCCCGAAACACCCAGACCCCCCGCCCCCCAGATCCCCACTCAGCTTCTTCACAAAACTCTCTCTTGACCTTTTTTAACATCCAGCCTAGGCTGGGATGGTACCATTCTCCTTGATTTGAGCTGCAACTTCAGAGTTGTACAAGCCTGTGGTCAGTATTGAGGAACTGAGCACTCTGATAGATCCTGCAGTTCTGGAGCATCCTCCAGCGACCATCAATGAGTACATGGTCAGTCTCGTTTGCCATACCACTAGCATTGGAATACGAAGTTCAGTGAAGTGGCTGTGAGCATTGAATTGACAAACCAGCCACCCTCAGTCCACGACTTCTTGCAAAGTCAAGGGACATAGTGCTATTCTGGTTCACAATGTCAGACCCATGGGGACCAACACGTGTCTCATAACCATCCCTATCAGTGCCAGTCGATGCATTGAAATTCACGAAGACGAGAAGAGTATCTCGTCGGGGGCATTGATCAACCACGAACTGTAGCATGGCATAGAACCCCTTCTTCACCATGTAGCATGGCGAGATCACTCGCCTCAATCGGAGCATATACAGAAACCAGGGAAATGACACCCAGAGAGTGACAAATACTCAGTCTTGTTGACCAGTGTTACCTCAATTATCGTGGGAGTAAGCTTATTGGATACAGCTACAGCAACCCCTAGCATGTGGTAACCATTAGACTGGCTAGACCAGTAGTAGGTGCAACCACGCACTGCACCATGATATATCACCACTACCCGGGCTCTGAACCTCAGAAGTGTTGTTATCCTGATGTTCAAATGCTTGGGCTCAGATGACAGCAGAGATAGGTAATCATCCTCTCTTTCAGTGAGGACATTCTAGGCACCCCCCCAAAGGGACCGCCTCAAGTTAACCCGAGGAGAGCACCGTCTGGTGGACGACACCTCAGCACCACCCCGACAAACACCACTGCAATCCGACCCAGCTAGTTTTCCCCATGGTTTACCTCCTATCATCAAAGAATGGGGGCAAGGAAGGCTTTGCCACATTCCCATCGTAAACAGGAAGTACTCCAATGGAGTGGGTTTTCTTAGTTTTATTTGTATTTTTTGTGTATATTGTGGAATGAAGCATTTTACGGTGGGCAGAGTGAAAATCCTGACACCAATCGCCAAGAGAGAGGTACCCAACTGCACGAGGATGTCCACAGATATAGTTGGGCACCAGATATGGATGGCCATTGGTTCACAAGGAGCTCCTCCACCCTTTGACAGGTTTTGTTTTTAATCCTGCTGGGTGTCCATATCCACACACCCTCCTCACTAGGAAACCTGGTTGTGGAGACGGTTTAGTCACCGACAACCCAACCATGAAATAGGATAGGACAGGTTAACATGGTACCTGTAGAAAGTCACAGATTTTATCTGGCCTGACCGGACTGACAAACACTGATACTTCGGCGATCAATGATGGTTACTTTGATTTGCTTCTAATCATTGAGGTTTTATTGCAATGATTGCAACCTATAGAGGCAGACAATGATTATCCCCATGCTTTTTGAAAAAAACGGAGGATATTTCAATCTGGTCTGTTCATCTGTCCGTCTGTCCGTCTGTCACACTATCTCCTAAACAGTTGTGCAGAAATTCACCAAACCTGGTAGTTATGATCACCACATGGCAAGAAGTTTTGGCCCCGCCCTATGGGTAAGGATCGAAAGGTGAAATCCCCCAAAATGAAATCATGGGCACTGTTTTAAACATTTTTAAAATGAAAAGTTGAATATGCAATGAACAATGGGGATGCATTAAATACGTAATGATTTTTTGGATTTGACCCCCAGTTCATGCCCCCTTTGGGTCAAAGGTTTCAAAACGGGGGAAATGTTTTTTTAACTCGGTATTTGATATTGGGTCATTCCTGGTGGAACTTTATGCCATCTTTCAACTTTGCTTGAAGGTGGAAGCGTGGGGATTTGCGATGGTGCACCATCAACTTCGCTTTAGTTTTATGTTGCAACATTCAGTGGATCTCTAAAGACCCGCCAGGCAGAAAGGGCCTGAGAGGTCCCTCTTAATTTGTCTATGTGCTGACGATTAGGTCATACAGTTGGGTCATACTTCCCGTGGTGACTCTCGGGACATGAATCAGGGGGCCAGGGAACGTCCGAAGGCACAACCAGTACCTTGACCAGAATGAACCACTGGAGCAGGGAGAAGCCGGAGGCAAAGAGCTTTCGTGCCATGCGCTCCTCTTTTATTAACTCCCCTTTGGGTGGCCTCTCAGTCTGCTGGCCGCTCTGCGTGGACAGTCACCCCCACCTTTTCGGAGCTGCGTGGTCCCATGTGTTTAGTCCTCATGCAAACAATGTGCACCAATGTGGCTCTCGACGTCGCTGGTATCATGTGCAGGTACCTGCCCTGACTACTTGTTTCATGAGGCACCATGCGCTGTTGTCCTCTCTCGGCCACGTGGACCCTTGGTGCTGTTAATGCAAATGATATATACAGACAGATCACATTGGGGAAAACCACATAAAACACAGACATGGGGAAATCTGGAGCATAGACACGAACAATGTGGGAAGAGAGGATAAGAGCTTTTCTAAAAACCTCATTCGACACAGCTTCGCCACTACTTTAATCACACGCGCTTATGATAAAATGTACTTTAAAATAACCATTATAATTTATTCTCATTTCACCCTTCAGAAATATCCATAAAAAAATATTTTGTACAGTCATTTACCATAACATGATTGATGACTCGGATATTTGTCCACAAACCCGAATCCCCAAACCACGCTACAAACATAGTCTATGGCTGAACAGCTGGCAGAGAATTACCACAACACCTGGGCAAAGAACAAGAAGATTGAGCTTGATGGGAAAGGTATGATATGCAATAAAATTAAGACTTTTGTGGATTGTCTGAGCATTGTGTACTTTTGTGGAGCTGCTGACACTCAAGATATGAACCCCACTGACTATCTGCGTTGAATTACAAACTTCTCTCTGAGGAATGGAAACAAGCTCAGCTTGAGATAACCTTCAGTGATCTCATAAAATACTACATGTATGTGATTATATACTGGACTTAATAATACTCCGATTTGTCGCATTTAACCAACATTTTCCACCAAAGAGATATGACAATCACGTGTTATTTTGGGATGTAATGTTTTTCACTTAACAGCTTTAACAAGTACGTAGGACACAACATTCTCCTTCATTCGTGATTTCCATATCTTTGGCTCCTATTATGAAGGATGATTGTTTTAAACACTGTTTTGTATCTGCTAAATATTTTTCTCTGCTTGTAAAGTGACTCGATCTGCCTTTGATGGGATAAACGTTGATGTTAAGCTATGTTTGCCTGACAGGTGGAGGGACTCATCCTCTCCTTGTTCCATACGACACACTCACGGCAAAGGAAAAGGCCAAAGATAGAGAAAAGGCTCAGGAACTGCTCAAGTTCTTCCAGATGAATGGATATGCCATTACACGGTCAGTGCAACGCAGAGCTAAGAGGTGGACAATATGTGTCCGGTGGACTCGGTATAGGGGCACGTATGTATGACTGATTCTGGCCATTGTCCCATTCCTCAGGATTCTGAGCACATATTAACTTCAGACTCACAAATATAACTTTTTTTTTTTCATCTGTTGTGTCAAAACCTCAGCGCAGAATTTGTACTTTCAGAACAATGTCACAAACCCCCGAATTTCTTTAATTTATTGATGTACAACCCGATGTAGGCCAAACTTGCATTTATTAAAAAGATCGCAGATAACACGCAGACGTTGGGCCACCATTGGCAAAGGATCAGCAAAGTTCGGAAGCGGATTTCTTTGGAAATCAGCAAAATTCGGAAGCAGCCAAGCAGATTTATAGCGCCAGTCCAACATTGGCAATATGATGTCAACGCGACGTCGATTTGCCAATGTTGGGCACGGTGATGTACAGTGCAAGGCAACTGATGACTGTCTTTCCTTATTCCCTTCTTCCCCCACTGCTTTATCATACATTTATGCTCAGATAAGAATATTCATGAAAGTCCCTCCCCGTTATATAGTGTAGTAGATCGTAGAAAAATCGTGCAAATTATGATACAAGCATCAAATTTGGCATTTCTGTCTGCAGGGCTTTTCTGATCAAATCTGCCCGATTGGCCATTTGAAAATCCAAATTTTGAAAAATTTGAAAAAAAAAAAAACTTCAAAAAAAATTTGAAGTCACAGCTGGCTGAAATTCTTGAAGCGCAAGTGAACATCCCAGACAGAGAACCAAGGGGAGATGCAGTCATCATTGATGCTCAGCACTTATCATGCCCTACCTCCACGCACTTCAAAGATATTTGATGACTATGCGAAAAGACATCATCCCAAAGGTGGAATCCTATGGTGCCAGGTACAAGAGGGTGGACGTAGTGTTTGATGTGTACAAGAAGTCAAGTCTGAGTCCGAGGCAAGGTCAAAAAGGGGGCAAGGAATCAGAAGAAGAGTGACAGGAACCAGTAAGACCCAAGTAACTGGAGAAGCTTTCTTCGGATGACAGCAACAAGACTGAGCTGTTTCACTTCCTTGCGGAAAAGATGTGTGAAGCACAGACGACAAGCACAGTCATTGTCACAAAAGGAGAAGATGCCATTAGCAACACAAGGAAGTCACTGGATGCTGTGTCTCCATGTTGTCATAAGAAGCTGACACTCGAATATTTGTACACGCCAGGGATGCAACGACGGATGGTAGCAATTCATTATCATTAAGGCTAATGACACGGACGTACTAGTCATAGCATATCTGTACTGCCATCCTTACAGGAACTAGGTCTTGAGAACATGTGGATTGCCTTTGGCCAAGGAGCCAAGGCGCGATGGATTCCAGTCCATGAGGTAGTTTCTGAAATAGGGTCTGAGAAAGCTAGAGGGATCCCATACTTCCATGCGTTCACTGGATGTGACGTCGTGTCTGCCTTCCCGGTAAAGGAAGAAAACTGCATGGCAGACTTGGAACGTCTTTGATGATGTTTCTGAAACATTCACCAATCTCAGCCAGCATCCAACATTGATTCGTGATCTTGACTTTTTGAAGTTTTTTTTTTTTTAATTTTTCAAAATTTGGATTTTCAAATGGCCAATCAGGCAGATTTGATTAGAATCCCCTGGAGAACAAAGTGCCAAATTTGATGCTTGTATCATCATTTGCACGATTCCTCTCAAAAATTGCTGTTATCTGCCCCACTAATACAGGCTACTCATAATCACTAGAAGGTTCTGCATTGGAAGTAACCAGAAATTTCCCAAACCTTCTCAATTTGTTTTTTTTTTGCCCACATGGCTTAAAGTCAAACTACCATATTATAACTTGTCACATTTCTACTCCACTCAACTTTCAAAATAAACATCTCACCACAACAAAGCTTAAAAAGTCTCGCATAATAATAAAAAAAATTAATTCCATACCGGATCATTGACATACAAGAGTTAACATTGCACTGTTCCAATATACCACCGAATTGTCTTTTGTAAAGCATTTGTTAAAGTGAGATTATGATATGGATGAGGTTGAAAATAGACAAATGGAGGAGATTATGTTCTAATGAGTGGATATCATTATGCTTGTACACAAAGTACAAGGACATTAACGAGAAGAAAATAGACAAATGGATGCGGTATAAAGGATTGGAATATAGAATCTCAACATCACGAGCCTTGCTCTCAGACAGGAATGCTAAACAATTCATACAATTTTGATAGGTGGTCGATTGTGTGTCGCTATTTCAGTTGTTCTATATATTTTTTAAAGCCTAAATATAATGCATGACATTATTCTGTCAAATGTTGGTGTGGTTTTCCCCATCACCTAATTTTTCCAATAATTCCAGCAATCTGTGTGTGTGTGTGTCTGTCTTTCTGTCTGTTTCTCGCCAACCACTGGTCCGATCTAATTGAAACTTGCCAGGTATATTGCTGGGGACCTGAGTATGTGCCTTTTCAAGGTTTGATATTAATCGGACAAGTGGTTCCCAAGTTATGGCCATTTATTTACCAAACCAATGACAGGACATGTTGTTGCGTAGGCGTGGCCGATGGGGAAAGGACGCCATTTAGTTACCAATGACAGGACACGTTGCTTGGCGTTTTGCACCCACAGTATCTATCTTCTATCTATAATTCCAGCAATCTCTATTTGTTTGCCTTTCAAAAGGTTTGAAATTAATCGGACAAGTGGTTCCCAAGTTATGGCCAAGTTAGAGCGCGTTCCCCATTACGGGTTACAACGTACGGACTTCTGGATAGTGATGACTTACTGTATTCTAATAATTTCTCGATTTCTTATGCCTCAGTCCACCCTCCACCCTCAGTTCATCCATCCTCTTTTCATCCACCTTCTTCACTCCCGCAATCCTCCTGGCTCACTTAAGGCGGCACTCAAAGGAGAGATGACTGAACTTAAGGAGGGAATAGGGACTCGACTTCAAGTGATGGCAAAGCAGTTAAAAGGTATTAAGGCAGAGGAAACCAAATACCAGAATATGTTTTGTATGGGAGACGTACCACAGTCCAGGATTGCCTCCAAATTGGCTGCAGAGCCAATGGGGTCTGACATATCTGTTACCATGGGGACTGTGAAGGGTGCCGCACACTGATGACACATAACATGTGGCCCTTATAGTGGGGAAGGATTGTTTTTGTGGGTACATAGTCAAGATTTGCGGAAGAGCTAGAACACTTAGAGGCATATTGAGCACAATTTGAGTGTGTAGCCAGATTGAATGGTTGGACAGTAAGCAAGAAAGCATCTGTATTAGTAGCATCATTGAGAGGAAAGGTGTTGGGAATACTGAATAACCGACCAGAAAACCCAATGAGTTTGGAGGAAGTGGTACAATGCCTCACAAGACATTTCAGCTGTGTTGGATTTTGACTGGCTGCGTTTGAAGATTGGATTGAACACGTTGCCATTTGAGGATCAGAGAAGAAAGGATCATGTGCGTGTAATGCATGGAAGTGTGCAGAGAGTGATGAAGATCTGCTGACAGACTTTAGAATGGTGCAGCGTGAGGACTTGGACTTAAACACGGTCATTACTTGGAAGGAGGCTGACAGACGACCAGACTGGAAGGTCTTGGCTCTTAAGCCTGACTTGAAGGTATATTGGGGACAATGCATGCCTGGTATTGGCTTAATGGTTAGGTTGGCAGGCTTGGGGTCCTCATGTCCTGAGTTCAAATCCCGCTTGGCTGTTGAATTAATTGCAGGTGGGGTTGACTCAGCCTGTCATCCTTTTGAGGTTGGTAAAATGAGTACCACCTTGCTGGGATGATTGAGCCATTCGAGTATCTTATGTCAGAGTGGTGACCTGTCCAGGATTGTGCCCAATAGCCAAGGAGACTGCTTCGGCAGCACCAATGCTCTGTACAGAGAGATTATGGTCCCGATTGATGGATAGGGACAATGTGACAGTCTCAAATTAGATGATTGTGTACTGCACCGGAAATGGACAGTGTCCATCCCAAACAAGTACAGCATGTGTGGTTATTGTTGGTACCACAGCAGAAGAATTCTGAAATCCTGGGGCGATGTCACGGACCAAAGACAATGGACCATTTTGGCATAAGTAAAATGCTAAAGAAAATCCAACAACACTTCTGTTGGATTAATTGCAGAAGAGATGCGGAGGCTTGTTGTCATAAATGTGACGAGTGCTCTGCCAAGAAAGGCCCCTCAAGAAGGGAGTCAGCCCTGTTGCAATTTTACCAAGTACGTGCACCCATGGGTGTCACTGGATGTCACGAGACCATTTAAGGAAGACCCCCAAACCGACACCTCCAGACTTTGCAACACGATGTTCAAGCCTTGCAACATGATATTGAACAGGTAACCGGTGATTGCCCGGGACCGGTTGCAACACCGGACACTGTGTGAAGACTAAGTATGATGCACCAGCAAGCAAGAAGCAATTTAAGGCAGGAGACCTGGTCTGGTTGAGCAACATGAAGCGGTGAAGAGGGCTCTGTCACAAGTTCGCAGGTCATTGGCAGGGTCTGTGCTCGGTACTGAAGCAGCAAAGTGATGTCATCTATTTGGTGTAGCAAGGACAGGGAGGTGCGGCATCTTCTTGCATTGGGACAGGGTAAGGGAATATCAGAGGGGGAATCCATTCCTGAATGGATTCAATTGGGCCAAAATACGTTTATGAAGGGGTGAATACCCCCATGCAGCATACCCATACACTACAAGAGAATGACCCAGAGAACGGACTCAGCAGGAACAAAGGGGCGGAACTGAGTAGAAAGGGGATGCGTGGCAGCCAGCGACCCGTCTACCTGGATGATTACGACCTGACAAGTCGATGTGGGGGAGAGTGGGTTTCCATTTTGTTCAATAGGTTTGGAAGACACTATTTACAACATGCCTTAACACATTGCTCTCCTCATCCCCACCTCAAGTTGGAAGAGGGAGTGAGCCACAAGCTGGCTGCCTTAGTTAACATCACCGATATCCTGTAGGCTTTCAAGACCCAACAAACTCCTTTTGGATTTGTACCATGCGAAGACATTGTGGCGGAGGGCCATTATTCCTGAATTTCGAGTTCTGTAATAGACAATTTATTTATATGTTTAGAATGTATCACATAAAATGGATAAATATGTCTCCATCTCGACCCCTCCCAGTGGAAATGAGCAGGTTACATATGTGTTCTAGGATTAAGTAGGGGCAGGGGTGACGTTAGTGATTTGGGGGCCCCATTCAAGACACAATAATGGCCCAGTGGGGGCCCTGTGAGCCCTGTCAATCTGTCATCACACTAAAATATCCATTTTGGCATTTGTCTGTCTGACGTCGATGTATTTGGTCATTACTTATGCAATCTCAACCAATTAAAACTCGCCCACAATTCACCCGGCAATCTCCGGTCCACAATCCACCCGGCAATCCACCCGGCAATCTCTGCCCACAATCCACCCGGCAATCTCCGCCCACAATACACCCGCAATCTCCGCCCACAATCCACCCGGCAATCTCCGCCCACAATCCACCCGGCAACTCCCGCCCACAATCCACCCGGCAATCTCCGCCCACAATCCACCCGGCAATCTCGCCCACAATCCACCCGGCAATCTCCGCCCACAATCCACCCGGCAATCTCCGCCACAATTCACCCGGCAATCTCCCTCCACAATCCACCACACAATCCACCCGGCAATCTTCGCCCACAATTCACCTGGCAATCTTCGTCCACAATCCACCCACAATCCACCCGGCAATCTCCGCCCAAAATCCACCGGCAATCTCGCCCACATCCACCGGCAATCTCCCACAATCCACCCGCATCTCCGCCACAATCACCCGGCAATCTCCGCCCACAATCCACCCGGCAATCTCCGCCCACAATCCACCGGCAATCTCCGCCCACAATCCACCCGGCAATCTCCGCCCACAATCCACCCGGCAATCTCCGCCCACAATCCACCCGGCAATCTCCGCCACAATCCACCCGGCAATCTCCGCCCACAATCCACCCGCAATCTCCGCCCACAATCACCGGCAATCTCCGCCCACAATCCACCCGGCAATCGCCGCCCACAATCCACCCGGCAATCTCCGCCCACATTCCACCCGGCAATCTCCGCCCACAATCCACCCGGCAAATCTCCGCCCACAATCCACCCGGCAATCTCCGCCCACAATCCAACGGCAATCTCCGCCCACAATCCACCCGGCAATCTCCGCCCACAAAATCCACCCGGCGATCTCGCCCACAATCCACCCGGCGATCTCCGCCACAATCCACCCGGCGATCTCGCCCACAATCCACCCGGCATCTCCGCCCACAATCACCCGGCCATCTCCTCACAATCCACCCGGCAATCTCCGCCCCACAATCCACCCGGCACTCCGCCCACAATCCACCGCAATCTCCGCCCCACAATCCACCCGCAATCTCCGCCCCACATCCACCCCGGCAATCTCCGCCCACAATCCACCGGCAATCTCGCCCACAATCCACCGGCATCTCGCCCACAATCCACCCGGCAATCTCCGCCCCACAATCCAACCCGGCAATCTCCGCCCACAATCCACCCGGCATCCCGCCCACAATCCACCCGGCAATCTCCGCCCACAATCCACCCGGCAATCTCCGCCACAATCACCCGGCAATCTCCGCCCACCCAATCCACCCGGCAATCTCCGCCCACAATCCACCCGGCAATCTCCGCCCACAATCCACCCGGCAATCTCCGCCCACAATCCACCCGGCAATCTCCGCCCACAATCCACCCGGCAATCTCCGCCACAATCCACCCGCAATCTCCGCCCACAATCCACCCGCACCGCATCCCCGGAATCTCCGCCCACAATCCACCCGGCAATCTCCGCCCACAATCCACCCGGCAATCTCGCCACATCCACCGGCAATCCGCCCACAATGCACCGGCAATCTCGCCCCACAATCCACCCGGCAATCTCCGCCCACAATCCACCCGCCAATCTCCGCCCACAATACACCGGCAATAAGTGTGACAGAAGACACAGGACAGAATAGCCAATTATATAACAGCGCGACGTCGCTGTGCTGTAATAATAATGACAATAGCATAATAATATGAACATCACAGTTTTGTAAAATAATAATAATATTAACAAAAATAATAGTTCAATTAATTGGCAGTAATATAAAGGATAATAACGTGATCCCCCCCCCCCCCCAATCAATGAAATTGATAAATTTCTCATTATTTTATGTGATTATAATAAGGATGACCTCCGAATCTCACCGCCAGCCGTAAACACAAACTCACACAAAAAGCTGATCCAGGGGTGTGTTTCATTACCAATCAGCTGCCGAGTCAGCCGTTCCTTATCAACCGTTTCATTTGAGTGTTTTTCTTGAGTGCTTAAGCCACTTGGCGAGCATTCTACAAGCTGATTGGTAATCGAACACACCGCAGCACTTGTTCTAGCCTAGAACCCTTCATTTGGTTCTGCTGCTTATGTCAGAAAGAAAGTTAATTCTGGGTGATTTTCACCTTTCCCCTTTTTAGGTCATCTCTTCGAGCATGACCCAATAATATGGGTGTTGAGAGGAGAGGTGACGATCCGTCCGTCCGTCCGTCCATCCGTCCGTCCGTTCACAATGAAGTTGAAGCGGGAGATCTGGTCATTAGTGATCCTGATATAGGTCAATGAGACGTACACGATGGTATGACTTTCAAGGTCACCGAAGGTCAAGGTCAAGGTCAAAGGCACGAGGCCTTTGAAGTTGCGAAATGATGATTTTCAAATTCTATCTCCTCCGCCATTTCTCAAGCGATCTTGAATTCGATGTTAGCAAATGAATGTATGGGAAATATCTAAATTTGGTCAGGCCGGATTTTCGTTATTCGCTTTCGTTTTCGTGTCACGTCACTTCAAATTTGGCAAAAAATGCGAAAAATGACGATTTTCAAAATCTATCTCCTCCTACATTTCTCAAGCGATCTTGAATTTGATTGTGGCATATGAATCTATGGGACAATATCTAAATTTGGTCGGGACGGATTTTCGAATTTCGCTTTCGTTTTCGCGTCACGTGACTTCAAAGTTTGCAAAAAACTGCCCTACCTTCAGGAGGCTATATATTCTCTACTGGGCATGGTAAAAGTTAGTGAATGGTGTCATTGCATAGCAGCTGACGTTGTCTTTCATGTCCATTCGAAAGAATACCGATATCTTCGAATACGTACACGTCACGTGACTTTGAATTTTGCGAAAACTGCTCATGTAGTTGCAAAATGACGATTTTCAAAATCTATCTCCTCCTACATTTCTTAAGTATCTTGAATTCGATTGTGGCATATGAATCTATGGGACAATATCCAGGCCCCCCTAACAAACGGACGCCAACGTTGTCAGACGGAATGAAACCCGTCATTCTTGTTACAAAAACAGCTAAAATTGATGAAAAAGCGGCCGAAATTGAAACCAACACAGTAATTAGCGTCGCATAGCAGATATAATGGAAACCAACATGTTTATTCTACACACAAGAACGGTCGTGACGGAAACAAGAACGGACAATCCCGAATAGATTGGTGGGAACGGAAGCAAGATTGGTTATTTCCGTCGCGAAACGTCCGAGAGCGAAACAAAAGCGGTTCATTCCGGTTTCTGTAGTGCGAACAAGATGGCGGATGCAGTAGAACGACGTGTTTACGGTATGTAAATTTTTAGTGCTTGTGCCTCGAAACATAAATGTAATATAGATAATATATAGTGGGTAGTACCTGATGTAGTTTTAACAATTTTATTAAACCGAATTTTGTTGTGATGATAATGTTTGGTTTGCCTGTATTTCGAGCCCCCGAGTGAAGGATCGCTAGTTGTGTTATGCCCAGTTCAACATAGGGGATCGTGTATGGGATCTTTTTACAGTTTTTACTTCATATTAACTTTGTATTTTATTGGAATTTGCAATTTATTATTACTATCAAATTTACCTCGTGCAAATATAAACAATCAATCGTCACTGATCGCTGCAGCACGGGGGCACGAATTACACTAAATGTCAGCCACACATTAAGTCAAGAGGACGCATTTGTCGCTGCTTGTATAATATCCCGTACCACAAACGGTTTTCATTAACAGACATGATATATTCAAGGCAGACTACGTTAAAGTAACTTACCATAACTTCAAGAACTTTTCAAGCCGCATTGTTTCCACATTATGGTAACCGGAATCAATCGCTTTCGCTTCGGTCTCCGCCGTTCGCGACGGAAATAACCGATGTTGCTTCCATTCCCACCATTCTATTTCGGGATTGACCGTTCTTGTGTCCGTCACGACCGTTCTTACGTGTAGAATAAACGTGTTGGTTTCGGTTATATTTGCTATTGCGACCGTAATTACTGTTGGTTTCAATTTCGGCCGCTTTTTCATCAATTTTAGCTGTTTTTTGTAACAAGAATGACGGGTTTTCATTCCGTCTGACAACGTTGGCGTCCGTTTGTTAGGGGGGCCTGATATCTAGATTTGGTCGGGCCGGATTTTCGATATTCGCTTTCGTTTTCGCGTCACGTGACTTCAAAGTTGGCCAAAAATCCCTCCTGACCCGAGAAACTACACCCTAGTAACAGGAACTCATGCAAGTTCTCGCAGAGATGACCGTCACTCCGCACGGGTGTATTTTGTTTGATATTTTCCGCTTTTTGTTACCACCAGTGTAGTCTCGTTTCATCCTCGGGCCAGGTGCTTTGATTTTATAAAACTCAACATCCTGCCTTGCACATGAGTTAGTCCATTCACTGATGAGGGGTGTTTTGTGATGGTACAATCAATTGTAGTTTGGATTTCCTCCACAATATCGATATGTATTAACATGAGGAATTATACAAGTTTTATGTTGGGTATTGTTGCATTTGTATACATTAAACAACAGCTATTATTCCACTTAACCTGCTTTCTATACTAGCCTTTCCTCGCCCCCTAATTTTGTAAAAGTCCTGTCTCATTAAACATAAGAGAAAACATGTTTTAATGGATTCATTACATCACAGCGCTTTCTTTCATTGAGATGGAGCATTCCCTTTGCGTCGCGTTAACACCACTCACAAGATAATATGTTTTGTTGGCAAAGTGAGACCCCACCCTTTGGGGGCCTCTTATTGTCTCGGGCTCCATACAATTGCACGGGTTGCATGCCCATAACGCCTCCTCTGAGTAGGGGTAAAATAGGTGACCAGGTATTCATTTAGGTTGGATGATTTTGCAGATTTGTGTCCTGTGGCTGGTTGATGAGGGCTAGGATGCCTCTGGAGAAAGGAAGAGGGTAGTGTTACATTTATGTGGTGAAAAGGAAAAGTAGGAGGAGAGGTTTACTGATTAACAGTGATAGAAGCTGTGATCTCACGTCGGAAATGCCAGGTCAGGACGTACATGCATCTCTCCCCTCCCATCATCACGAAACTCGACTTTTTTGAAGTGTTTCTTGTCCGTGGAGGAACGGAAATGGCAGTAATAGAACGATTGCCGGGAAGAAGCCATCATATTGTGGGGGTGACTTTCCCACGAGGCCGTGTGGAGGAATGAAGGGGGGAAAGAAAAAGTGGCATTCGGGACCTACTTTGTTGAGTGCTGTGGTCGAGAGGTGGGATGCTGTTTCATGGCCTACTACTTAAGGAGGAAACAGCCAACATGCCACCTCAGACTGGCCTGAAGTTGTTGTGATGGTGAGTGAAGGAGCGAATCTGGGTGTGAATCTCTCATCTCGTCTTATCTGCAAAACTCTCCTGATTCAGGGGCCCCAATTTGGTGCTGGGCTAGCAGGGGCTATCAACCCCCCCCACCCCGGTAATGATTGGTAATGATTGGCTGGGTCCCCTCTTTCTGCGGGCAAATGAGTTTGGTTAAAAGGGGGCCTTTGTGGAGGTTCTTGTCCATGAAGTGGAAGGGGTGAGAACTTCGGTCCATGTGTCAATGATAATGGATTGCATCTGTTCGGGGGGAAGGTAGACTATGCAGTGGCCTTTGGAGGAAGGCAAATGAGGCAGTCCCTTGTCTTCCTCCCCCCTCAAGCCAATTGCATCAATTTCTCCACTGAAGATAAGGACGTGGGAATTCGCTATCGGTGCTGTGTGTACGTCTTGTTTGCTGGAAATGGTCTGAGTCCAGAATGTCAAGGAGGGAAGAAAATTTTGGCGAAAGTCATTTTAAATCAATGCCAGCATTCATATGATAACTCCCGTTGGTCACGTGTAATTGCCGAGAGCGCGAGATCGCACGACCCACACACAGGGAACGTAATGATCTCCTGAGCATATCACAGTGGACCTCTGGAGCCAATATTTAATACTCTGACCTCACCTTCAAACAGGTGAGGTCATAACACAAACTTGGCTTGACTTGTACTCGGCTCGGAAGGACAACTTGCCGAGCTCGGGCACTCGGGTCGGGTAAAGCACGACTCTGCAGAACATTGTGAGAGACATGGTTGAGTGTGGAGTTACCAAGAGGCGCATATCCCCTTGTTTTTTATATTTATTCATTCATAATGTTTTATTTTAATTGGGATTTTGAAAGATTCACTTCTATTTTTTTAACCCCACTTGTACACTGGTGAGACATTCATTCACGATCAACTTGATTGAATGTTGACTTTTTCATGTATTGTGTTTTTTATTTTTTTTTTACTGTTTTTAGAGGTATGAAGGACATTGAGCTCGATGCGACTTCTATCGAAAAGCGCTTTGCCTATGGATTTGTGCAGAAGCTGATAGAGTATGTGAACAATGCCTATGAATTCATCGCGCTGCTCGGTAAGACTTGGATTGGAGAGGGGTAATGCAAGTGGAATATATTTATTGGAAAAATACATGGAAAAATAAAAGCAGCAAATGGCCTTTTAACTTTAAGTGATTTAAACACTGTTTTATTTTTTCTGTGCAATGTAGCGGATGCGGGATCAGCTATATCAAAGGACCAGCGCTCATCTAATGAACAGGAATTGAAGTTTTTTGCAAAGGTGAGAGCTAGGACTATAAAGTCACCATACTAGTGTCCTCATGGGGTTACCATCATTGGAGATTAACAGCAAATGTGAGTAAGTGAAGGGGTGGGGGGGGGGGGGGGGGGGGGGAGCAGTTGGCTGGAAAACACAAAGCAAATTAGACTTAGCAAGCACTTCTTCCTGAGACTTTTGCATTTATCGCAGACCTTGGGTGTAACACTTTACCATATGCTGTTTATTACCTGAGCATGTACATAGATGTTTCACCATTCTTTGATAATGTATCCAGATGATCCAGAATCTGATGTATTGCCATTCAGTACAAACAACCATGATATGTTCACTCTTAACAGGTGCATGAGGAGTGTGACGGGTTTTTATATTTTAGCAGTTTTCTCAAATAGAGGATTGGTTTGTGACTTGTAAAGGATGTTTGGATCTCAGAGTGGTATTGGTGAATGTTGTGCAGGTGGTTCTCCCACTCATCGATCAGTACTTCCATAACCATCGGCAGTACTTCCTATCAACCCCAGCACGGCCGATGCCTGGAGGTAGTAATGCATCACCACGTGAAAAGGAGATGGTCGTGAGGTAGGGACTGGTTTCTTTATTTTATTTTTTATAACTTTCACTTATATAACACTTCCTTTATAAGTATTCTCTATTTTCTTTCTCTCATCTACTTCCCTAATTGTTTTGTCTCATTGTTTTTACTATATTTGGCTTTCTCTAACTGTTAATTATTGAATGGTTTCTAAAATATCTTTCTCTCTCTGTTTTTCTCTTTTGTTTTCTCTGACTGGTTTTATCGAACAAATTTCTAACAATCCTCTCTTCCAGTCTTTCTAACAATCTTTTCCAAGAGTTTTTCTAAATATCTTCTCTAACAGTTTTTCTAAAAATCATCTATAACAGTTTTTCCAACAATCCCCTCTGATTTTTCTAACAATTTTTAACAGTTTTTTTTTCACAATCCTCTCTAACAGTTTTTCTAACAATTTACACAGTTTTTCTAGCAATCCCCTCACACAGTTTTTCCAAAATTTTAAACAGTTTTACTAACAATCCTCTCCAACAGTTTTTCTAACAACCCCCTCTATGATTTTTCGAACAATTTTAAGAGTTTTTCAAACAATCCTCTCTTACAGTATTCCCAACATTAGTCTCTTACAGTATTCCCAACATTCCTCTCGAACAGTTTTTCTAACAATCTCCTCCATAAGTTTTCTCGAACAATCTCCCTCTATCAGTTTTTAGAACAACAGCCTGGTTGGCTTAGTGGTTAGGGAGGCGGCTTGGGGTCCTAGGGTCCTGAGTTCAAGCCCCGTTTGGCCGCTGAATTAATACACCAGGAGGTTGACTCAGCCTGTCATCCTTCTGAGGTCGCAAAATGAGTACCAGTGTACTGGTAAGGGACACTGCATCAGCGGCATAGCTACGTCCCAACCAATGATGCAACCAGCAGCCACAGGCTGCACTCGATAGAGAGAGAGTTTTTAGAACAAACTCCTCTATAAGTTATTTGTTTTTTTTTAACAATCCTCCAAACAGTTTTCCCAGTATTAATCTCAAACAGTTTTCCCAACAATCTTTAACAGTTTTTCTAACAATCTTTAAGACTTTTTTTATATTTTTTTAAACAATCCTCTAACAGTCTTTCTAACAGTCTTCTCTAACTGTTTTTATATATAAAAAAAAAAACTTTTAAAACATTTTTTTAACAATCTTCTCTGTTTTATTTTTAAAAAATTTAAAAACAATTTTCTAACAATCTTCTCTAACTGTTTTTATTAAAAGTCTTCTTTAACAATTTTCTCACAATCCCCTTTATCAGTTTTTCTAACAACTTCTGGAACAGTTTTTTCTCTTTTTCCCCTCATCAATCTTACATACCCCATCCATTATCAAGGTTAATTTTTGAATGGTTTTCCAAAACAACTTTTTCTCACTGTTTTTCTCTTATTTTGTTTTCTCTGACTGGTTTAAGCCTGGTGTTGGCTCAGTGGTTAGGGTAGTGCTTGGATCCAAGGGTCCTGAGTTCAAGCCCCTGGGCCACTGAATTAATACACACCAGGGGTTGACTCAGCCTGTCATCCTTCCGAGGTCGGCAAATTGAGTACCAGCTTGCTGGGATAATTGAGCCATTCGAGTATCCTGCACGGAGTGCGACCCGTCCAGGATTGTGTCCAACAGCCCAGGAAACTGCTTCAGCAGCACCAACACTCTCTGTAGAGAGTATGGTTCCAATTATTATTATTTGTTCTGACTGGTTTTATTGAACAAATTTTGAACAATCTTCCAACAATCTTTCTATCTTACTTACTCCTTCCATTAAGGCCCTGTCACACCTTGACGATTTAGCCAGCGTATGCCTGACGTATGCAAAATTTGGCTAAAACGCTGGCACACGTCGAATACGTTATGGGTAAGTTTGTATACGTTAAGAGCAGCTGGCATACGTCGTACGCTGGCATACGTCGTAGTACGCTGGCATACGTCTTTGTAGCTGGCATACGTCGTAGTACGCCGAGGTGTTAGACAAATTCCATGCTTGAATTTTTCGACGTTATGCCAGCGTATGACTCAACGTTCCGCATAACTGCTGGCCATAAGTTGTAGGCACGTTACGCGATCGTTGACACACTCGACACACGTTACTTGTAAGTTACTCATAAGTCGAAACACGTCGAGGTAATGTTTAGCGTACCCGAAACTTATTTTCAATATGAGTAACTGTTGTAGGCACGTTAGCGATCGTTGACACACGTCCACACACGTTACTTGTAAGTTACTCATAAGTCGAAACACGTCGAAGTAATGTTTAGCAACCCGAAACTTATTTCTAAATGAGTAACGTGTTGTAGGCACGTTACGCGATCGTTGACACACGTCCACCACGTTATTGTACGTTACTCATAAGTCGAAACACGTCAATGTAATGGTTAGGTCAGTGTTCCAGACTCCCTGTTTTTTTTTTTTCTTTCGGTATGACGGTGATGTTAACACTTCATTTCTAGTGCGGTTATAATATAATATAATTAATAGGCTGCCGCTCAACGATTTAAATCATAACGCACATATAATCAAAGTGTCAACATCACCGTCATACCGAAGAAAAAAAAAAACCAAAAAAAAAAACCAGGGAGTCTGGAACACTGACGCTAACCATTACATTGACGTGTTTCGACTTATGAGTAACGTACAAGTAACGTATGTCGACGTGTGTCAAAGATCGCGTAGCGTGCCTACAAATTATGCCAGCGTATGCGGAATGTGTGTTATACGTCGAGTACGTCGAGAAATTTTCAACATGCTGAAAATTTCTCGACGTATGACGACGTATGCCAGCGTACTACGACGTATGCCAGCGTACTACGACGTATGCCAGCGTGCTATTAACGTATACAAAACTTACCCATAACGTATTCGACGTGTGCCAGCTTGGTTCGGCAAATTTTTCATTTGCGCATACGCTGGCTAAAACGTCAAGGGTGACAGCGGCTTCACACTTCGATGTCTAGTGCGGTTATGATTTGAATCGTCGAGCCGCAGCCTATTAATAGCCTACGCCACGTGATCGTCGGCGATACGCTCCGCGCTATGCATAAGTTAGACTATCGTTGGGCATAGGTTGTGAACGCGACAACACGCTCAGCATTCGTTGGTATAAGTTATCTATATGTGATTAAAACGTTCTATGTACGTTACTAATACGTACCAACACTTATTATAGCCCAAAAATTAAAAAAAACATCAATAGTTCAGCGTACGCCAGCGTTTTACATACATTTTGAGACCTTGCCATACGCTGGCTAAAACGTCAAGGTGTGACAGGGCCTTTAGGAAGGGTTTTTCTTTCTTGGAAAAGTAATCGATTATAATTTATAAATGTACTGCAGACTGAAACGTCACCGATTCATCTTGTGATGCAATAAAATGGGATAAAACACTGCAATGATTCCATCACAGCACTTTTATAAATCTTAGTCATTGCTAAATTGCAGTGTAAACACTTGTACTGAATACAGTATATTATACAGTATATTATACAGTATATTTTATTCAGGCATCAGGGCTCGTGGAAGCCGAGCAGAAATATTTCTTGAAAATAAACTCCAAACCCTCTCTATTACCATTTACCTCTCCACTACGATACAGCAACTTGAGATATTAGTTTCACCCGAAGAGGATGCAAGACAGTGTGTGTGTGTGTGTGTGTGTGTGTGTGTGTGTGTGTGTGTGTCCACATCTATTTACTTTTAAAATATTTTTCTCTGTAACTGCTTGTCCAATTGAGGCGAACCTTTTAACATAGGAGGGACTCCCCATGGAGAATATTTTATTGATAACTCTGATGTCGTAGGTCACATGGTATGGCAGCCATATTGGATTAAAGTAAAAAATTGGACATCATTTTCTCCAAAACCACTCAACAAAAAATCTTGAAACTTGGCATGTCATCAACTCCCCATAGGGTATATAGGGTGAAATTATGATGTCATCAGTGAAGTGGTGTTCCAGTCATAATTGGTTGAATTGAAATCCTTATCCAAAAATCTGAAACTTCATATCTCTGATCTATAACTCGATGTGAGTGAAGAATTAAATTTATGATGTTCATATCCCATGACAAGAAACAATGTGACATAATAGGGTGCATGGATGATACAGGTTTTTTGGCCATAATAGCACTGGGCCATAATAGTGGCATGTTCCATATGTGAAGCGAGACTATGCGCCCTATGAGTGCTGTTCTAGTTTCTTCAGTAAATGAATAACAGTTATGATACATTTGTCTGATGTTGCTCTTTTTCTCTGTTACAGCCTGTTCTGCAGACTTGCGGGCCTCATCCGGCAACGGATATCCACATTTGGTAAAATCCTAAACTATATTTTCCGCAGAGCTGCAAAATCCTGTTTTTATGAGCAAAATTGATCTAATTTCTTTGTTACCTGCTCACGTTGTTCTCATTTCTTTGTAAATATCTATTTACATTAAGACATCTTTCAAGATCCAGTAAATATGATAGTGATCATGAAGCTTGACTAAAACTTATATGAGTAGATTGCAAAGAAACAGGAAAACATGCAATGTACCGCAGGAAATAATCAACAGGTCCAAACAAAATACTTTATCATATGCACATCTGCCACTGAAGGTGGATGGGGGTTAGGTTTTCACCCCTCTCTGTTTGTCTGTTTGTTTGTTTGTGTATTTGTTTGTCTGTGAGCAGGATATCTCAAAAAGTTGTGGACGGATTCAAAAAAATTTGGTGGGCAGGGTGGGTGTGTGTGACAAGACAAATTGATGATGATCCGGATCCGGATACTAGAATTTTTTGAGTGATTCTTCACCATTGAGGGATTGTGCCAAAAATGATATCTAACATGATATCTCAAAAAGTTATGGGGGGATTTGAACGACACTTGGTGGAAAGGTTGGGTGTTTGGCATTGACAAATTAATTCGATTTTGGTGATCCGAATCCGGATCCGAGAAGTCCTTTTATTTTTTTTAAGTGATTCTTCACCATTGAGAGAAAGGGTGAAAATGATATACTGTCGAACCTCACTATTTGTGGGGGATACATTCCTGAAAAATGCTGCGAATGTCGGGGCATCGTTTTAAAAAAAAAGGTTTTTTTTTAACATGGTCTAGAGTCTCGACTCATGGAAGAGCGATTACATGGAACAATCAAACACAACATAACAAAGGGAACAGCAGGGCAGAGGGAGATAGTCGGAGACAGACAAACAAGGGATGCAGGTAATGTTGAGGGGTAAGGGAAAATACAAAGGGTGGACAATATGTACACAACAGCAAAATTGTGTTTGACGAGTTTGTGAATTTGTCAAGGTTTGAGGAGAGGGGAGAGGCTGTTTCCTGTCTGTCAGAAGGATGAGAGATGTCATGGCAGAGAGTGGAGTCATTAGCAAAGAGATAAAGAGGATTTTCCAGAGAATCTGTGAGTATCATTGATGAAGATCAGGAGTAATGTGGGGCCTAGAACTGCATTGGGGTACTCCAGCCTTGACAGGTAGACGAGGTGAAAGGGTTCCGTTGAGAGTGGGGAGGAAGTTAGAAATCGAAGAGTGGAGTTGGCCTTAAATTCCTTTGGCATAGGCAGTCAGTTTAGAGAGCAAAGCAGGATGCCAGACTGTATCAAAACCTCAAGATATGTCCAGAGAGATGGCCCTGATCTCATGTTTGATATTGAGGGCCTCCATCCATTGTTGAGAGAGTAGAAGCAGCATCTACAAGGTAGAGTGAGTGACCAGGTCTGAATCCGAATTGATGATCTGTGATGAGGCTGTTGAAGAAAAGGAATGCTTTTATGTCAACTGCGATTACAGATTCCATGACCTGCTGATGAATTGAAGTACAGTGAGCTCATGGGGCTGCAGTTAAGGGGATCACCTCTTTTTTTTGTAATGCTGTGATGTTGGCTGATTTCCATTTTCCCAGGTGGATATAGGAGACCAGTCCTGAAGTGTAAAATAAAAAAAATGTGAATATGCTCAGCACAAGTGTCGAAGCAGGTCACACTTTATGACCTGCAAATACACGGGATCCACGAATATCGAATCCGCTAATAGCGGGCTCCAACAGTACAGCATACTATTTTTAAAAGTTGTGGATGAGTTATGACAAAACTCGGTGGATGAGTTGATCAGGTGACAAGAACAAGCCGATTAGATTTTGTTTCAGGTCTGGATAATGATCTGGCCTATCATTGGGAAACAAAATGTAAACTGTTCAGCCGAGCGGAGGTATGTGCTCTACCGAGTGCTATTCTCGAACTAAAACGTTTTTTTACTGCAACATGTTATTATTATTTGGCCGTAACATTATGGCATTGTATAATATTGTTTTTAGAGCAAACAAGTTGAACGGAAGGATATACAATGTTATAAATTAATGATCAAACTCCCCTGAGACTGTGCCTTGAGCCGTGCGTTATGAGACCAGGAATTAACAGGTAATTATGTCACCCTTGTGCTCCACTCCAGGTGCTGATGTTTCAATCGTGGTAAACTGTCTACATATTCTTGCACGCTCTCAAGACTGCAGGTACCTGTTCCAGTAATCTAGTTGTAAATGACAAAGGTACATACACGCCTCTGTCCGAGTAAAAAATATTCACCATAATTAAAACCATGACCACTTCATCTGCAAAAACAGTTTGATCTTTTTCCTCATAATGATGGTGAAAAGCTATTAAATAAACAAAATATTTGCAGGATATTTTATATACTGTGAAGTATGGTGTAGCTGTCCTTGCGTTTGTGCATTCAGCTGTCTCCAACTTCCGGTGGCTGCTTCCTACTCTGCTTTTGAAAAGCTGCACACGCAGGCAAAGCTCAACATTTGACCAAAATAAATGCATTATATCAAATGAGATGCATTTTGAACGTATAAATACAACATGGAACCATAGTTTGTTTATTAACAGGGCGTTAAGATATGACCTTGGCTGACGGGATGGCCTCGAGGTATGCACACTCGCCTCTGAGCCTTGGTTTGAATCTCGGCCCAGCTATAAACTGTCATCTCGGCGTTTCAAAGACAGGGTGATTCATCAATATGTGTGTCGTCCCTCCGATGGATATTAAACTGGCCGTTCCGTCTACTGATATTATTTGGTGGATGTTATAGATCCCCACGCTGTCCTTTGGAAAGAGTATAGGTGAGCTATCGTCAGCACCGTGGCCAAAATACAAATTTCTGTCTAAACTACTGCTGGGAATTGGGAAGGCAATGGAAAACCACCCAGTATAACCCTTGCTCAGGAAACTGCTTCAGTGGCACCGGCGCTCTGTGACAGAGTATGGTCAACATTTAAAAAGAACATAAAAAACATAAAAACAACATAAAAAAGACCGTAAACAGATAGAGAGAGGGTGAGAGGGGAGGGAGAAAGGGGGAGAGAGGAGAGTTGGGCAGAGAGGAGAGTTGGGGAGAGAGGGGAGGGGGAGAGGGAGGACAGTCTGGGAGAGAGAGAGAGGAGAGGGGGGAGATAGAGGGGAGGGAGAGAGAGGGTGGGGAAGAGACAGAGGGGAGGGGGACGAGAAAGAGGAGGGTGGGGAGGGGGAGGGCATTGGGGGGAGAGAGAGAGAGAGAGAGAGAGAGAGAGAGAGAGAGAGAGAGAGGAAGTGGGGGTAGAGAGAGGGGAAGTGGGAGATAGGAGGGGATAGGAAAGATGTTGGGGGTGAGAAGTTTCCTTCTGGATTCATCCTGTCCACCCCATTCTTCCTCACATCCATTGTTTGTCCAAGTCTCCTTCTATTTTGTCCTTCAACTTCTCTGTTGTTGTCACCCCATCCCCCCTTCTCTCTATTGTTCCTTTTGTCCTGTTGCTTCCTGATCTGTTCAGTGTTCTCGCTCTTCCACGAACCTTGACTGTATACAAAAAACTGTCATAGGTCAGCAACCATTGTGCTGGCTTGATGGGCTGAATGGTCTCTTTCTGTGCTTAAGTTCCTTGGAAGTCACCTGTTATATATTACGAACTGTGGTGCCTGTACATGCATTCGTCTGTTTCCCGTTTACGGCGACCGCTTTCTGCACTGCGTTTGAAAAGCTCAACATTCACTTTTGAAATGACGGGGAAACAAGCATGAGTAATGTTGATGCGAAATTTTATTTTGCAACCAGGATATTGTTCCCTCATTTTAGACAAATTGAACCTCCGCTGCCTGATGTTGCACCACCATTTCACGATGGGGGGTATAAATAGCTCATAGCTTTGGCTCTGAGTTAAACCAGGAGTGCAACACAATGAACGTAATTTTAAAGTCCATGAAACAATTTAAATTGATAGATTAACTTAAAACTTTTCCTGTCACTGGGGAAGGTACTCTTTATATTATATAAGAAAGAGCATGTCATTAAATCAAAATACATCACATCAAACAAAAGCAATTGAAGAGTAATTCAGATTCTTGACATCATGTTTCAATCTTGATTAACCTCATCATCCCTCACTCTATCCATCATCCTCCCCCCCCACACCCCCACACCCATCTTTACCTCAATGTACATCTTTTTTCATACTGCTTCCCTCTGCTTCCCGCTATATATTTCCTCTTTCACAGCGGTGATTTTATACATTATCAAGGTGCTGAGATGTTTTCTTCTTTCCAGGACTGTGATCAAGTCGGGCCCGGAAACAATCCGTGCGGCAATGCGTTCTTTCTTCGACTACGCATCCGAAGATCTAGAACACACATCTGAGGGTGTGCGCCTCGGTCAGGGCTCACTCACCCGCACACAGCTCCGGGCCATGGGTCAAAACATCTGTTACACGACCACAGCACTCCTTCCCATCCTCACATCATTTTTCAAGCACATTGCACAGTACCAGTTTGGTACCGTGCTCATTGGTGAGTTATTAGGGGAAAATTGAATTTTTTTTTATTTTATATCTATAAGACTTGCAGTATCCGGTAGATCATTGTCATTGCCATAGTAACTTAGTTGATGAAAATATTTTGACTTTTCCCCACAGTTGATGATGTCCAGTCCTCATGCTACAAGATAATGTCTTGTCTGTACATGATGGCGACAAGCAAGAATATGTTTATGGAAAGGTGAGTAAATTTGCAAACATTCCACTGGAAGATACACCTTTATTACAGGATCTCAGACTCATGGAGGAGTTTTTGTATGCAAAGTCGAGGTTCGTGGAGAAGCAAGAACACAGAATGGATCAGGATGTAACGGAACAAAAGGAACAGCAGAAAGAGAGGGGGGAAACACAAACAGCAGGGTTGCGAGACAAAATTGAAGGAGTCAGACAAAAAATGGAAGTGGGGAAGAATGAGGGGTTGAGGAGGATGCACGGCATGGACAAGATGGATTAGGAAGCAAACTCTCAGGAAGGAAAGACTGTAAATTTGGAAAGAGGTGGGCTTTGGGGAGCATATAAAAGATTAGAAAAGATGATGAGGAGGTAGAAAATAAGACGGTTTTGGATGGGGGAAGTGAACAGATTATATGAGATGGCGGTGAACAGCTGTCTTGAAAACCTGGAGGGAAGAATGAGATTGAAGAGAATGTGGAAGTTTAAAAAATAATATTATTTTGTAGACTTTGTCGAGGATCGTATAAGAACAAACAGACAGAACATAAAACAAGGGGACCAGGAGATAAGAGGGGTGGGAGAGGGACGCACAAAACAGTGGGGAACAGAGATGTTAGGAGATATGTGAAAGGGAGAGGTATGGGGCGGGGTACATGGGGAAAACAAGGCGGCACTACAGGGAATTTCAGGAAGGAAAACGGAATTTGAAGGAGGTGGGTTTGGAGTGGATTAACGGGGTTAGAAAAGATCAAGATTTTGAATGGGGAAGATATGAGATGGTGGTGAATAGCTGTTTTGAAGACCTGGAGGGAAGAGTGTGATTGAAGAGAGTGTGTGAGTTTGTTACAGAGGCGGGAAAAAAGAAGAATGAAAGAGTGAAGGTGAGCAGTGATTCTTGATTTTGGTAGTTTTACCAGAATGGGGTTTTTGGCAGGAAATGTAGGGGGGACAAAGCACAGACAAAGCAGGGGGGCAAGGCCGGAGAGGAGATTGTAGAAGACAGAAAGACCACCGACCTGCCTGCGGTGAGAGAATGAGAGACCCAAAGACTCGGCCTCATCACGGTAGATACCAATGATCCTAAAAGCCTTGCTTTCCACAGCATGAAGCCGAGCTCGGTGTGAGGGAGGATCACCACCCCAGAGGTGGACAGCAGTACTCCATCAGGCTGCCGATGAAAGCTTTGTATGTGGTTAGAAGCTCAGATGTGCTAAAGAAGGACTTTGCATGACGTAGGATGCTCTGTACCCACGTTACCCAGTTGCACCCACCTGTTCCTGGACTCTGTGTCCTTTTCTCCTGACAAGGTGGAGAGCTTGCTGTCAAACCTCGACTCAGATTCTACAACCGGTCCAGACGGTTGAGGACGTGTGTACGTATCAGCCCACGCGTCCTAAAAACCTGCTCTGCTGCTCTTGCTCACCCTCTCTCTGTTCCATTCTCCCTCTCATTTTCTCAAGGTCATCTGCCACATGCTTGGAAATTAGCAAATTTTACCATTCTGCATAAAAAAGTGCAAAAACAGATCCCTGCAGCTACAGATCAATCAGCCTGCTCCCAATCATCAGCAAGGTCAATGCAATCCATCATCACTTTTGATATCAAATCCTTCCGCTTTTCCAATGGTTTGATTTCTGACCATCAATTTGGTTTCAGACCAGGTCACTCCACCCTGGACATGCTGATTCTGCTTTCCCAAAAATGGATGGAGGTCCTAAATGCCAGACATGAGACCAGAGCCATCTCCCCAGACATATCGCAAGCTTTCGATAGTTTGGCATCACGGCTTGCTCTCCAAACTCTCTGCCTATGGCTATCAAGGCTAAATCCACTCTTGGGTGACTGACTTCTTCAACTCTCATAGCCAACATGTGGCTCTCAAAGGAATCCTTTCATCTCCTCTCCTGGTTAAGGCTGGAGTCCCCCAAACCTAGTGCTTTGGGCCCAGTCCTATTCCTAATATGCATTAACGATCTCTCTGACTCTCCTGAAAATTCTCTTTATATATTTGCTGATGACTCAACCTTCTGCCGTGATATCACTCATCTTTCAGAAAGGCAGGTAGCAGCCTCTCCCCTCTCTTCAGACCTTGACAAAATCACAAGCTGATCAAACACTTGGAATATTCCTTCATTCCTGCCAAATCTCACACCTTCACTCTCTCTCACACAAAGGACCATGTTGGAAACCCCCCATATACTTTCTTAACAATACTCATGAGGAAGTTCAGTCACTCAAACTCCTGTGTCTCATTATCAGCCATGATCTTTCTTGGGCACACCACATTTCAAAGTTGGCCTCCAAAGCCAGCCACCGACTGGGCATCATCTGTTGTACAAAGTCCTTCCTTGGCACACCTGAAGTCCTATCCACCTACAAGACTTTCATCCACAGCTTGATGGAGTACTGCGCTCCCCTCTGGGCTGGCACCCCGGCCTCACACCTTGCTCAAGGCCCAGTCACACCTTGACGTTTTAGCCAGCTTATGCCGATTTTTGAAAAATTTGTCTAAAACCGCTTGGCACACGTCGAATACGTTATGGTAAGTTTTGGAAACATTAAGAGCACGCTGAAAAACACTGCCATACGTCGTAGTACGCTGGCTTTCATCGTTGTACTTTGCCGTTGTTCCTCAAATTTTAGCATGCTTGAAATTTTACGACGTATGCCAGCGTATGCCTCACACGTTCCGTTACGCTGGCTATAAGTTGTAGGCACGTTATGCGATCGTTGACACACATCGACACACGTTACTTGTAAGTTACTCATAAGTCGAAACACGTCGAGGTAATGATTAGCGTACCCGAAACTTATTTATAACCTATGAGTAACGTGTTGTAGGCACGTTACACAATCGTTGCACACACGTCGAGGCACGTTATGCGTCGTTGACACCGTCGAGGCACGTTACTTGTAAGTTACTCATAAGTCGAAACACGTCGAGGTAATGCTTAGCGTACCCAAAACTTATTTCTAACCTCTGAGTAACGTGCTTTGAACCTATGTGTAACGTACCTCCAACGCATATTGACGTATGTAGACGTATTTGATCGACGTCTCGGACGACCACAGAACTTACTGAACGGTTTCTAATTTACAGCTACCGTATATGGGCGTATTGGCAGCGTTTAAAAAAAAAACAAAAAAAAAACAATAACTTCCGATATTTCGTCACGTGCCGTTACGTCACGTCCAATTGCCTCGTCAGTTTGCTCATGTCTTATTCTTAGTTCCTCCTCTGTGAATATTTCTATTTGAGGATTGTCACGTCGACGTCGAAACTTAAAAGCAAATGTCCGAATATATTTTAAAATTCGTGATAGACTAAAAAAAAAACAAAAAAAAACAACAACAACAACAACAACAACTTCAGATATTTCGTCACGTGCCTTCACGGAGCCAAGGAGAAAAAAGAAAATGTGCCTTGACGGACGAAAATAAGTTTCAGGTATGCTAAACATTACCTCGACGTGTTTCGACTTACGAGTAACTTACAAGTAACTTGTGTCGACGTGTCAACGATCGCATATCGTGCCTACAAAACTTATTCCCAGCGTAGCTGAACGTGTGAGCCATACGGCGAGTACGTCGTAAAATTTTCAGCATGCTTGAAATTCGACGACCGTACGAGACGTACCACGAAATATGACAGCGTACTTCATCGTTTTTTCAGCGTGCTCTTAACGTATATTCAACTTACCCATACCGTATTCGAAGTGTGCCAGCGTTTTAGACACATTTTTCATAGGTCGGCATACGCTGGCTAAATCGTCAAGGTGTGACTGCGATGTTGACACTTCCAATTCTCAGGCGGTTATGATTTAAATCGGCGTGCGGCAGGTTTTTAACAGGCTACGCCACGAGTTCGTCGGCGATA
This sequence comes from Eptatretus atami, assembly GCA_035128595.1. NCBI lineage: Eukaryota > Metazoa > Chordata > Myxini > Myxiniformes > Myxinidae > Eptatretus > Eptatretus atami. The sequence continues at coordinate 99,557,619 of CM068961.1, read as the reverse complement.
CGTGCAGCACGCTATGCCTAAGTTAAACCATCGTTGGGCATAGGTTGTGAACGCCGAAAACAGGCTAAGCATTCGTTGGTATAAGTTATCTATAAGACAACGAAACGTTCTGTGCCCGTTACTAATATGTTATGCATATGACAACTCGTTATGAATACGTCCGAATCTTTTAAAAAAAACATCAAAGTTCAGCGTAAGCAGCGTTTTACATACATTTTCATACGTTGCCATTGCTGGCTAAAACGTCAAGGTGTGACTGGGCCTTCAGCTTGACGCCATGGAAACCAAGGTCTTCAACATTATTGGAATCTCCTGTGCTGAAGCTGAGTCTATGGGCCTCTCACTTTCCCATTGCAGACAGGTCGATGGTCTCTCTGTCTTCTACCACCTCCTTTCTGGTCTTGCACCCTCTGCTCTTTTGTGCTTTGTTCCCCCTCCCCACAGGTTTCTGCAGAGCACAAATTGCTCACAATCAACCCCCTTCTGGTGAAACTACCAAAATCCAGGATCACTGCTAACCTCCACTCATTTGTTCCTCTTTTTTCCTGCCTGTGGAATGAACTTTCACATTCTCTTCAATCTCATTCTTCCCTCCAAGTCTTCAAGACAGCTATTCATCATCAACTCAGATCATTGCCCATCGAAAACCACGACCTTTTCTACCACTGTTAACCCACCTCCTTCCAAATTTCCAGGATTTCCTTCCTGAGAGTTTGCCTCTGCATCCATCTTGTCCACCCATGCATCCTCCTCTACCACTAATTCCTCTCCACACCCATTGTTTGTCCAAGTCTCACTCTCTTTTATCCATCATCCCTGTTGCTGGTGCCCCCCCCCAACCCCTCTCTCGACTGTTCCTTTTGGTGTTTTTCATCCTGATCAGTTCAGTGTTCAAGCTCTCCACTAGCCTTGACCTTGTATACAAAAAACATTGTGAGGTCATTAACATCCATAATGTAAATGCAGTTGAGATGGTCACTTTTCACTTTTACATCCCTCATGTAAACAACACCTTGATCATGAGAGACTTAAATGGTGACATATTTGAGATATGATCTTGTACTCTCTCTCTCTCTCTCTCTCTCTTCTCTCTCTCTTCTCTCTCTCTCTCCTCTCTCTTCTCTCTCTCTCTCTCTCCCCCCTCCCTCCTCTCCCGCCTCTTCTCTCTCTCTCTGACATACAGTATCAATCATACTCTTCACAGAGCGTTGGTGCCAAAGAAGCAGCTTCCTGAGCAAAGGTTATACTGGGTGGTTTGCCATTGCCTTCCCAGCAGTAGCTTGGGCAGAAATTTGTAACTTGGCCATGGTGTCGGCGATAGCTCGCCTACTCTTCACAAAGGACACCGTGGTATCTTTAACATCGACCAACTAATGATAGCAGACGGGATACCCAGTTTAACAACCATCCGAGGAACTACACACACATTGATGAATTGCCCTGCCTGTGAAACACCGGGATGACAGTTTATCGCTGGGTCGGCATTGAAACACATAACAGGTTAGACAGCTGAGAGGCGAGTGTGTGTGCGTCAAGACCATCCTGCAAGCGGTAGATCTGATTAATTATAGGTGAGTGTAATTCCAATGAAGTGTAAGAGATTCGAGTTGTCTGGTTGTGCGTTGTTCAAGGAGGAGAAAGTTTAACCCCTTTTGGGATGACTCCATATAATGCTGCAGATGTGATAATTGATCTGATCTACAGATAAAGTTTCAATGTCTTGATGTAAATGCTAAAGCAGACACCAAGTTATTACCCTCTTTGCAAATACAAAACCATTCCCGCTCCAAGATGAACGATACCATTATTACCTCTTCTGGTGGAGGTTACGTTTTCACCCCTGTCTGTCTGTCTGTTCGTTTGTCTGTCTGTCTATCTTTGACAAGGATATCTCAAAAAGTTGTGGACAGAATTTTTAAAGTGATTCTTCACCTTTGAGAGATAGGGACAAAAACGATATATATCGCAGGATATGTCAAAAGGTTGTGGACGGATTCAGATGAAACTTGCTGGACAGTTTGGGTGTGTGACAAGGAAGAATTTGTTCAATTTTGTTGAAGATCCGGATCTGAGAATTTTCAAAATGATTCTTCGCCATTAAGTTATAGGGGCTAAAAATGATATACAGTATAACACGATGTCTCAAAAAGTTATGGACTGATCCGGCTGAAACTCGGTGGACAGAATGGTTGTATGACAAGGACGGATTTTGGTGAAGATCTGGATCCGGATACGAGAATTTTTAAAATTCACAAGTGATTCTTCACCATTGAGAGATGAGGCCAAAAACGATATTTCTGGCATGATATTTCAAAAAGTTGTGGACGAGTTGTGACAAAACTGTGTACGAGTTGTTTAGGTGATGAGAAAAAGCCAATTAGATTTTGGAGGTCCGGATCCAGATCCGGCCTTTCAGTGGGACACAAAACATAAACTGTTCAGCCTGGCAGAGGCATATGCTCCATCGAGTCCCATTCTAGTTTCCACTGCAAATACGATATGTTTGAAGATGCATGTCACTACGTTCTGTTTGAAATAAAATCCACAATTAACTGCTTTCAATCAAGAAAATTACAAATTGAGATGATAAAACAACAACAAATTCAGATCACCAGACTCTGCAGTGGTATTGTGGTTGGAGGGACCACTCTGAGTCTGGGAGGTCATTGCTTGAACCCCAGATGAGTCATAACAAAGACTTTAAAAATGGTACGTGCTGCTTCTTTGGTTGACGCTCATCATTTTTAAAGGACAGAGCACCGACAAACAACCATAGGTTGGTATCTTTTTGGGAGGGGATTTCTCCCTCAGTGTCCTGCTGAGTGCTGAGAGACAAGCACTGCCACTCGAGGTCGCCTCGTCAGCACCCACAGAGTACAAGGAAGTTATGTCCTCCAAGGTCAATGGCCATCTTTTCCTGATGTCAATTTCTGTGTTGTCTTCTGTCTCCGTGTGCATGTGAGTGCGTGTTTTGTGGGCGTTTGTGACAGCTCTTCAGTGAACCTTAGAAATTATAACCGATGAAGTCCTGCTGGGTTACTCAATTCACCAGTTGATTAACAGATTCCTGCATTGCCTTTGTTGTCAACTACTGCATTTGCTGAACCAAGCAATTATTATTTAAAGACTGCATACTTAATTTGCTCTCAAGGGCAAAAGTTTTCTCAGGTTACTACACATATTAAACTACATGCTGCTTTCTTTTTTTTACTTTTTTCATGTTTAAGGCTCCAGTCACGGACTATATAGTCGTCATCGAAGCGAGGCCTTAAGTAAAAGAACTGTTTCGGTAGAAAAGTGAAGAAAGAGAGAATAGTGTTAGAGTTTTTGAGGAAGTAAATAAAATCTGCTTTTTGAAAAGGGGAAGGTCATAAATGTTTGGAAAGACATGAGAAGGTAAAGAGTCCCAGATTTTGGCAGTGAAGGGGAAGAAAGAAACATCATAATGACCCACCCTTGAGTTGTCAATGGGCACACAATGATCATGCGATGTTGTGGCTTGTTGAGTATTTTGTGGTCTCGCTAATGGCGGAGGTACACAAGCAGCAAGCTCTCAGGATCAGAAACTGAAGTAATACAGTATCGTAACTTTACAGCGTAATTAGAACGAAGTAAGATTAGGAGAGTTGACAAGTCGGATTACTTTGGATTCAATTCTGTCCAGCAAGTATGTGGAGCTAGAACCTCCCCAGATGTGAGAGACCACTCGCACAACATCAAAGGGATTTGATGAAAGCTCCATGTACATCAGTCTGTATTTTCCCTCATAATGTCCCTCTTGCAATTTTTTGACTTTGTCCTCTTGGCATAAAATTTTTTTGTTGTTATTCTCCTTTTCCAACTTTAACCACTCTTTTAGCCGCCACACTATCTGCAATGGCCACTCTTCTTTTTATTGTGCAGGCATCGGCCCGCGATAGGCGAGTGTGTTGCCGGCCTAGCTGGAGCTTTCCCTGTTGCCTTCTTGGAACCTGAGCTCAACAAGAACAACCCATACTCTGTGTATGTGACGAAGACGCCGCGTGAGCGTGCCAGTAAGCTGAATCCCAGTGCACATTGATAAACCGTTGTATCATTGGCATTAGAAATCAAAAAGCAAAATTTTCAGAGTCCTGCATCCAGCTTTGATCGTGCACACCACCAACTGACACAATATGGCCTGTTCTTTGTTTGTAATTGTCTGCATTTCTATTTGTCGTTTCTTTTTCCACCAGTGTTGCTCTTGCCCTCCAAGGTGGAGGACGCGTGTCCCGGCATGCCCCACCTGGAGCAGGTCCTCGTGGACATTCGCCAGTTGGCCGAGTCCGGCGCTCGCTACACAGAGATGCCGCATGTCATTGAGGTGACATTGCCCATGCTCTGCAACTACCTTCTACACTGGTGGGATCATGGACCTGACATCCGTAATGACCCCGAGAGACCGAACTGCACGAGCGTCACAACCACTCACATGAACGCTTTGCTGGGTCACGTTCTGCGCATCATCAGCAGCAACCTAGGCATGGAGGAGGCTGCATGGATGAAAAGGATTGCTGGTAAGGAGGTCTTTCATGGAGAAAATGGTGCCTTCGCTTGCTTTCCTGCGTTTTTTGTCTTCTTAAATACACTCTTCACTTTGTTTTATCCTTTATTGATTCAACTCATGGAGGAGTTTGTGCACATATTGTACGAACGACAAAAAAATACTTTGGGACACAGAAGTTGTACATTTGCCTTATCGGTGCAAAAGTAGTGCTTATGCATAATGTATAAATGTGTTTCCATAAAACTTTAATTGCTCCTTTCAGACTTTTTAAGCATAAGTGACATTTTCTTGCAAAACAGATTTACTCTCATGCATGAACTATATTGCAAAAATACCAGTTTTTTTTAATCATCCAGTGAGTGCTTTTAAATCTGCTTTAATTACCTTTTATCAAAAAAAGAGCTGCTGTGAAAGTGAAACATTTCATGTTTCAAAAACACAATTACAAGATTTCTCTAACTGTCTGTATAAATCATAGAATGCTGTCTGTCTGTCTGTCTTCCTTTTGTCCGATCTCTCTGCTCCATGCATTGTGACAAAACTCTGTAGCATAATTAACAATGTCTTATAATTCTGCTTACATTAGCTAAAATTACTTCCTTTTATTCCATTCGGCCCAATCTAAAGTAGACTTTTGTCAAAGCATTTGCCATGCTGGATGAGATCACGACCTTCGGGTGAGCAGTTTCCCACGTTTGTGTTTGTTTGTCAATGCTACTCCTCCTACAGTTTTGGGCCAATTACATCCAGACTTGCTACAGAGGATCAGCATGACCCAAATTAAAGTGTAGGGGTGTTTTTTTTTTCAATTTTCTTTATCTTTGCCAGTGGTCTTGGGGGAGGGGTGAGTAGGGGGACACAAATTCTCTATGTATATGTGTATCGTGTACCGCCACCTCCAGGTGGGGGAGGGTATTACAAGTCTCCACCACTTACAGTGCAGTATTCCTGTACCCACGCTTTCCAGTGCAGTGAGGTGTTTTGAATTATAATCAGTCGGTATGTTTTTGCTTCATGCACGTAACCCGATTTATTTGTTTTTGCATATACAGAGCTGTAAGTTGCAAATACACCGCCCAAATAAAGGTATGCGTCAGAAGAACGTATTGCATGCTTGGACCAACATCACCCGTAGGGCGGGTACTCTGCTTGTGATTCAAATACATTGTTGACTCCTTATCGCCAGAGTATGCGAAGGAGGTGAGAGATATTTTACTACAACCTCCAACGAACGCTCCGTCCACGACTTTGAAGATCACGCTCATAAAGCATATGGCTCCATCTGAGCACCACTGCTTTCAACAACTCCTTTCAGCCGAGGATTTCGGAGATCGAAGACCCACACAATTACTGCGTCAGTTGCGGCAGCTTCTCAGTTACCGCCATGCCACCTTTAACCAGTCCCTTCTTCGTGAGTTTTTCTTGCAGCGTTTATCACCACATGTCCGCATGATATTTGCAGTCAACACAGAGCTGGCACTACCCCCTGCTGTAGATCTGGCTGATCATCTCATTGACACCATTACACCGATCGTGGCTAATGCGACACATAAACCACAGCACGTCACATACCTGCAATCTGAAATGGCGGATCTTAAGAAGCTCGTGTTGGAGCTCCATAGTCCATGAGCCAGACCAAAATTTGGTACCAAATTGCGGGATAAAACGAGACACCATTTTTTGAGTAGGGGTTTATGACCGCCAGTTTAAGAATCCGCTTGCTTGCCATTTCAAAAGCGTAGCTTTCTTGGGGAAATCCGCTAGGGAGCGCTTTGAGGGGACAAAATACTGATTTTCTTTTTTTTGCAGATTTTGCAACTAGATGCAATGGACAATCATCCTAAATCAAGTTGGAGGCTATATATGTAATGTAAAAGGTAAAATTTTGACAAATTGTTTCAATATTTTAGCTTTAATGAATAGAAATTACAAATTTCAAATGCGATTTTCTAAAAAATTCTATTTTTTCCAGCATAATCAAAACCTGACGGATGTTGACCCATGCTATAAATACTGGTCGTCTGTGAGAGTCGTGAGACATTGTATAGGTGTCGTCGCTGATCATCAAAATTAGTTTAGTCGCTTTTGCGACAACAACAACCTACAGGCCAAACGATAAGTGCCTGGACCGGCTTCAATATTGTGACTCGCCAGGACATCCCTTCAATCACAAAGGATACGATCGGGTACCTCCCAACAATTAATGCACCTGCTACTAATATGTCTACGGTGCATCAAGTACTGGTTAAAGCCATGAGTTACATGAATTCATTGCAACTCTCCGAGATAGTTTGTGTTTTTGATCAGGCACTCTACGCCAAAGCGGCCAAGATTGTGTGGAATGACCAGGCTCGATTCAGTCCAATCATTCTTCGGATGGGAACATTCCATACTATGTGTAACCTGCTTTCAATACTCGGCAAGCACTTTGGAGATGCAGGGCTTCGTGATCTAGCTGTAGAAAACAACATTATCGCGGAAGGTTCAATATCGAAAGTTCTTGATGGTAGACACTACAACAGAGGAGTCCGTCTTCACAAGATTGTGTATGAGGGTCTACTCAGGTTGTTATGGCAGGGTTTCTTCTCAGAGATAGAATCCCGACAAAGCCTCAGAGATGTTCTGACGTCGCACTCCAAGAGTTGGGCGCCATTTCCAGTAATCCAGATAGTGAAACAATGCAAAAATTGGTGTTACATCAACCAACAGTTCGCATTCTGAACCTGTTTTCTCAGTATTGTGACGAAATGCGGAACGAGAGAGGACCAATGGCTGCGTTCTGGATGACATATGTCACATTGTTGAAATCCTGCTAGCCATGATTCGTGCTTCACGCGAGGGCAACTGGTCCCTCCACCTTCATTCAGTAAGGTCACTGCTACCCTGGTGTTTCGCTTATGATAAAGTGAATTATGCGAGGTATTTGTCAGTGTATCTCGCACAGATGTCGAGGCTGGTGTTGACCATCCAGAGATATACAAACAGATGATGGATGGGGATTCTCTGTGCAGCTGAGTGACAATAACCCTTTTGGTCGTGTACCAGTGGATCAGACGCTTGAGGAGACCATAAATAAGGACACTCAGACAGCAGGGGGAACCAAGGGATTCAGTTTGAATACATCTGCAGTGGCAAGATATTACCTTAGCGCAGAGTTCCGTAGCTGTGGTGTTAAGGCAAATCCGACAGTTGACAGACGGGGATGAAGGAGAAAGAAAAGTGAGCCACCCAGACCTTGGAAATCGTAGAATGCAAAAGGATGAGAGAGATGTCCAGGCAGTTTCACAATTGCTGCAAACAAGCTGGGTTCACCCGTTTGCCAGAGAAGATACGCAAATCTCCAGCCTTTCGACTGGAATCATAGTTCCAGATGTGTTAAAAAGGATTTGATAAAGACAGAGCAGGTCGGTCGAAGTGCTGCAAAGCAATTTGTGGATGAAAGACTTAGTAAAGGAGAAAAGTTCTACGACCTTTAACAAAGCTGAAGCTCAAAACGTTTGCCTCAATGCAAGTGACGAAGAAAACAGCTTCTGGCAATCGAGAAATCATGCTGAGGCCGACAACCGCTTGTTCGGAAGGATGCTCCTCATTGGTTGCAGTAGGCAACTGGACATGCAGGAAGTGTTGAGGCACCCTTTGGGAACAATACCCTGGGCACTGGCCAACCACGATGGATCTCTGAAAAAGACCGCCAAGGCAGCACTTGATAACCATCTTGAAAGTGGTGTGCTTCCAGAGGAAACTACACCTCGACCTTCCGCAGCAATCATCGACGGTATGGGACTTGTTCACAAACTTGATGGAAATAAATTAACATTTGTGAAATATCCGAGAGGCTGCTAAAGATGGCTCTCGCAAGTCACCCAGACAGTAAAAGAGTAGATGTGGTGTTTGACATATACTTAGACTCATCAATCAAGGATGCGGAAAGGGTCAATCGTGGTGCTTACCGGGGCATCTTATTTTCACAGATAGTGCCCACACGGTCAGAACTGGAGAGGAATACTCTCTAGCCCAGCAAGCAAGCGTCAACTTACGCGATTCGTTGCCAATGACTGGCAGCAGAGACAATCATTGATCGGTGAGAAAGAACTCTACGTAACAGCTGATTCGAAATGCCTCCGAATTACGCAGGATACTGTGATGGAAGTGCGTGAACTTGATTCGTCGCATGAGGAAGCGGACACTAGGGTTTTGCTACATGCGTCACACCTGCTCGATCGGGTTTCAAATCAGTCGTCATTGTTGCCGAAGACACTGATATTCTTGTGCTTCTCTTGGCATTCAATGCTCATATCAGCACCCGCTTATGTATTGACTTTCGTCTCAGGGAAGGATTCGACTCTTTAGCATTGACACGATTGAAGCGAGAATAGGACTTAATGGCAATTCGTTGCTGGGTCTACACGCATTCACAGGGTGCGATTCGGTCAGTGCATTCTCAGGTATGGGCAAGATCAAGGGACTGAAGTTGATGCGAGGAAATAAGGAGATCTTGGATGCATTGTCTAAGCTGGGGAGTGAATGACATTAAATAGGGATGTTGTTGATACTCTGCAGGCATTTACATGCCAGCTGTATGCGTCCCGAACCCATGATACAGAAGTGAACGCTCTACGCTTCAATCTATGGTGCGCTAAAAAGGTGTTGTAGAATCCGGGCAACTACCACCGTGTGCAGACACCCTTAACCAACACATGCTAAAGCAATTACCAGGCCGCTGTATGGAGACGATCCCTTGATCCAAAGCCTTATGTGCCTGCTCCAGAAAACCATGGCTGGCGCACAACTGACGATGGTCGACTTGAAATATGTTGGATGACAGGACTGCCAGCGCCCCAGGTAGTTTTGGACTTCATGTTCTGTGAGTGCCGCAAAGCGTGCAACCTGGTGATGCGTTTGCTTAGACAATAACCTTCCATGTACGGACGAATGCCGATTAAAGGATTGCAGCAACACGAAGGACAGTGACTTAGTTCTGGACGTTTCTGATGATGAGTCTTCCGATAACGATGAAAGTGATGATGAAGATTAAGGACTTCAGTGATTTATACAGTGATGGCAAGGATGTCTGTGATGCACAGTCAGTTACAAGTACAAATTTAATGTCGATATCACGTCAAACTTCTACGGTGTAAAAGTCTGTGTAAACTTCTTCTAAAACATCCTAACCCCCCCCCCCACCCAGCCAGTTAATTTTTGACGCTATCACATGCCTCAAATTTTAACTAACAGTGTAGTATTAGACCAAACAAAACCTCTCAGTATATTCTGCACAGCAAATTTTTAGGAATTGGTCTATGAAGTTATTACTGGCTTCAAGAAAACAAAAACTTGAGAAAATTGCGTTTAAAATTTGAAATTTCTACTCATTTCAGCTAAAAAATCAAATAATTTCCCTTTCTTTACCCTTTTCAGTACAGTTTCAGCTTGACACTGAAGTTTGAACAATTTTACATGGCATCTAGTTAACAAATATGCAAAAAAAAAAATCGGTATTTTACCCCCCTTGAAGCGCCCCTAGCGGATTTCTCCAAGAAAGCTACGCGTTTGAGCTGGCAACAAATAAATTCTCAAACTATAGGTCATGATCTATCAAAAAGCAGTGTCTCGTTTTATCCCGCAATTTGGTACCAATTCATGAAAAACTGGGCTCAGCTCATGGACTACATGCTGTGGCAACACCAATCATGCCCATCTCCATGTACCCCTAATAGGGACAAAAAGAAACGCCGTGCCTCGAGCTACCATTCGCCTTCACCTTCCGTGAACACTCCAGATTGGTGTTGGTACCGCATGACCTTCGGTGATAATGCCCATTAGTGTAGAGCACCAAGCTCTTACCGGCTGCAGGAAAACAACGAGGCCCACAACTAATGGCCACAAGTTTACCTGCGCCTTAAGTCAGTTGTCTTTTCTTCCTTGTCGATCGTACGTGCTGACTTTGTTTTATTGTGACTACAGGGGCAGAGGTGAGCAGTGTGCTGCCATCTGCCACTGAATGGAAAAATCAACAGGAATATTCATTACATGCCGCTAACAACAGTGCTATTGCTCCTTTTGGAGAACATTTCCTCCAGATTGATTTGGGTTTACGTCGTTCATCTCCGTGGGTGTTCACCATTGCTGATACCAGATACTCTATCCTCAGTGCAGATTTTTTTTGCATCACTTTAATCTCCTCGTAGATGTCAAACATTGCCATCTATTCAATGCCTCAACACACCTTGGTGTTCTTGGTAAAGCATCCACTGTTCCGTCACTGAATATCACTTGTCTTCCATCCACACCCACATTCCCTTTTAAGAAAGTACTTTATGACTTCCTGTCCTTCATGAGCCCATCAGCGACAATCCAGCCCATCAACACCAGATCACGCATCACATCGAGACTACGGAACCACCTGTTTTCATGCTTGCTCGCCGACTAGCACCCGAGATATTCTATATCACCCGCCAGGGGTTTGACTATATGTTACAACGTGGGATCATCAGACCATTGTCCAGAAGTTGGGCTCCATCACTGCACATGGTACCCAAAAACCCACCTGGGGAATGGCATCCTTGCAGGGATTACCAGTCCTTAAACAACGAGACTGTTCCAGACTGCTACCCATTCCACACATCCAGGATTTTACTGCGAAACTCCATGGTGCTACAATCTTCTCCAAGATCGACCTCGTTCGTGCGTACCATCAGATTCCCGTGGATCCAGATGACATCTCGAAGACAGCAGTCATCATGCCTTTAGGCCTATTTGAATTCCTTCAGATGCCGTTCAACCTATGCAATACCACACAATACCACACAAAGAAACACATCAGGAATACCTACGTACGTCTCTTCTTCACCAATTTGCAAGACTTCTGCATCGCCATTAATCCCACAAAGTACATTTTCAGTGTTCTGGAGTTGAATTTCCTCGGCCACTGTCTTAATGCGTAGGCGTCTGTCCGCTCGAGGAGAAGGTGCAGATTATTCGGGATTTCCCATTGCCTTCATCTCAATGCAAACTGAGAGAGTTTTTGGGCCTCATCAACTTTCACCATCGATTTATTCCAAACTAACCCACAACACTGCAGCCGCTGAAAGAGTTAATCGCAACTGACATGCACACTGACGTGTTGTCATGGTCAGAACCAACCTTGTCAGCCTTCCACAAAATCAAAGATGCACTATCCATCACCTCACTCCTGATTCATCTGAAGCCAGAGATGCCAACAAGCCTGATGGTAGACACATCAGTTGCGACACTTCATCAGTTCATCGATTCCGACTGGCGTCCACTGGCCTTCTTCTCTAAAATGATGAAACCAACAGAGCACAGGTAAAGCGTTTTCGATCAGAAATTGCTCGCTGTATACCTCGCCATCATGCATTTCTGCCACTTTTTAGAAATCAGACAATTCTCTGTCCTGATTGACCACAAATTGACCACTTTCGCTCCATCCACCCATTTGGACTCTCACTCTCCTCGGATACTTCACCAACTCAGTTATATTTCGCAATGTACAACCGACATCTGGCACATCAAAGGAACCACAAACTCGGTGGCCGATGCTCTCTCATACATCGAGGTCCTGGCATTGTCTTCTACCAACACACTGGCCATCGATTTTAATGCATTTGCAGCAGCACAATGCGAGGACACAGAGCTCCAGCGTCTACACTGTACAGTCTGCAACCAGTACGCTTACATTTTGTGAGGTACCGCTCCCAGGTACAAACTCTACCCTCGTGTGTGTGATACATTGATGGGACAGTCACGCCCTTCATTCCTGTGGTATTCCGTCACACAATCTTCGACACTTTTCACTCACTTGCGCACCCGGGTGTTTGAGCAACCCAGTGACTCATCTCCACGTGCTACGTCTGCCCATTAATTAACGCAGACGTGCGCCGTTGGGCCAAGCAATGTCTTCAGTGTCAATGCTCCAAGATCCACCGTCATGCTGTTGCAACACTCGGTAGCTTTTCAACATCAGATAGGCATTTCGACAGGGTGCATGTGGATCTTGTCGGTCCCCTACCACCTTCAAACGGGCACCGCTATTTATTGACTTGTGTTGACCGCTTCACTTGTTGGCCGGAGGCTACACCGATAGCTGAAATCAATGCATCTACCATCACTATGGTCTTTGTCCACACCTGAATCACATGTTTTGGTGCTCCATCAACCACCAATATGGATCATGGTAGCCAGTTAGTATCGGCTCTATTTCACGAGCTGACTCAAGTCCTGGGTGTGCGAACCATGTGTGAACCACCGCTTACAATCCAGCAGCAAATGGTATTGTGGAGCGTTTCCACCGCCAAATTAAGTCTTCCCTGAAAGTGCATAACAACTCCACGTACTGGACGGACATCATACTTATGGTCCTGCTTGGTACGTGAGCTGTTCTAAAAGACGACATTGGATGCTCCACTGCAAAGCTAGTGTGCAGTAGTGCACTGCTTTGTCTCCCAGGAGAATTCTTCTCAGCATCCAAAGACGCCTTGCCCCGCCGCCGCCAACTATGCCAACCAACTTCGTTCGGCCTTGCAGGGCCCCTGGGTGACACCGACACATGCGTCTTTATCACGCCCGTTTTTTATACCCCAGGAATTTTCTACGTGCACCCACTTATTCGTACGGCATGATGCTGTCCGGAAACCCTTGCAGCAACCCTATGACGGACCTTACAAAGTTCTACAATGCTCCAATTAGACCATCATACTCAATATTAACAGTGATTATGATACATTCTCCACAGATTGCTTGAAGCCAGCTTTTCTTGACACGGCACCAGAGCTGACCATTCCACTGAACAAAGGGTTAACCATCACAACGGAGAATTGTAGTGATGCAGGGTGGGTGCCTACTATAGTGATGATGTACCATCACTACGGACCTACTATAACAATACGCTTACCATCATATATGATTCACTCTGGGTGCCATGTACACTTCCCAGCACGATATTTATGAGAGTACTTTTTGCTTGTGCACCATTTCTCTTTGCTGTGCCTTTTTTTTTTTTTTACTTGGACAGTCTACATCCCTTTTCCGACACCATATTGCATTTTGTTTGGACCTACTGTTCATTTAACTCCGTCGGAGGGGGAGTCGTGTCGCAGGATAATTTTGCCTTTAATTTCGTCAGATGTGAACGTGCTTTAGCTTTGGTTAAACGGAGTTACCTGGCAGGGGCTTTTCTGGAGAGTTTTACCGTGGTGGTTTAATAAGGAATTGACTCGGAATCTGAAGGTCTCGGACGTCTTTCCTCCCACGTGAAACCGTCGCCCGTCGTCATCATTAGGTATGTTTTTGCTTGATTGTGTATGTAATCTGGGTAATTGTACATTTTTCCTTTATATCATGTAACCGCTTTAAATTACACTCAAGAGGACTTATGACTTCTGCACATTTGAAGACTGAACAAAGCATGTTCTATCATGAAAGAAAGGTATGTTTTCATTACAACATATCCAAAGGAAAGCGAATAGCCTTGGAGGTACACCTGGTGTTGGCTTAGTGGTTAGGGTGGCTAGCTTGGGATCTTAGGATCCTGAGTTTGAGCAATGTTGGCCACTGAATTAACACCAGGTGGGGGAAATCATCCTTACGGATGATCCTTATGGATGAAATCATCAGCCTGTCATCCTTACGGGGTCAGCAAAATGAGTACCAGTGTACTGGTATAATGGTTGTATTGGCGCCGTTCCATGCCTGCAACCGCAGTGTGGTAATCTTCATCCTGATGAAGCAGCACTTGTATGGAAGGAAAGAAGGGAGGAAGGTAATGCATACTACAAAGTACAAAAATACATATTTTAAGATGGCCTTTTATGCTGTTGTCGAATCATGGTCGAATTGTGCACAGGTATAGTGTATCTTAAGGATAGCCATTAAAATGTTGTAAAATGAAGATTATTTGCATCAATACCATTTTTCTCACTTGAGTAGGTATCTTGTGATTACGTGGACAATTATCAATGTTTAAATGTTCGGTTCAAAGGTTGGTGCAAGTTTAATTTGTAAGGATAATAATAAATATTCCAGAAGCGTTTATGTTAGACTCATTCCACACATCCTTGCTGTTTGGAGTCTCCTATACACTGCAGGTGGCATCTTGTATTTTATCGCATCTTTTTCTATCGTCCACCATAGGTCATATGCATGTTTACAATGACCAGGGCTGACCTGTTTAGTGTTTCCTTCAGGACCGATGGTTCATGATGCTTGGAACCTGGTTTCAAATGCCATATTCTCCACCCAACGTCCTTGTAATTCATATAACAGTACACTGATGTCTACTAATGTATTTGTCCTACATCCTATGTTCAGCCTCTCTCTCTCTCTCTCTCTCTCTCTCTCTCTCTCTCTCTCTCTCTCTCTCTCTCTCATACCACACATTGTCTAGTTGTTATGCATACCTACCTTTAAGGAATCTGAAGAACTAAGATTAAAAAAAACAACAGCAACCAACTGACATCATTCTCATCCCACAGTGTATGCACAACCCATAATAAGCAAGGCAAGGCCCGAGCTGCTGAAGTCTCATTTTATACCCACTATGGAGAAACTGAAGAAGAAAGCATATAAGGTGAGGGCTTTTTATCTCATGTGCGATTCCACGACGTTCGTTCTTCGACCTGTCATTTTAGCCAATTTCCACCACTTGGAATGACTATGCATGATGAACATTTTACTCTAATAAGGAACCAGGAACTTGTCACGACTTTCACAAAAAAAGTATCATGTCTGGTCAGATAGACCAATGGGATTGGATATTAGCCCGTACCCACCCTCATAGATAAGCTTTCCTTTCTCCATTATCATCATCCCCTAAACTTCACACAACCGTTAAAGTCGTGATGGATGCCGAATCGAAGCCTGTGGTAAATGACCGCAGAGCACCAGACTGCCTTGGAAATGAGAGGAATATGAGAGTTAATCTAGTGCTTGTTTTATGGGTCTTACAGATCGTTTCTGAGGAGGAAAGGCTGCGAGCGCAAGCGGCTGGAGACATGTCTGATGCTGAACTGACCCTGCTGGATGAGTTTGCCATTCTTGCACGTGACTTGTATGCCTTCTATCCCCTACTCGTACGATTTGTGGACATCAACAGGTTAGATGACCTCTGAATCCTTACCCCTGTTATTTTAATCAGAGAGTTTATTGAAACATATCTCATAAAGAATACATGACGTTTATGTTTACTGGTGATACTGCGGGGCCTACAAATGGTACACATGTAGCATACTCACATTTAAACAGTCTGGCCTGGGTTTGATTCCCAACTGGACTATAAACTGTCCGATTGGTGGTTCGCAGCGAGGGCGTTACATCACAAAGTGCACCGTCCCTCGGATGGGCGTTAAGCTGGTCATTCTGTCTGCCAACATTAGTTGGTGGATGTTAAACATCCCATGGTGTCTTTCTTGAAGGGTGGGTAAGTTATTGCCAGCATTCGGAACAAATTACAAATTATTGCCACCTTCAGTCGAATGTCAGACTTGGTCAGCCAGTTCTTGAAAGACTTTGGCCAAAACTTTCCCAGCCAACGACACAAGGTGGGAGTAATTGTGGCCATAAGTTGCAGCCTGCAGGGCCTATTAAAATATTTTTGTACTACTTGTTTAGTCATCATATCTACAAGAAGATATGAAAATGATGTTTTTGTGATAGTCTTTCCTGAATCATAAGTGGGTAGCCTTTTCTCATGACATAATTTCCTCCTGTTCAGGTCCAAGTGGTTGAAAGAACCAAATTCGGATGCAGATAAGCTTTTCCGGATGGTGGCCGATGTTTTCATTTATTGGTCACGCTCACATGTGAGTTGAGCAGCAGGTTTGGCCTAAGATTTTATTTAATTTTCAGTATGTATCGGATATGATTAGTGATCATGATGGTTTATGTAAATAGAGAACACCGAACATCATTCTCCAACAATGAATAAGGCAATTCTATGTATGTATGTATGTATGTATGTATGTATGTCAGCATGTCGTTGGTTGTTATCTCCGTGTGCTGATTTCAGAAGATGGAACGGGAAGCCTCCTTGATCTCAAAGTATCCACCTTTGTGTGTTATGTGTGTATAGTACTATATATATATATATATATATATATATTATATATATATATGTATATATGAGGCCCGCGAGGAGGAGTGATGTAAGCGACATTTTTTAATGATATGATGATGATAGGCTCGGATGATAGGGTAAGGGTTAAAATAGTGCTATATGGCATTAACTCCAAAATGGGATGTGTCCCTTACATCACTCCTCCTCGCGGCGCCTCATACACACACACACACACACACACACACACACACACACACACACACACACACACACACACACTCGTATACATACGAGCTACAACCCATCACTTTGCTGGCAGGGTTATTGGGGAGGAGGAGGTAGAGGACAGGACGGAGGGAGGGTAGAGGACAGGACGGAGGGAGGGTAGAGGACAGGATGGAGGGAGGGGAGAGGAAGCTAGGAAGGTGGTGGGGGTGAGCGACTCCTCACCAAATGTTGCTATACACTGTAGGAAGGAAGGATGCAAGGAGGGAGTGAGAGAGAGAGACAGAGAGAGAGAGAGAGAGAGAGAGAGAGAGTGTGATGGGGGGGGGGGGGGCGGAGGAGGAAAAAAAAGAGACAGAAAGCTGAGGGGTGGAGGTGGGGTTAGCAAAGTGAATGATATGTTGTGCTTAATGCCCGAACACAAAAATAACAACTCATGTCAGAACAGCTGCACACACAATGACACAACAGAGTTTGTAAAGTAATCTGCTGGCACATCTGCAAAAACTTTGACTTCCCAGTTCCAGAGAATTTGTGAGAAAATGAACCAAAAGCAATCACTAAAAACATAGAAGTTCCATGCGCTCACATACGACCTCATGATCCCATCGATCTGCAAAAACTTTGACTTCCCAGTTCCAGAGAATTTGTGAGAAATGAACCAAAAGCAATCACTAAAAACATAGAAGTTCCATGCGCTCACATACGACCTCATGATCCCATCGATCGTGGACATCGAAAACAAAACATTGTGACAACATATCAAACTTAGGTACCAAAAGAGAAGAAAGCATTGTTAATTGAGGTGTTAATAGCAGTGATTTCGGACTAACGATGCAGAAATCAAGAAAATGACCAAACACCAATGCCTCAAGAATGAAGTGAAAAGATACAGGAAGCTGAAGAATGCCAAAGTTGTACCAGTGATAGTTTGAGCTTCGGGAATGATGACAAAGAACCTCACAAATATTTTTAAAACCATCTCTGGAAATATTACTACAAATGAACTACAGTTGGAAGCTATCCGGGGCTCAGTGACAATCCTGAAGAGAGCCCTCGGCACAAAACTTTGAGAACAGAAAACCTCACAACTTGGTCCATGAATCGTGACCCCTTACCAAAATGAAGGTGGATACTTTGAGCCCACCCTGGGAGGACTCCATTCCACATTCTGAAACCCGCTATGTAGATACCAATCAATTGACACACACACACACACACACACCACACACACACACACATTTATTGGTAGAGATAACATTTGTATATCTACGAGCCGAGTAATGAAAGCTCTAACACTCGTACAAACTGTACATTATGTGAATGAGCAAATGTACTTGCATGTCGATGAAGAGGAAAAAGGGATGAAGTAATGTGTGGAGCAAATCAAAACGTTATGAGGCCGCACTCGGTCGGGGTTAAGCAATCGGTCGCGTACATGGTACGTCGAACGTATAACGTACACGTCTGCATTTTGTTCGGGGCATACATCGAAAACTGCTCAAAGGAGGAAATTGAAACTCTACCGCATATTACATGACCATTTGATAAAGCACATATTGAGTGAAAATCAGAAAGCATTCAAAATCAGTACAAATTGTAATCGCTTCAGCCTTCATTGTGCTGAGCTGGTATAAATGCGAAGAAAAAGAAGAAGAAGAAGAAGAAGAAGATGTACAAGATGGCGTTTTAACAATCTCCCGATTTATACTTTAATGATCTATTCTGGTGTCTTTATCAGCCTTAGTAGTTGTGAAAACACCCAAGAACGAGAATAAAACCGACTATGTGAAGGCTTATGAAAGCAGACTTTTTAAAGTATAATTTGTACACTTTTACCTCAGAAGTGTAGATAGATGATAGGCCTAGAGTTACAAATTTTCCGCCAGAAGAGTTCGTTTGCACCACGTCCTTCTCAAGACTACGTGGGTATTTTATGAATACCATCTAGTTTGTGACTGTAATCGAGCGTTTATTAAACTGACAATAACAGAGGGGTTTTTCATCGATTTGTATACGCATCGCTCAACGGGATAAGATTATTATTATTTTAAAATAAGTAAATAATACATTTCACTGTTTTTAATGATTTATTGGTTCACGAGTCAGTAAGGCCTAAGTCACATTTGCTCTTATGGCGAGGATTACGGCGCCGTACACCCTCTTAATTGACAGAAACGTGCGGCGGCCGCAGAGTTTCTGAGGTGGCCTCAGGGTGGCCCTACGCCGTATGGCTATATTTTACAGGCCGTAAGGTCGCCGTGGAATTATAACGCGGAGTTATAACTTTTTTCATTTCTACGTTCGCGTAGCAATTCGACAAGCTGAAAAAAAAAAACTGGTAAAAAAAAATTAAAAAAATTAACCCATTCGTTACCGTCCGTCTGGCCGCACGTTCGCCTTAGGACCCCCTGCGGTCGCCTTGCGACATCAAATCAAAGACCGTACGGCAACCCCACGTTTTCGGTCTCCACAATTTCTAAGACCTAAGGCCTAAGTCACATTTGCTCTACGGCAGGATACGGCGGCCGTATGCCCTCTGAATTGACAGAAACGTGCGGCGGCCGCAGAGTTTCTGAGGTGGCCTCAGGGTGGCCCTACGCCGTATGGCTATATTTTACAGGCCGTAAGGTCGCCGTGGATTTAACGCGGAGTTATAACTTTTTTCATTTCTACATTCGCCGTAGCAATTCGACAAGCCGAAAAAAAAAAACTGGTTAAAAAATAATAATAAATTAACCCATTCGTTACCGTCCGTCTGGCCACACGTTCGCCTTAGGGCCCCCCTGTGGTCCCCCTGCGGTCGCCTTGCGGGCACCTTGCGTCTGCCTTGAAAATTCTATGGCCGCCGCAGGAACGCCCTAAGGTCACCGTGCGACATCAAATCAAAGACCGTACGGCAACCCCACGTTTTCGGTCTCCACGATTTATAAATACGCCGTGCGGCTCCCCGAGAAATAAAAACATATGTGACTGCTACATTGTGTGACCGTGGAAATACTGCGGCCGCCGTATAATTGGTAGTGGCCGTAGATTTTGGAGACCCCACGGCCGCCGTGGCAAATGTGACCTAGGCCTAAGTGACCACTATATTCGTTAGGTGGTGTCTGTCTGTCTTGTCGTCTGTCTGTCTGTCTGTCCTGAGCATAGCTCCGTGGGTTTTGATCCGATCTTGATAAAATTAGGGTGTGAGGTTTCTATCATGATCTAGTTGTTTTTCCTGAGAATGGGCATGCTGCGCCCATTATGGGCGGAGCCACGCCCAAAAACATGTGTTTTAGGGGGTAGCCAGTTTCAAGTTACATCTTCTCTGAGGGGTTTGTCGAATCTGGCAGGGGTTTCGGTATTTGGCTAGCCCAATGGCACCTGCATAGCCCCACGGAGCTCAATTTTTCATTTTCGTCCCGAGGTCAAGGTCACAAGGTCACGAACTTAGAAAATGTCCAAAAAATCAATAAATTGGGCATCGAGCTCCTCGGGTTTTCAACTGTTTAGAATGAAAGTTGGTATACAAGTAGTGCTCTTCGAGTACTACAACTTTCATCATTTACGTTTTTCCCGATTCCCGCCAGTTTGCCCGTGGCGTCCCCTCGAAGGTCAAACAATAAAAAAGGCGAACCGTGTACATTGCTCGTGAACCATCACCGTCTCCAGACTTTTATTGATTTAAAACCCGTTTATTCAAATCGGACTAGTCCACCAAAAGTGCCATTCGTTGTAAGAAGTGTTCCTTATCATCGAACTATACTGTACAGTATTATATTATCATCTATATCATAATACACTTATTCATCCATCCGTCTAAATGTAAGATTCTGTTCCACTCTTTGGTTGGCTGGCTTGACTCCACCCACAATTTCAACCTGGTGGGAGGGATGGGTTGTGGAGTTGTGGTGGGGTGGGGAGGGAGTTTAAAGGCTTGAAATGGGAAGGGGAGGTTGAGGGCTTGGGGTTCGGGAGAGGGCGTTGATGACTTGGGATTTGTGAAGGGGGTAGGAGTTGAGGAGTGACGTCACATTGTACATTGCACGGATGTTCCGCGAATCCCTGCTCGTGGTATTACAATTGGAAAATGAAAACAAACAAACCAAAGTTGTCGGCGAATGTGGATTATGGTTGTTATATAACATTTTATCCATGAATGGTTCACCATCATTGATGGAATTTTTTCTTCTACCACTTGTTAATAACCTTGTGTCATTCACAGAATTTCAAGCGTGAAGAGCAGAATTTTGTGGTGCAGAATGAGATAAACAACATGTCCTTCCTCATCTCATCTGATTCCAAGAACAAGTTGTCCAAGGTCTCTGCACCTGTTGAGTTGGTCTTGCATTCAGTTGTCGGCATTAATTAAACAAATGAATGAAAATAATTGGTCGTGTGGAGTGTGTGTGTGTGTGTTGTGTGTACACGTGCTTGTTTGTGTTTGCAAAGATACATTAATAGTTATTGATAAACAATTGTTATTGTGACCGACTCGGTGATGTAACGTTGGCAGGGACGTGTGGAAGGAGAACGTAAGAAAAGCAAACACCGTGGGGAGCGTTACTCCATGCAGACGTCTCTCATCGTGGCTGCTCTCAAACGCTTGTTACCCATTGGCCTGAACGTGTGTGGACCCGGTGACCAAGAGCTCATCACCTTAGCAAAAAGTCGCTTTTCACTGGTTAGTGGGGTGAAATATATATTTATATGATTATGTTTATTTGTTTTTAATAATTATAAGTAGCTGACTGCATATTTTTTGGAAGTATCTTTGTGGTTAATCATTTTGCTGGACATTATAAATCACTGGATTATTCATGTTTATATGGGGTGGGGGATCAAATAAATCCTAAAGGAAGTCTGGTTAAAATTAAAAAAAAATTAAATTGAGTGATCTATTTATTATGTACATATATTATATATCTTTACATATCTATCTATATAATCTATCTTCTATCTTTATGTATATAATCTCTGCCATTTGGTCCGGCAGTCTGTCCATTCGGGGAGGGGCATCCACCATTCAGGCTGGGGCTTTAAAATCAAATCGCCGCCATTTTGTTCACTGCGCACAGCTTTAAGGTTCCATCGTCTTCGATCATTAAATATGAAATTACCTTTTGAAAAAACACAAAGGTATATTTTCATTACACCTGATGCAAAGAAAACGAGGTAATGCACGTTTTGTTTGGAGCGATCGCGGCAGCGGTCGTCTATTATGCACCGCCCAAAAAAGGTACGTTTTCATAATGCAGAGAAAAGAAAATGGTGGAGTCTTTTATAAAAATGTTTTTGGTTTTCCCAAGAATTTTCAAGGCTGAATCTTGTAAAAGTACAGGATTTATAAACAAAGTGTATTTCACATGTGCATGACCATGTGATTCACGTATACTATGTATATATACATATATGTATGTCTGGTGTTGGCTTAATGTTTAGGGTGGTGGGCTTGGGATCCCAGGATCCTGAGTTCAAATCTTTCTCAGCTGTTGAATTAATACCAAGTGGGATTGACTCTGCCTGTCATCCTTCTGAGGTCTGCAAAATGAGTGCCAGCTTGCTGGTATCCTGTGTCGGAGTGGTGACCCGTCCAGGATTGTGCCCAATAGCCAAGGAGACTGCTTAAGCAGCACCAACGCTCTGCACAGAGTATGGTCCCAATGGATGGCTGGGTATATAGTGCCTTCAGAAAGTATTCACACCCATTGACCTTTTCACATTTTGTTGTGTTACAACCTGAATTTAAGAGGATTAAATTGAGATTTTTTTTCACCGATCGACACAAAATACCACATAATGAAAAAGCAAAAACATGTTTTGAGAAATGTTTACAAATTAATTGAAAATGAAAAGCTGAAATGTCTTGAGTCAATAAGTAGTCAACCCCTTTACCATGACACTCCAAATTGAGCTCAGGTGCATCCAATGTCCGTTGATCATCTTTGAGATGTCTCTACAACTTGATTGGAGTCCATCTGTCGCCGATTCAATTGATTGGACATGAATTAGAAAGAAACACACCTTTCTATATGAGGTCCCACAGTTGACAATGCATGTCAGAGTAGAAACTTTACCATGAAATCCAAGAAACTGTCTGTATAGCTCTGAGATAGATTTGTGAGGCGGCATAGATCTGGGGAAGGGTATAAGACAATTTCTAGAGTGTTGAAAGTTCCCAAGAGCACATTGAGCTCCATCATTAGGAA
>CM068961.1:99518386-99534598 GCA_035128595.1 Eptatretus atami | reverse complement strand
TATGGAACTACCCAGACTCTTCCGAGAGCTGGCCGTCCGACCAAACTGAGCAACTGTGCAAGAAGGAACTTGGTCAGGGAGGTGACCAAGAACCCAATGACCACTCTGACAGAACTACAGAGTTCCTTGGCTGAGATGGGAGAACCTGCTGGAAGGCCAGCAATCTCTGCAGCACTTCACAAATCTAGGCTTTATGGGAGAATGGCCAAATGCAAGCCACTCCTGAGAAAAAGGCGCATGATGGCATGCCTGGACTTTGCAAATTGGCATGTGAAATACTCTGAGCACATGAGGAAAAAGATTCTGTGGTCTGATGAGATGAAAATTGAACTCCTTAGCCTCAATGAAAAGGACTACGTCTGTTGGAAACCGAGCACAGCTCATCACCCATCCAACACCATCCCTACTGTGAAGCATGGTGGTGGCAACATCATGCTATATGGATGCTTTTCAGCAGCAGGGACTGGGAGACTTGTAAGGAAGGATAGAGGGAACAATGAATGGAGCCAAATACAGGCAAATTCTTGAGGAGAACCTGCTTCAGAGTACAAAAGACCTGAGACTGCGGCAAAGATTTACATTCCAACAGGACAATGACCCCAAGCATACAATCAAAGCAACACTGGAATGGCTTCAGAACAAGAACGTGAAATTCCTTGAGTGGCCCAGCCAAAGCCCAGACTTGAATCCCATTGAGAATCCGTGGAAAGACTTGAAGATTGCTGTTCACCGATGCTCCTCATCGGACTTGACAGAGCTTGAGCAAATCTGCAAAGAAAAATGGGAGAAAAATCCCTAAATCCAGATGATACAGATATACCCAAGAATACTCAAAGCTGTAATCGCTGCCAAAGGCACTTCTATGAAGTATTGACTCAGGGGGCTGAATACATATGTAAATTAGATATTTCTATATTTCATTTTCAGTAGATTAATAAACATTTCTCAAAACATGTTTTCACTTTGTCATGATGGGGTATCTTGTGTAGATCGGTGACAAAATTTTTAAAATTCTATCCATTTTAAATTCAGGCTGCAACGCACACAACAAAATGTGACAAAAGTCAAGGGGTGTGAATACTAGTTGAAGACACTGTGTCTATGTATGTATGTAGATTGAAAATAACAATGATAATGTTGTTCATGATAATGATTACAATGATTACAACAATAATGATAATGGTACATGGTAATAATGGTATGTGAATAAATGCATTACGTTATGTACTATTGGAACGTGAATATGTCCATGAATTAGTTACGAATGCAATGCCGTATGTCTATAAATTACATACTAATGAAATGTGAGTACTACGTCTATTAATTACTTTTCAATGGAACATGAATATGTCTACTAAGTACATACTATTGGAATGTGTGTACGTCTATTAAATATGTACAATTGGAATGTGAGTACATCTATTAATTACATACAAATTGCATATTGGAAAGTATTAATTACGTCTATTATATTAATTACGTAACACACCAGTACACAAAATACACCACAAAACAAGTCCCGGTGAGGGTCTGCAATCTTGATTGTTCTTTCTAGTTATATATTTGTTTCTTTATATATGCTTCAAAAACTAAAAAAACTACTGAACCAAATCCAACCAAATTCTGCATGTTGCCTAAGGGTACCCCAAGTGTGGTTTCTGTCTGAGAAACATATCTCTCCCCACCCTCTTAGACTTCATAATACTCCTTTGGTTATATCTACTGTAAATTATACACAGCAATGACAGAAAAAGCATATATACTGCACTGCACTTCAAAAATGAATTTATTATGATTTGGCTGTTTGACGTTGTAAGCAAATATCCATGTGAGTGGTCACATGGGAAGGATTACCTACATATCATCCTATTCACCTTCTCTTGGACCCTCTTTGGCCTATTGATAAAATTGCCATTCACTGTCCTGGAAATGTGCCTGATAGATCAGGTATTTCCCCACATTATTCTCGATATTCCTCCTATGGATGACACTTTGTTGTAATTTATTTTTCTCTGTAGAAGTATTCAGAAGAGGAAGTAAAGGATTACATTGAAAATAACCTGCACTCAGAGAGCAAGGCAAGTTGGACCATGACCGGAGGTTTTCACCCTCAGCCCTGCCATTTTGCTTCTTGTCTCACCACTTTCACCTTTTTGGTTGTTTGTTCCATTATTTACACTTGTATCGATAAATTCCTTATTTTTGGTTCAAAATATGAGATGGTCACTTGCAGTGCACCCCATTGTATTTGAAGAAATACTTTGTAAAGTGGTAGAAGTGATTAACTCTTCCAAAGAAGGACGCTCAAGCTCATCATCATTGTAGTGTTAGTTGTAATGAATGTTTATGCATGATGTTTTCATATTGTGCTGCAGTTGGATGATCCATCCATCCGCTGGCAAATTTCATTGTACAAGGAATTGCCAGGAAAATCTGGAGAGACCTCTAATCCAGCCAAGACTGTCGATCGTGTGGTGGAGATTTCTGCTGTTCTCTTCTACCTGGAGCATGTGAGGCTTTGGCTTTTGTAATAATTTGTGTGGTTTTTTTTTTAATGCCTCCGCCGACGAAGTCGCCGGAGGCATTATGTTTTCAGGTTGTCTGTCTGGCTGTCCGTCCGTCCGTGAGTCCATGATTCCCTTTTAAATTCATTTTACCTGCAACCGCTTGTCTGATTGATATGCAATTTCTACCATAGATGCAACTGCTCATGTAGAATGTATTAATGATAATTATGACATCATAGGTCATGTGGTGTGGCAGCCATGTTGGAAAAAGGAAAAACTTTGACCTCTGTATCTCTAATACCGCTCCATGGAAAAAATTGAAACTTAGCACATGTCAAGTACTCCCCATGGGAAATAAGTGTTGTTAATCATGACATCATCAATAAGTGTTGTTCATGTCAGTTACTGACACAGCACAACAAATCATAAATGATTGGTTAGATCTTCACAAATAAAATATCTGTAGATTACTTCATAGCAGTAGAATTAAGATCAATACTTAAAAAAAAAAAACTGAAAGAAGTTTGGCATAATCGTTAACAGCTTAAT
Source organism: Eptatretus atami (assembly GCA_035128595.1). Classification (NCBI taxonomy): domain Eukaryota; kingdom Metazoa; phylum Chordata; class Myxini; order Myxiniformes; family Myxinidae; genus Eptatretus; species Eptatretus atami. The sequence goes on along the minus strand of CM068961.1, from coordinate 99,531,542 downwards.
GGAAGAGAATAATCAAGAGGAATCCTCAATCCAGCATATGGAAGCAATTCTGGATATGATTGAGCATAGAATGTACAAAGAGAAACCTAAATAAGTTAATCATAGAAAAGACAATGACATCATTAAATTTATGTTTGCTAACAAAGGGGTGGAAATGATCAATGTAGAGAAAATACTACGACAGAAGGAAGTGTGGGGTAAACTTGCAGAAACAACACAATAGAGAGAGCCACCAAGGGTTGTGTACACTTTACGAAATGCAATTAGGGGAAAAATCTTCAACTATAAAGAAACAATCTCTCCAAAAGGACCATCTGGAACCCCCCCCATCTACTTTCTCAACAATCCTCTTGAAGAAATCCTTTCATTCAAAGTTTTGGGTCTCACCATCTGCCATGACCTCTCCTGGGTAAGCCACATTTCCAAGCTAGCCTCCAAAGCCAGTCACTGGGCATCCTCCGTCGTGCAAAGTCCTTCCTTGGCACACCTGAGCTCCTGACCATGTACAAATCTTTCGTCCACAGCCTGATGGAGTTCTTCTCTCCCTTCTGGGCTGCTGTTCCTGCTTCTCACCTTTCTCGGCTTCACGCTGTGGAAACCAAGGCTTTCAGGATCATTGGTATATCCCACGATGAGGCTGAGTCTTTGGGTCTCTCTCTTTTACTGCAGGCAGGTTGGGGTCTTTCTGTCTTCTACCGTCTCCTCTCCAGCCTCGCCCCTTCCTCCCCCCACCACCCCCGCTCTACCTGCTATCTGTCCGCCCAATATTCCGCAGGGCGCTCAAGGTCCGCCAGCAACCCCCTTCTGGTGAAACTACCAAAATCAAGAATCACTGCTCACTTTTCATTCTTTCTATGCTCTTTTCTCCCCACCTTTGGAAAAAAACTCCACACTCTCTTCAATTCCATTCTTCCTCCAGGTCTTCAAAATAGCTGTTCACCACCATCTCTTTTCTTCCCCAACCGAACCATGATCTTTTCTCCCCCGTTAATCCACCCCTATCCACCTCCTTCATATTCCCTGCTTTCCTTCCTGAAAGTCCTTGTAGTGTCCATCTTGTTTACCCCATGTACCTGCCTCATCCCTCTCCCTTCCACAGATCTCCTCATGTATCTGTTCCCACTGTTTTGTGCTTCCCTCTCCCACCCCTCTTCTCTCCTGCTCCCTTGTTATATGTTCTGTGTGTTAGTTCTTATACGAGCCTTGAAATTCATTGTTAAAAAAAAACAACAACAAAAAAACAGGACATTCAATAGACATAGAGGAATGGTTAAATAACACACATCCTTGTAATTGTGAACATTCCATATTTAAAGATCCACAACATAAACACATTATCACAGGTGATCTCAGAATAGTGAAAGATTACACTGAACAACAAACATTTTTTACTGGAGATGTGTAAAGTGATTTAGACTAATTGGTACGCTGATTTCAAAAATCATAACCGTTTTGCTGTATCACGTCAGGATTTTCAGTAACAGAAATATTCCCATTGCCTAGAAGTCAGGATTTCAATGAAATTTACAAAAATCATTTATTCATTTATTTCATCATGAATGCTTCAAAATTATAGAAATTACAGAAAAACTCCACTAGAATGTAATTAAAATGCTTTAGGCATTTGGCTTTGCGTTTGTGCTGCTCTGTGTCAGTTTCACGATGCAGGAACCAGCAGAAATCGCCCATCATGTTCGGGTTGTGCCGCCCTTGGTAAGGCGTCTCCATGAGTGAAATCTCTTGGTGGAATCGCTCGCCGTGCTCGTCCGAGACTGCTCCCAAGTTGTCAGGGAGAAGTTCAGGTGCTGGTGTAGGAAATGGATTTCAGGGACATCCTGGAGCCAAGTTTCCTGAAGGACTCCAGCAGCTGCTGCACTATTTCTTCATAGTTGTCCCGCCGCTCGTTCCCAAGAAGTTGGCCGTCACAGCTTTGAAGCTCCTCCACGCTGCCAGCTCTTTGGGTTTAGAGTTGTCGGAAAAGTTTCGTCCTTCATAATCTGTCGGATTTGCGGTCCAAACAAGACACCAGCCTTGATCTTGGCCTCCGACAAGGTGTTGCCAAACTTTTCCTTGAGGTATAAAAACCCACGCCCATTCAGATCCATTGCCCGTACAAAACTTTTCATCAAGCCGAGCTTTATGTGGAGTGGTGGAAGGAAAACCTTGGCTGGGTCGACAAGGGCGACATGCTTCACGTTGTGTCGACCAGGTACATGCTCTTTTCGCTCTTCCAATCTTTCTTCGTCCAGTGATTCTTGTCGTCTCTGCTATCCCAGAGACAAAGGAAGCACATGTATTTCGTGTAGCCTGACTGCAGCCCTAACAACAGCGCCACCACTTTCAAGTCTCCGCAGATGTGCCAGTTGAAGTCATTGTACTTGATGGAATCAAGCAGCTCCCGCATAGTCTCATAGGTCTCTGTCATGCCGAACGCGTGAGCCAGTGGGACTGATGGTTTCTCGTTGCCATTGTGGAGCAAAACAGCCTTCAAGCTGTTCTTCCCCGAGTCGATGAAGAGGCGCCAGTCTGCAGGATCGTGATCACACCCAAGTTCTTTCAACAGACCGTTGATGTCACTGCAGAATGTCATCGTGTCTTCCATCTCAAGAACTCAGCCATGTCTCTGTGACGTGCTCTGAACAAGGATATCTTGGTGTTAGGTTCAAGTAGATTCCACTGCTGCAGCCTTGATCCAAGCAGCTCTGCCTTCGCCTTTGACAGCGAGAATCTCTTACAAGATCTTTAAGTCTCCCTGGTTCAGAAAGGTGTGATTCTTGAGTGTCGGGTTCAAAAGGTTCATCATCACCATCCTCTTCACACTGCTTACAGCTATGTTCTGATCAGCTGGAGGTGTTGGAACGGGGTTCTCGTCATCATGAGGCACAGGTTTACGAGCAGAGACGCAGTCAGCGTACTTGATGTGACCTTTATTCTTCTTGTTGAAGCCGGCGATGCTTGTGCAGCAGAAATAACAATCATCAGATGATTCTGCGGCTCACGCCATATCATGGGCACCGCAAATGGCATGCTCGCGCGCTTGCCCACCAACCACTGAGTCAAGGTTGTGTGACAGCTGTGCAGCAGATGTTGGTGCCCAGCTCTGTTCTGGTCCCCACTTACACCCGAAGTAGTGAAAGTAGGCGGCCTTCATTTTCACTGCTGTAGATATACTTCGCTGTTGATCTTTTTGGTATACCGACCACAGACATAACAGAAGTTGTCAGGATGATTGGTACAGGAACGCCTACTCATCTTTATCTGAAAGAAAATATAACACAAGTTAACAAATTGTACGATAGACATGTTAAAGACATATGTAAATTTCATTGAAATCTGACTTCTAGCAATGGGAATATTTCTGTTCCTGAAAATCCTGACGTGATACAGCAAAACGGTTATGATTTTTGAAATCAGCGTACCCAAATTAGTCTTAATCACTTTACACATCTCCAGTAAAAAAAATTTTTGAAATTTGTTGTTCAGTGTTACATGCGTTACTTAAAAAAGGACCAATTTATTGAGAAAATGAAAGGATTAACTGGAATAAGGCAATGGAACTTACAATGATAGGACTGATGGAATGGATGAGAGAACAAATTGATAAACATAAAGTACCAAACAAACAAATGGCCTTTTGGTCGGAGGAGGAAGAGAAACACATTAAAAGGAGAATTGTTGATTTGAAAATAAAAGTTTGCATCAGTCATCCAAAGTTAATTTTAAACAATCCAGAGATGTGTGATTCTTTAAAACAGCTTCAAGCACAATGTGTTATTGTTCCAATTGACAAAGCAAATCATAATATTGCATTTGTATGCAAAACATTCAACATTCAAACACTTTTGGAAGAATTGGGCTAACAGACTGGACTCTTAAAGTTGTATAAAATCATTAATGATAATACAATAGACTTGATACAACACCATGTAAATCACTCAAAAACGAGAAGACTGTTCGTTCCAGATAAACACCATAAATTACCATTCATTTACTGGATCCCAGAAATGCACAAAACCCCTCGTAAGATGAGGTTCATTATCACAAGTAGAGAATGCAGTTTGAAACCATTGTCAGGTAGTGTTACAGGGGCGAAGAAACTCATTTATAAATAAATTACAGGTTATGGTTCTTACTTTAAGGGGCTGTCACACCTTGACGTTTTAGCCAGCGTATGGCAAGGTCTCAAAATGTATGTAAAACGTTCCGTACGCTGAACTATTGATGTTTTTTTATAAGTTTTGGGCGTATAATAACGTGTTGGACGTATGCATAACGTATTAGTAACGTACACAGAACGTTTAATCACATAAAGATAACTTATACCAACGAATGCTGAGCGTGTTGTCGGCGTTCACAACCTATGCCAACGATAGTCTAACTTATGCACAGCGCGGCAGGCTATCGCCGACCGTCACGGTGCGTAGGCTATTAATAGGCTGCGGCTCGACGATTCAAATCTTAACCGCACTAGACATCGAAGTGTGAAGCCGCTGTCACACCTTGAGTTTTAGCCAGCGTATGCCGACGTATGAAAATTTGCCGAACCAAGCTGGCACAGCGTCGAATACGTTATGGGTAAGTTTGTATACGCGAGTACTTCGAGAAATTTTCAGCATGTTGAAAATTTCTCGACGTACTCGACGTATGACACAACGTCGAGAAATTTTCAGCATGTTGAAAATTTCTCGACGTACTCGACAATATGACACACGTTCCGCATACGCTGGCATAAGTTGTAGCCACGCTAACGCGATCGTTGACACACGTCGACACACGTTACTTGTACGTTACTCATAAGTCGAAACACGTCGAGGTAATGGTAAGGCCCTGTCACACCTTGACGTTTTAACCAGCAATGTGGCAACGTATAAAATGTATGTAAAACGTTGGCGTTCGCTGAAATTTTGATGTTTTTTTTTTTAAAGTTTTGGGCGTATTCATAACGTGTTGGTCGTATGCATAAACATATTAGTAACGGCCACAGACGTTTCGTTGTGTTATTGAATAACTTTTACCACGAATGCTTAGCCTGTTGTCGGCGTTCACAAACCTATTCCCAACGATAGTTTACACTTACGCATAGCGCGCTAAACGTATCGCCGACGAACTCATGGCATAGCCTGTTAAGAACCTGCCGCACGCCGATTTAAATCATAACCGCCTGAGAATTTGAAGTGTCAACATCGCAGTCACACCTTGACGATTTTGCCAGCGTATGCCGGCCTATGAAAAATGTGTCTAAAAGGCTAGGCGCACGTCAAATACGGTAATAGGTAAGTTGTGTATACGTTAAGAGTAGGCTGGAAAACAATGAAGTACGCTGTCATATTACGTGGTACGTGTAATACGTCGTGAAATTTCAAGCATGCTGAAAATTTTACGAAGTAATCGGCGTATGGCTAACAATCCGCATGCCTTGTCATATGTTCCTGGCACGCTCCGCGATTGTTTACACACGACGGACAAACGTTACTTGTAGGTTACTCATAAGTCGAAACACGTCAAGGTAATATTTAACATACCCGCAACCTAATTTTCAACCAATGGGTAACGTCCTTTTAACGTATGAGTAGCGTGCTCTGAACCTATGTTTAACGTGCTTGAAACCTATGAGTAACGTGCATTGAACTATTTGTAACTTGCCTTGAACCAATGACTAGCGTGCTATGAACCTATGAGTAACGTGGCTTAACTATGTGTAGCATGCTTTGAACCTAAGTATAACGTGCTTCTAACCTTTGAGTAACATGCTATGAACCTATGTGTAACGTATTCAAACGCACATTGTCGTATGTAGACGAATTAGATTGACGTCTTCCGGACGACCACAGCACTTACTGAACGTGTTTCTAACTTACATCTACCGTATAATGGCGTATTGGCAGCATAAAGGGGAATTGGTATATACAAATGGGCTTCACAAAGAGGACCTGTCATTGTTCCAGACTCCATGTTGAGTAGATGTCAATGCAGTAGTATCAGTAGTAGTAATACTATTAGCAGTAGTTGGTGTGCGTGACAGTAGTAATAGTAGTAGTAGTTGTAGTAGTAGCATTGGTAGTAGTAGTATGTCTATGTCAGTAGTAGTAGTAGTAGTAGTAGGTCTATGTCAGTAGTAGTATAGTAGTAGTATGTCTATGTCAGTAGTAGTTGTAGTAGTAGTATGTGTATGTCAGTAGTAGTAGTAGTAGTAGTATGTCTATGTCAGTATGTAGAGTAGTAGTAGTAGTAGTATGTCTATGTCAGTAGTAATAGTAGTAGTAGTAGTCTATGTCAGTAGTATTAGTAGTAGTAGTAGTAGTATGTCTATGTCAGTAGTAGTAGTAGTAGTAGGTCCATGTCAGTAGTAGTAGGTGAGCGTGATGGGGAGGGGTGTGGTGATGATGGATCCTCTTATCGTCCACGAATAGGAGACTACTTTGCACCATTGTTCGATGATCTTTTCGGCAATTTTTTTTTCCTCATTCCCACGATGAAATATTTCTTTGTTTTACTTTTTAAAGTATTAAAAGACTTTGACAAATGCATAATGTACTAGTAATGAACACAGAACGCTTCGATAACTTATATATAAGATTATACCAACGATTGTTTATCGTGTTTTTAGGCATCCACAACCTATGCCCAACGATAGTCTCGGCGTATGCATAGCGTAATAATTCCAAGCACGTTATTCATAGGTTATAAATAAGTCACGGTACCTAAACATTACTTTGATGTGTTTCGACGTATGAGGAACTTTCAAGTATCGTGTTGCGAAGTCTGAACAACGTTCGTGTAGCGTGCTTACAAAACGTTACTCATAGGTTAGAAATAAGTTTCGGGTACGCGAAGTTACCTCTACATGTTTCGACTTATGAGTAACATACAATTAACGTGTGTCAACGATCGCATAACGTGCCTACAACTTATGGCCAGCGTAGCGGAACGTGTGAGCCAAACGCCGAGTACGTCGTAAAATTTCAAGCATGCAAAATTTTTTGGACAACCAAAAAGTACAACGTTTTAAACCAGCGTAATACGACCTATGGTAGTGTTTTTCAGCGTGAACCTAACGTACACAAAACGTACCCATAACGTATTCGACGTGTGCCAACGTTTTAGACAAATTTTTTAAAATCGGCATACGCTGGCTAAATCGTCAAGGTGTGACAGCCTTTAGCGTCAGTGTTCCAGACTCCCTGTTTTTTTTGTTTTTTTTTCGGTATGACGGTGATGTTGACACTTCGATTTCTAGTGCAGTTATGATTTAATATCGTTGAGCGGCAGCCTATTAATTATATTATATTATAACCGCACTAGAAATCGAAGTGTCAACATCACCGTCATACGCGAAGAAAAAAAACCAAAAAAAAACCAGGGAGTCTGGAACACTGACGCTAACCATTACCTTGACGTGTTTCGACTTATGAGTAACGTGTGTCGACGTGTGTCAACAATCGCGTAACGTGCCTACAACACGTTACTCATAGGTTAGAAATAAGTTTCGGGTACGCTAAACATTACCTCGACATGTTTCGACTATATGAGTAACTTACAAGTAACGTGTGTCGACGTGTGTCAACGATCGTGTAACGTGCCTACAACTTATGGCCAAGCGTATGTGGAACGTGTGAGTCATATGCTGGCATACGTCGAAAAATTTCAAGCATGGAAAATTTGTCTAACACTCGGCAAACAAAGACGTATGCCAGCGTACTACGAAAAAAAAGCCAGCGTACTACGACGTATGCCAGCGTGCTCTTAACGTATACAATTACCCATAACGTATTTGACGTGTGCCAGCGTTTTAGGGCCAAATTTTGCATACGTCAGGCATACGCTGGCTAAATCGTCAAGGTGTGACAGGGCCTTTAGGTGAGGGAACTATGTTCTGAGGTTTACAATTTAAAGATAGTTGAATATAGGATGCTGTGAAATTAACATAATTTACAGCAATCCTTTAAATTATGTTATATTTTATTACTAGCCGAGACTGTGCAATTAATTAAAAGTGTGTAGTGTGTGTGTGTGTGTGTGTGTGTGTTTACACATGCATGCTTGCTCGTAATCACAGTGTATTTTTAGATAACCTATCAGCAGAATTGGTAATGGAATTGTGTGGAACATTCCTCCCTGCTTTTTCATTAGCCATGAGAATATTTATGAATTGTAAAGTTGTGCATGTAAAAACTTCATTTGAATGACAATAACCTGTGTGGAACGTCATCTGAATGGTACATTGCGTGTACAGTTAACCTCCAATTAGGCAACACTTGTGGTAGTTTGCATGGTTCCCATCAGTATGAGGGATAGACGATGAGAGTTTATAAAGAGTACATAAAAAGCATTATTCAATCATTTTGAAAGGTATACCTATACCATAAGTGTTGTGCAGTGTAGAATTTCCACTTAACACTTGTGTGTGATGTTGTAGGTTGAACATCCATCACGTACTCGTAAAGCTGTGTGGCATAAACTGTTATCCAAACAGCGTAAGCGGGCAGTGGTTGCCTGCTTCCGCATGGCTCCTTTGTACAACCTTCCAAGGTGAGCTTTTTCACACTCTCATAACTGCCCCACAATTGAAGCTATCTTCATTTCCATCTTGTAAGATGAGTACAAGAGTACAATTTAGAGTAAGTTCTTGTGGAAATTGCATTTCCTGTTGTTGGAATACAAGGCCCATTATCTATTTGAAGCTGGGTATGCATTCTTTTAACCAGCAATTTGAAAACCTGACAGGTGTTTATTTCTGTAAGCTCTTAATGGAGCTATATTCTTTTGCAGGTGTTAACCATGAGTTAAATGATTTGACAAAACACAAAGCTTCCTTTTCTTAAGAGGCTGCCATTTGCAAGTTGTGGTGCCCCCGATTTAACACTGTCACATTGCTGTGTGCCCCCCTGTAGACATAAAGTTAGCAATTTCTTCTTGGGTTCATTCTCTCGCATCTGGCTGCTGAAGAAGCGTATGAAGATGGAATTTGCTCCATTCATTAGAAACCTCATCTTGGTAAAGTGGGCACATCGTTTTTGTAATGCACTCGATCAAGCCGAATGGTTGGCCTCAAGCTGTGTTGTTCAAAGAGAACCGGGAGAATGAGGTCCTTCTTGGAAGGTTTCTACTTCTACCCTCATTCTTCCCCTCCTCTGACAACTAATGGCTTGTCGGCCAATGGAATGGAGAGTGGAGCTTTACTGTTGGGGAGTGCTTGAAATACATGCCTGTATCTGTTTCATACTCTGGCTTTCCTCTGCCAGACTCACTCGTCACGTGCCATGTCTTGAATTAAGTATGATTCACAAAGTAGACAATCCCGTAGCTAAAACTAACTGTGTCAACGGTAATCGGAACGATTCAAAATAATTCCTGCAAAATTTAGCAAAACTGAGAAACTTAATGTAACCTGAGTTCAAAACAAGAAAAGTGATAAACATTTGATTTGTTAATTTTGAATGGCAGTGAGAGACTTTAACATCTCTTGAGATGGTTTGCGGCCAAGCGTGAAACAGATCATGAATGTCACATCAGTGGCAATAAAGCATGTCATTTCAAACCTTGACTCCCAACAGCTCACGCTGCTCTTTCTCTTGAGCACCCACCAAAAATCAAGGTCTTCACCGTGCATCGGAGCCTCCCCTATCCATTGCCTGCCTGCTTGCACCCCGATCCCCTCCACTGTTCATCCTCCCCTCCCCAGGCACCGTGTGATTAACATGTTCCTGCAAGCCTATCAGGGAGCGTGGATAGAAACGGAGGAGAATCTATTTGAAGATAAGCTCATTGATGACATAGCCGTGAGTACAAGGGAAGCTGTCAGGACGGCGTACCAAAGGGTTTTGCTTTTTTCTCTCATTCTTTGGGCAAGGAGCATCACCCCAAAAGTGCTTATGATACTTGGCTAAGCATTTCAGGGATCAATTCAGGAATATCCTGAAATATGTGAAAGTTTACATCTAGCATTTGAAAAACAATCTCCTATGTATTTCTCATGAGATTCACATCAACTATGAGAAAACTTCACGAGATCACCATATATCGGTTTATGTATTGGTTCTTAGGAGGCCAAATCGTGCATGGCAGACCTACTTTGTACTGTATTGACCTCAAATTCGGTCATTGATTGTTAAAATAGAACACAGTTGAAAAATTACTTGTGTGAACAATGATGGGAACTGTGTAGCTACAGGAAAGAGAACAACTTAAGTTGCTAGTGTGAGTTTGAATGGGGAAGAAGAAAGTGGAACTTCAGGCAGATAATCAAATTTCATATGCCAGTGGATTCTGGATGATTTTCTCTCGAAACAGGCAAGATGGTTGGATTTGCATCTCCCTACTAAGAATGCACATCGCACACATTCAAGAATCAAGCAAGGCAAATCTGTAATACACAGGTGAAGTGATCAGGAAATAAATAACTCACCACCGTATCGCTTCTGCTGCAACAATCGGCAAACTGGAGGATCACTTCTTGTTAAAGAGGTTAACATGGACCTGCTGTATTTAAACAACAAGTGCACAGCATGACCATTGTCCACACTGTTGCACCTGTTCATGTCATGTGCTGGTCCAGTACCTCCATGTCATGGCCACAAGTTGTGGACATCTTTAGCATGCGTATAGAGATGCACAGCCTGCCAGTGTGATCATATCTGGTCCAGCATGGTGGCCGGGTCAGTCGGACGCGGTGTCGGCCATCGTGCTTGCGTGTGCCACCTTGTGCTGAGAGTCGTTGCACGGCATCATGGGCATTTGCACAAGCATGTGTGCAGCGTTGTCTGGTTTCTCCATGATTAATAATTGTAATTCATTGTTATCTGCATCATATAAAATGTAATTCCATCTATATCGATGCTTACTTGGAAAACATGTAGAGAAGTTGTGTTTCTGATGCATTGCAGATTAACAGTGGTTTTGATCACGCATTGATTAATTATCAGTCATTTCCCAGTTCTTAATATTCTGGATTACAAAATAAGTAACACTTCATCCAAACTAAATAATAGTATTAATAATGTTACTGGGTATGTAGAAAAAGACATTTATATGATATTGACTTGAATGGTTCTGCCTGATCAGAAAGCGAGAGAGGATGAGGAAGAGGAAGAGGAAGAAACAGAGACACATCCTGACCCATTGCATCAACTTATTCTTCAGTTCAGCCGTACTGCTCTCACTGAGAAAACGTATGCCATGACTCGAACCTCAACATCCTGGCCTGTAATCTACAGCACTGTTTTATTTGTGATCTCCAATATGCATTCCAAGCATCCTTATTGTGCAACCCCTCGGGACTGCATGTGTATTTACATGGGAACTAACCTTTGGTCATTTCATCAATGTTCCACATTGGGCCGTGGTTGTTGTGGGGTTCTGGGTTAATATGGAATACCTGTGTTTCACATTCTAAATGTGGATGTCTGCTTTTTTGTGGAGAGGGAGGCAAAGCAGTGTCTATGAGAGATGCACCATACACCACTTTAAGTGAGCTCATCCATATCACCCGACGAGTCCGCGATACTCGACGAGTCCATAATACCCGAACTGAACTACCTCTATTGTGCCGTTATTCAACAAGTGTGCATAAAGAAATGAGATTATATGGAAAGGTGACCTTTGCGGTTTTGCTAATCTTTTTACTCTTCCATGAGTCAGATGTGAAAGGTATGGACCTTTTGTAACACACCTTGGAGGGACCATCTCTATATTTTCAGCAATATATTGCGGAGTGCAAGGATTAAGGGCAGTCTCTATCCATGAAAGGACATAAAACATCCCCATGCAATTCAAACTTAAAAGTATCGTGAGCATTGAAATTCAGGAAAAGGTAATTTAATGAAAACTTCTCGTCTTGGATGATACCATGCAAGGAATAGACATGAACACCTGCAGCAAATGCTCAGCGCGATAAATTGCTGGTTGTGACTGCCTTCTGTGTTTTTGGTTGGCATTGTGGAACTCATTATAAGAGGTCTCCATTGTGGAACTCCTTGTTGGAGAGTCTATATTATGGAACTCGTTATAAGAGAATCTCTTTTGTGGAACTCATTTTAGGAGAGTCTATATTATGGAACTCTTTATAGGAGAGTCTATATTATGGAACTCGTTATAAGAGAATCTCTATTGTGGAACTCATTATAGGAGAGTCTCAATTGTGGAACTCGTTATAGGAGAGACTCAATTGTGGAACTCGTTACAAGAGAATCTCTATTGTGGAACTCATTGGAGATTCTCTGTTGTGGAACTTGTTATAGGAGAGTCTCAATAGTGGAACTCATTATAGGAGAGTCTCTATTATGGAACTCGTTATAAGAGAATCTCTTTTAGATGGAACTCATTTTACTAGGTCTCAATTGTGGAACTCGTTATAGGAGAGTCTTATTAAGTACTCGTTATAAGAGAATCTCTTGTGGAACTCATTGTAGGAGGTCTATTTATGGAACTCGTTATAAGAGATCTTTTGTGGAACTCATTTTAGGGAGGCTCAATGTGGAACTCGTTATAGGAGAGTTCTATATTATGGTACTCGTTATAAGGAATCTCTATTGTGGAACTCATTTAGGAGAGTCTTTTATGAACTCGTTATAGAAAGATTCTTTTGTGGAAATCATTTTAGGAGAGGTCTCAATTGTGGAATTCCATTTATGGAGAGTCTATATTATGAATCGTTATAAGGATTCTATTGTGGAACTCATTATAGGAGAGTTCTAATCGTGGAACTCGTTATAGGAGAGTCTCACTTTGGACTCGTTAATAAAGAGTCTCTATTGTGGAACTTGTTACAAGAGATCTCTATTGTGGAACTCATTGGAGATTCTCTGTTGTGGAACTTGTTATGAGAGTCTCATTGTGGAACTCGTTTAAGGAGTTCTTTGTGGAACTTGTTACAAGAGAATCTCTATTGTGGAACTCATTATTGGAGATTCTCTGTTGTGGAACTTGTTATAGGAGAGTCTCTATTGTGGAACATGTTTTTGAGAGTCTCTTTTATGGAACTTGTTAGAAGAAAATCTCTATTGTGGAACTCATTATAGGAGATTCTCTATTGTGGAATTCGTTATAGGAGTGTCTCTGTTGTCAGGTCAGGTCAGTTATGGGAGCATGCACCGGAGCATCGCGTCGCAGAGTCCACTTTCCTCCGGTACTCCAGGGTCCTCCATATGGCCACCCCCCC
>CM068961.1:99500058-99518361 GCA_035128595.1 Eptatretus atami | reverse complement strand
ACAGTTCCGATGGGCGACCACGTGCTCGTAGTTGCAGCAGAATTGATCAGCATCTCAAGGAGAATAGGGATGGGCCAGGCAATTGCCTGGGGCGGGGGGGGTGGCGGCAATGTGAGGAACCTGGGTACCGGAGGAGAAAAGTTGGACTCTGCGAACGCGATGCTCCGGCTGATCTCCTATAACTGACTGACTGACAACAAGAGACACTCCCTATAAACTGAATTCCAATAGAGAATCTCTATAATGAGTTTCCACAATCAGCAGATTTTTTCAACAAGTTCCCATAAAAGACTCTCAAAAACATGTTCCACATAGAGACTCTCTATAACAAGTTCACAACGAGAATCTCCAATATGGAGTTCCACAATAGAGATTCTCTTGTAACAAGTTCCACAATAGAGATCTCTTATAACGAGTTCCACAATTGAGACTCTCATAACAAGTTCATACAATCAGAGAATCTCCATGAGTTCATCAATAGAGATTCTCTTGTTAACAAGTTCCAACAATAGAGACTCTCTTATATAACGAGTTCCACAAGTGAGACTCTCTATAACGAGTTCCATGATTGAAACTCTCCTATATCATTGGAGCTTCTCCGAGCGAGAGGAGGGGCCTCTCATTTGTAGGAGCGAAGCATATTATGGGTCCACAACACACTGGAAAGATGACCGCTGTTTAGTAGCGATGATATCTCATTCAATAAGTTAGCCACTCTCTCATACATGAATCTATGACTTATATTGATTTGAACTCTACAAATGTTGAGTGCCACACAATAGCACTGAGTTTTAGCGCGTCCTCTTATAACCAGGCAGTATTCCAGAGATATGACATGTCATATTACAGATATTCCGAGATGTTGTGTAGACACCGTCATATACATCGATGAGCGTTCCGAGCAGCCGGAGAGTCCTACTATTCTATAAGTGAGTTCATAATATAGACTCTCCCTATATGAGTTCCACAATCACGACCGATTATCTCCCTTGATATTATACGGAGCGAGAGTTACTCGAGCTGACCACCTATAGTACTGCTTCACTATCACGGCGAGTTCCTATCGAATCTGAAGACTGCTCCCTAATAGATGAGCGTCGACCACGAGAAAGAGATAATCTCACTTTATTTATATAACGAGTTCCACTAATAGATGACTTTAACTACACTCTTACATGAGCTATAAACACATTACATTTATGTTATTTTAGCCACCTAGAACTTCGCGTGAGTACACACGTTCGCGACGCAGCATGTATGAAGAGAGCTCGTTCATGGAGTTTCCAGACGAGATCGCTAGACTGAGTACAAATTAAACTCCGTTAGGTCCGGACGTTCGATCATAATCGGAGAGCCGATATACTGCGAGCTCAATACATCGAGTTCCACAATTGAAGACTCTCCTATAATGATTTCCACATGAGACTCTCACTCCTTCATATATTTACCCGATATGTATTCCTATTGAACTACTCTAGACTCTCGCTGAACTAAAGAGTTCCATAATATTCAGACTTCGACTTCTTGCACTCAAGAGATGAGATTTCTCGACCAGAAAGATCTAAATGCAGTGCTTCAATGCTCATAACGACGCTTTCCCTGAGTTATTAATGGTGAATCTGCGTACACTATGAGCGAGAGAAGCGACGTTTCTTCTCACCAGATCTTCGGGAGAGATTCCTCATTTAGAGTACCGTAGATAACCAAATGACAACAAACACGCAAGGACACAAACACAACACCACCAGTCCAATAGACTGGTACTTACGAAATGTCCAACCTTGAAAACCTCCTGACCTTGCTAATAAAAATCGACACGTAGAGAAAGTATGTATGTAGCGACACGCTGCAACATGTCTTACGATTTGAACTGTCATGGTGCATCACATCCGTATCATACCTACATCGCGTTAAAACGTCAGACACACGACGAGAAGATTTTAGCCATTAATCTCATTACTCTTCTTATAACTGCATGAAATCTTTAATGCTGTCACATCAACGGGGACTGATCTCCTGCTCGAGGTCTGTAAAGTTTGAATTGCCATGGGGGCATGTTTTATGTTCGCTTTCATGGATGAGACTCCTTTAATCTTTGCCCAACTACGTCGGACAATACTGAACTGTGCCTCCGAGAGTGCACGAGTTAGAGAGAGATGTGTAATCCCCTTTTCCAATTGGTGTGCATTATACAAAGGTCCATACCTTTCACATCTGATAAACACACAATTGTCGCGAACGAAGATCATAAGCATATTATGCTAATTAGACCACCATTGCTACAGAGATACACACTTATAATCCGATATGAGTATCTTTATTAGTCCTTTATGCACTAACATTGTTGATACGGCCAATAAGATGGTAAGGTGATGATAATATTTCGGCGTATTGAAGAGCGATCCAGAGTATATAGCTGGAAAAGCTTAAACGCAGAGTGTATGAGTGTAAGGAATAGTTACGCGAGCCGAGCGGATATGCCAAAGATGGCTGTAATGGTCCGCCATTTCTCTCTCACAGAAATGTAACGGAAATCTGCTATGCTTGGCACTCTTCACCAACACATAGAGTCTAAGACCATGCGACACACTTAGAATGTGACAACACAGGGCGTATTTTTTACGCACACTCATAATACTGTCACATCAAGCCATCACTCAGAACCCCACAACCTGAGACTCACGAGTGCGTGGGTATCTGAACTTCGGAGAGAGGACATTGATGACCTTACTTGACCCCGTATCTCCGAGTGTATATTCTCCCGATGTCATATACACACACATAGACAGCTACCAACAAGAGATCGAATAGAAACTGGTTAATGCTATAGCATAAAGCGTGCACTATTGCTCTTCGGAATTGAGCCATTAGTTGCTAAGAGAGATTAACAGCCTATAGAGTATATAACGAGTGAGCCATGTAAGACTCACACACGGAGCAGGCTATAGAGTTTGCATGGATTCGAGATATTTGTACCAGATCATCGCGCAATAAAAATCGAATTGTTTGACCCTCGTACTCCTTCTCAGTGAGAGCAGGTACGGCGGAAAACACTGAAGAATTAGAGATTCTTGATGACCGCAATGTGTTTTCGAAGCGCAATGTGAAAAAATTCTCTATTCAGTTCTTTCTCTGGTCTTATCTCACTCCGTTCTCCTCATCCTCCCGCAATCCACGTGGGTGTAATCGCTTGATCCATGGGCGAGTGCAGAGAATCCTCATTCCGCAATGTCTAATATCAGTTATCATGTGCACCTTACAAACTAGAATCAATAATTTCATCACTATACTCGCTGTCAGATTTAACTAAACTGAATAATAATACCAATTGAATCCTACCGACCTTGTCTATTAATAAGGCATTGGTGAAATTCGAAGTTCAGTACAAGCCCAATGGAGAGCTTTGAATCTGATTCTATATATGTGGAGTTCAGCGGATTTAAATACATTTAGAACTGGTAGAGATTTGCACAGAGATTAGAGAGTTCCACATCAGTCAATAAAACTATGATTTCAATATGAACAGTATGATATTCCAAAATCTTTTTTTTTTTTAAAGTGATTCAGTACCTCAGCAGGATCTGCCAAGATAATAAGGTTGTATTACTTTTCAGACATGGAATACATGTATAAAAGACCTTATTAATTTATTATATATATCAGTTATTTCATCTCGGGGCTAATTGTCTACCATAGAAATTGAGACCAACAACTCTCTCGTAATATTGTTTTCTACAAACGATTCCACCGGAGCGATCGCAAAACCGACAGACTCAACGATTTAAAATTCGAAGTGTTGTAATTTAACAACGTTTTATAATATCGTATGAGTCCGAGGCAGATAGAACAGAAAAATTCTCCAGTATCTCACAATGAGTCTAAACTCCTTTAACTAATCATACTCCACGACCATGTCTGTTCGAAGCGCCGCCATCAGGAGGAGAGGACGCAAGCCGTACGACGTCTGACTCCGAAGCGGGCAACCATGAGCATCCATGGGACGACCCGTGACGTCTGCTCGAGAACGCGAGCAATGATCATGGGAGCACGACTCCTTGACGCTTATCACTGAGGTTGGCAGTGGAAATTCTCTTCTTTATTTAAGTATCAATCTTACGTCCTCCAACATCCGATTTTGACTCGCAACAAGACTCTCAGCACAGGAGAGTTGGTCCGAGAACCCCGAGATTAAGGCGTCGCCCACAAGAGCCGACAGTCAGCGAAAACCACTGAAGACCAAAATTAATCGAAGTTAAAGAACCGAACTCGTAACGGTCGCAGAACCACAGCAAAAATACTCCATTTCTCCACGCTTAGTATTCATCCGGAATGTATGTTCTGAGCACCCTCACCTCGGGTCGCAACCTGTGGACCTTACTGACCGACTAGCTTGTGTACCAGTGAAACACTTAAATAGAATCCTTTAATCAGACCACTACGCCATCACCCTCCGAATCAAAACGTGGTGTTAATTTGAACATTGAGGGTCAGCTTCTTCCGTGTGCTACGAGATAATGCGGACTGGCGCACACTAATCCATAACCAAATCACAAACAACAACCAGTCATAAGAACTGGTACTACGAAATCGAGGTCATTCGCATACCATCTGTAGTGACTCCACTTGTCTATTAAGCATCGTCTCTATATGATGAAGGGAAGAGCCAACATAGATTCTCTACGATGAATATCACTGTAGAGGTACCCAGAGAGCGAATCAAAAGACAAGAGATATGATTTGACACTCACCATGAAGCAGGAACGTTGTCGAAACGTTTACGATTTTTGACCAAAATCTAATACAGACACAAGATGCCGAGTGGCACCAATGGCTCTAGATTCACGTGGTGTAGATCTTGAGCAGTTGAGACGTAGCTGCTTCTCCGTTCTTCTGGTAGTAATTATCATTTATACCAAAACACCTCAAAAAATCGAATTATGTTGACCAGCGTTTCACCCTATGGTGTACCTAATCTGACCTTATGACCGCATTTTTGACCTAATAACACACTATATCAGAGACTAGCCAGTTCGACCTCTCCTGAATCCATCGTGGTGTAATTTGCACCATTTGGTAGCTTTTCATTCTCCACGAGTTATTTCGTTGGCCCTACAAACACAAACAAAAACAGAACATAACAAATGATTATGCGACAAACAACGGTAGCTAGCATACAGCAATATCTATAGAATCTTTAAGCGATTTGGCGTAAGTAAGCAAAGCGAGTCATAGTACTGTATCTATTAACGAAAATCTGTATCTCAACTCTTGATCACTTTGACCTCTGACATTACGTCTAAATACAAAGGTGGTATTACATGAGTCTCTATGATGAAGTAGCGACCGCCAAACCAGAAGTTCTACTGTTATGGACTTCTGTATGAGTCCAAACCATTCATTGAAATTGTCGGATAGGCTGTATGTGCGGATTCTTACGCAGCGTCACCGTGACGCAGATTGACCTGTTTGGACACAACGATTTTCTGAGAGACACCACAAATCTACACTTGCAGCACCTAGCCATCCTCCGTCTCTTACACTGGAAATCACGTAGGGATGAGTAATCATATTTGACCATTGGTAGCTTCTTGCCGTTCTTCGAGTTATCTGTACCCACACAAAAATCGATTATTTTGACCTCACTGTGACCTCGAAGAACTCTTTAGAGAGACCGAGTTGGAACACTAAAAATATCTTTAATCAGCACTAGGGCCATAACATTTCTCGCCTGTATCACGTGCATGTAATTTGACATTGGTAAGCTTTCTTCCGTTCTCGAGTTTCGTGCCTACAAAAACAAACAAACAAACGGTAGTCATCAATATACCTAAGAAATCTTTAGATTCGGAAGTAACAAGCAGTCATAGACTGGTACTTACGAAAAATCGTCAACTTGACCTCTGACGCTTGTCTAATAAAGCTGTCTCTAGAGAAGGTACGACGCAAAGAAGTTTCATACGATGATTCTGGTACAAACCATCAAAAATCGAATGTCTTAACGCTCAACCGTGACCTTGACGGTTGACGCGATTTTGACTCAACAATACTAACCAGCACTAGCCATCCCCTCCTTTTAATCACGTGGTGTAATTTACATTGGTAGCTTCTTCCGTTCTCGAGTTACTGTACCAAGCATCAAAAATCGATTATTTGACCTCACTGTGACCTTGACTTTGACCGATTTTGACCAAAAATCTAATCAGCACTAGCTCATCAACCCTCCTGAATCAACGGTGGTTGTAATTGACATTGGTTAAGCTATCTTCCTTCCGAGTTATGTGCCTAACAAACAAACAAGCAGTCATAGAACTGGTACTTACGAAAATCGTCAAACTGACCTCTGACCTTGTCCTAATAAAGCTGTCTCTAGAGAAGGTAGCGACGCAAACAGAAGTTTCTAACGAAATGATTCTGTAACAACCATCAAAAATCGTAACACGGACCGAAAGCAGAAAATTCCATTTCTCCACGCAAATATTATATCTTTTAATAAAGTCAACAAAAACCGTAATATTCGGCCATCCACCAACATCTTTACTAATCCGAAAGGCTTTTAAGCGAGTCAGGCACATGTGCGATAACCTATATTTGGGCATAAAAAAATCCCTTTTAAACACCATCTTTAATCGAAAACACCGTCAGCGCGCAGACGGAAAACCTTTACGTGATCAAACGACGCCTCTGCTTCGAGCGTGCTGCACCAACGTGGAGAGCTGAGACGCGGTGAGGTGAAATATTTTTTATACAAATCTTAAAACGTCTCCAAAAAAACGATTTTTACCAAAATTTCGACAACCAGTTTTTAGCGGTCCTGAGCGATCGCAAAAAACCCGAAGACGAAAAATTAAAATGAAAAGTTAAAACGAACTCGTAACGTCGATCAAAGCAAAATAACTCATTTACTTTCCACGCAATTATTTATATTTTTTTTATCAAGTCACAAAAACCGTAATATTCGGCCAGCCACCACAACTTATACATATCCGACGGCTTAGCCGAAGTCACGGCCATGTGACGATAACCTTATTGAGGATAAAAAATGACTTTTTACAACCATCTTTATCGAAAACAACGTCAGCGCCACAACCGAAACCTTTTAACGTGATCAATCGACGCCTCTGCTCGAACGCGCGCTGCACCAACGTGACGACCCGTGAACGCGGGCGAGTGAATATTTTTTTATAACATCTTAAAACGTCCTCCAAACATCCGATTTATTACCAGAATTTCGACAACCGAGTTTTAAGCGTCCTACAGCGAATCGCAAGAACCGAAGACAAAATTAAAATCGAGAAGTTAAAACGAACTCGTAACGTCGACCGCAGACAAATACTCACCATTTCTCCACATGAATTTACGGAATTTATGTTTGACCTCATGTGACCTTGACCTTTTGACCGATTTTGACCAAAAGTATCGACTAATACGGCTCCAGCCATCACCTCCTGAATCACGTGGTGTAATTTTACATCTGTAGCTTCTATCCCTTCTCGAGTTATCGTGCCTACAAACAAACACACAAACATACAAAACAACAAACAACAAAACAAGCAGTCATAGAACTGGTACTTACGAAATCGTCCAACTTGACACGCCTGACATTGTCTAATAAAAGCTGTTCTAGGAAGAGTCGACGCAAACAGGAAGTTTTACGATGATATCTGTACCAAACCATCAAAAATCGAATGTTTGACCTCACTGAGTGACCTTGACCTTTGACCAGATTTTGACCAAAAATATAATCACACTAGCAATCACCTCCTGAATCATCGTGCTTGTAATTGACATTGATAGTTCTTACCGTTCTCGAGTTATAACTTTTTTTTGGGATGTATTGACCTCACTGTGACTTGACCTTTGAACCGATTTTGACCCATTTCTAATCAGCACAGCATCATCAACCCCTCCTGAATCACGTGCTTTATTTTGACATTGGTCCGGCTTCTTCGTTCTCAAAGTTATAATTTTTTTGGATGTCTTGAATACTGTAGACCTTGACCTTTGACTGATTTTCAAATATAATCCGCGCTAAAGCAATCACCCTCCTGAATCACGTGGTGTAATTTGGACATTGGTAGCCCTCTTCCGTTCTCAGTTGATCGTGCCTAACAACAACACACCACACAAACAGAGGACGCGAAGTTATCAATATACTATACGAATCTTTAGATTTCGTAAGTACAAACCGGACGAATTACAATAATGGGAGGGAAAGCGCGGATAATAAGTGTTGGCAAGGGCACAATAAGCGAGGTCCATACTAAACAAGAACATTTGAACTCACCTGGGCATGTCCTGCAGGTGCGCATACATTCTTTCTGTGAAGTCAGAGGGCGGGAGAACCGAAACTTTTTACTGTTGGTTATTGTATGTAGGGAGCCGGTGGTATGCTGTGTATTTCTCTGGCAATTCTGAATAAGGAGTCTTCACTTTAGACCTCACTTTGCGAGCGATCTCGTGTCCTCTCATAGCTACCATAGGACATCAATTGTTCGGGGTGCTGAAAGAGGGATATCCTGTGCCATGGATATGCCTTGAGTGGTCGTGAAGTAGGATTGTGTCTATTATAACTGCACTTGTAGGTGATAGACCATGGTGTAAGTTTGCAGAGACAACAAACATGTTCTGCTTCATATCTTTGCAGAAAACTTCCAAAAATTACCGCCAAATCCTTTGAATGGTAAGTACTCTGTCATATGATACAGAGAGCCAAAGTTCATAACCCTTCCTGTATTACTCACGCTTTCTTGTCACTGAGCATGACTAGGAGTCCGACGTTAAATAGGCAGGGGTGTCAACGATCCAACACTGGTGTAGAGAAGGTGAGATATTTCACAGACGTCGAATTATGACATTTTGGCGTATAAGCTGCGAGAAAACCGTTAGTATCGCCTGGGTATCACTGGCATTGAGCTTTTGAATTGCGCTTAATGTTGATCCACATTATCATCCCAACAGGGTCAGTCAGAAGACTTAGGAACTGTTGATGCTGACACTCTTGGAGAATTTCCCCATAAATACAGACTTTTCAAGCTACAGAATGTACTTTGAACGTCAGCTGCTTTGCACAACTATAAGCCTGCCTTTCAAAGTCGCTTTACAAATGCCCTCTTTAGTGGCCAGTCTATGTCAATCCTGAAAAGCCAGAAGAACGTTTCCCTGCCCTTGCTTGTGGAGCTTGTTAAAGTCTGGTATGATTGGCATTAATATTCGTTTTATCATCTGGTCGAGTGGTTCTCGAGTAGATGTGTCTGCTCCCAGTCCATTTAGTCATTGAAGTGTACATCTGAATTAAATCTGCTAGTTTGAACCACGCGGTGCTTACGTATTCTCCGCATGCTTTCTGCAACGACAGTCTTCAATGTACTAAAGCAGCTCGCCAGAGACAATGCCAGTGCAGGTTGTTATCAGAAAGAATTTCTCAACATGTCAGAGACAATTCACTGACTCGCTTCTGTAGAGTTTTAAGCATTGCTATGGTACATTGCATCTTGGGAATCATAATACTCCAGCACTCATTTGGACAACTCAAAATTTGTGGGTGAGAGACATAATGATTGGTAACTGCATATATTTGGCGAATTGAATAAAATGGATCATGTCTTTCACACCATTTGAAAGACATGAGAGCTATATTTATTAATTTCGCCAAAAATGCCGTTACAACATTATGTGTCTCAACCCGTGATATGGTCTCGCAACAAATATTTCTGCACCATAGAATCGCCAAACATCTTTCTGTCTGGTTTCTCTGTCGATGACCTTAATGGAGTTTATCTGATTTTTCACCACAAAAGAAGCAAAGTGTCCACTTGCGATGTTCTGGCTGCACCACACTTGCTGTTAGCCGAGTGACTTTTCTTTATTGGTGAGCACGTTGGTTTCACACTCATCTCTTTTCCTGTGTTTCTACCGCGTTGAAGTTTTGGTATTGTTGTGTACATATCCTTGCATTTTTGTGCCATATGTAGCTGCATTAGACTTTAGAGTTGAAGCCAAACTCCTGTTCCAATTGGTCTAACCTTGATTAGTTTAATGATTATCTGGAAGATACGAGCTCTTGAATCTATCAAATTACCAAAATGCAAGATTATCATAAAGTGTACCAAATGTCATATAGGTTCCTTTTTGAATTAGACCTGGCATGGCAGTGGGTTCTTCTGATGTCTCTTTGACACAATGGCATTTTAGGTCACAATATATCGTGCTGATGTTCAGATGTTGAAGGAGTTTCGGATGTTGTCTGGGGTCTAAAAATCTGAAGCGATTTAGCCATTGTTGGTATTTTGATTACTACAACACAACACACACAGGCTTCTACAACTAACAACAGCAATGCACTTGATATGAGAACTGATCTGAAAAGAAGAAATGAAGGATGAAATGCGTGCGATAATTTAAACAAGATTAACTGGAAAGAACGTTAACATGTGATGCTGGTACAATTACCACATTACAGTTTCATATGTTCTTTGATCAAACCATTTTATCATTACTGTAGCAGCCATTTTGAATTTGAAAGCCATCTTGTTAATAATGTAAAGAAAATTGAACGTAAGGTAAAAAGTTATGTGACATTTCACATTTCTTGGTCATTTTCCAACAATCATAGGAATATATTCATTTATATGGTTGTAATCGTATATTCGCCCCATGGTGGTGGCCATTTTGAAAATGACGGGCCATCTTGGAATATTCAGTTGGCCCCATTAATCTATATAGTATCAGAGTTATGCTGCGATATGTATGTGGTCCGCAGGTCATGGGGAGGACGTAAAATATGGAGATACTACGCAGTTATTCGTGAAACAGCTACTGTTAATCTGCTGGTCTGTCAGGCAGGAAGTGGTGAAAGTTATACATGACCGGTTGCTTGCACCGATGTAGTTAGTGCACAAATACTTCCACCATTCTGCAGCACTATGAGGAGTGGTCATAGTCGTGAACAGGATGATGTTGTACACATCTTTACAGGTTAAATTGGGAAATGCCAATTTCTTCTAGTTTTGGTAAAACAATTTATAATAACCATGTAAATTAAAATGGTATTGTGCATTTCATTTTATCAACTGTTAAAAGTGCCATTTTCTCAAGTATTTTCATTATATGCCGCTTCAAATACTGTAGATTAAGCATTACAATGTTTTGCTCTGAGATCTGATACATAATATAATATATTTTTATTTTCAGCACTACCACCCACTAGACCTATTAAATTGCATCAGATGGGGGCAATAAATGTGAATTGTTGCAACCGCCAGCTTAGCTGGCTCGATGCCAAAAGACGTCATTTGCATTATTGCCTCCTGCATCCGTTCCGTGTTTTGAATCTGCGCGGCATGGGCGACTTGGCTAGTAGATAGGCCACATAAAACTCCAGCTTTGTCGAGAGAGATTGCAATGATATTGAAAGCCTCGGTTCCACAGTAGGTCAGGCTGAGCAACGATGAAGGCAAGGGAGCTAACACATTGTACTCCATCAAGCTGCAGATGAAGTCTTGTCAGTGGAATCAGGAGCTCTATGTGTGCCAGGAAGGACTTTTGCATGATTAGGATACCAGCATTGGTTTTTGGAGGCACAACCCTGAAGTGTGCTTGCCCGCAATAGAGATCTGGCTAGAGACGTGGAGAAAGAGTTTGCAGTGACTGAACTTCTTTGAGGGAAGAGAGAGAGAAGGAGAGAGAGAGAGAGAGAGAGAGAGAGAGAGAGAGAGAGAGAGAGAGAGAGCAGAGAGAAGAGAGAGATATATATATAATCAAGAGTTCTCAAAATGAAAAACTTATTCCAAGCTGGTTTATTGAACCAGCTTGGGATTTGTCAAGGTCTGAGGAGAGGGAAGAGGCGCCTGTTTCTCTGTTAGAAAGATGAGAGTTATGTCACAGCAGATGGTCGGAAGTCATCCAGCAAGAAGATACAAGAGGATTTTTCCAGAGAGTCATGAGACCATGGATGAAAGATTAGGATAAAGAATGGGGCTGACCATGCCTTGGGTACTCCACTTTGAACGGGAGAGGAGAAGAAAGGGTTCCATAGAGAGCCACAACGTTGGCTACGAGAGTGGAGGACGTCAGCTATCCAAGAGTGGAGTTGCCTTGGATTCCAAGTGCAGCAGTTTGGAGAGGAGGGCAGGAAGCCAGACTGGTATCAAAAGCTCGAGTTATGTCCAGAGAGAACGGTGAAATGATCTCTTGACTGATATGAGGGCCTACACCATTGTTGGGAGATAGAAACAGCATGCACCAAGGTAAGAGTTGACCAAGTCTGAATGTGAATCGATAATCTGAGATGAGGTTGTTGAGAGACAAAGGAATAATTTTATGGTCAACTGTGATGATGGACTTTCGCATGACCTTGCTGATGATGGAAGGAAAGCGTTGAGGTGTTATTAAGGGGATTTGTTTTTTGCTCCTTTTTTTATGTTAATCAGCGAATGTAGCTGATTTACAATCAGATGAACGCATGACTGCGGGTAAATAAAGATGAAAAATGGCAGATAGAAGAAGTGCGGAGCAGTAGAGCAGATTTTTCAGACAACATGAGCCTGATGCAGTCCAGTCCAGTTGAAGGATAGAGTCGATGGTTGCCAAGAAACTAAAACATTCGAGGAATTTGCTTTCGTGTTAAATGGCCAGTATCCAGTACTTATAAACCATGTGTGTCTGCTCTAATGCCTGTGCTGAAATTAAAGATGGCAGCAAGTGGGGAGAACAAAGGTAGAAAGGAAAAGATTAAATTAATTTCTGGTGACTTGCAACCATTAAGCCTGTATACTTTTGCATGTGATTGGTTGTACCATATGGTGATATTGTTCTCGACATCATATAGCAAGCAACATTCTGAAACAAAGTCACAGGCGAATTAAAACACGAACGTGTAAGTGTTGAATAAGAAAAGTAACGTTCAAAATTGATGTTGATTCTTTATAGTGTGGTGTTTTATTTATTTTACCCGGTGCAGATATTGCCAATCCTTTAGCATAAACAACAGGTGTGTTACCTGAGAAAAGGTACACATTTGCATGAAAGTTGTTGTTGCTCAAAATCACTGCAGAATAGATGGAACAAAACAACAGTTTGAAATGGCCAGTACAGCACCTAAACTTGTGGAGATGAGCAAATCTCATTTTTTTTTTATATTCCGCAAATCCAATCAAGACCTTGAATTGTTTTCCAGCAACATATTAACAATTTAGGAGGCCAGAGAGGGGTAATCGTTGTCAATATTAACCATCTATGAGAGAGAGCAATGGAGGAAGATCAAGTTTGGGATGAATTTGGAACAATATTCCACAATTTATAGATTTATCGATGTTTGATCTGCAATAGAAAACATTAATTGTTCTGCGTCAGGCAATGGGCTCATTCCAAAATTCCAATGTATTATGCAATGTAATTTCCTGACTTTAAGCAATCTTCGATGATAATTTCTTGTTACAACTAAGAGATTCAGTATTTTATTGCAATGCTCTCATTGTTATGTGACTCTTGTAGCCGTATTATGCGTGTTTCTGTTACTAATTTGAATCCTGTGAAGAGGGAAGAGAGGAACACGGTGAGATGTGGAAGAGATGCAAGAGAAGAGATATAAAGTCAGAAAAAAATGGAAAGAACATCATGAAAAAATCAGGAAAAGAGATCAAACATCAGGAAAGGCTCGCAACTCTTTTATGATATGTAACAGGAGGAGGATATTGGGACATACTTATGCAGAGTGTTGGTGCTGGCTAAGCAGTTTTCCCTTGGCTATTGGGGCAACATTCCTGGGACGGGTCGCCACTTCCAACAACAAGGATACAAGCATGCGTGCACTCATTTTGCCGACCTCCGGAAGGATGAAGGCTGAGTTAACCCCACCTGGTATAATTATTTCAACACTGAGCTGGATTTGAACTCCAGACCCTAGGATCCAAAGCCCACCACCTAACCATAAAGCGAACAACAGCGACATATTACGGGTTATCATCATCAAGTCGTGATTGATATCTGGGCTGAAAACCAATCATGGACAGGTGCCACTGTTGCAAGATCTTTATATTCAAGGCTAAGAATTTGCCAGGGTACCAAGAACATAATGGTCCCCCTCTTTTCAAGAAGACTCTGAATACCTTAACAATCCACACAGTGGGCAGCAGCAGATGAGGATATTCAGATTAAAATTCGTTTAAGGATGGTGTGCCAATAAGCAATGCCCTCCATGTGAATCGGCCATACATAATCAGGCCAGAAGAATCAACCAAGAGTGATAGCTACAGGTGAGTACGCACCTCTGACCAATCCCTCTTAAGTCCAGGAGGGGTACGTCCTTACTATTTCTTTGTATGTAATAAGGCTCTAAGTTTCCACCCCCTCCCTTCCCACCCACTCTCCACTAAGAACTTTTAAACTATATTTTAGGATGACAACTGTTAAACCATTGAGCTCCGTCTACTTGTTCTGCAACATAAACCTTTTCATTAAACGCTTCCCATAATCTCAAACCACCCACTCCTTTAACCACCCACACCCAAGGAAATATCTGTGAATTGATATGCAGTGCTCACATTGGGCCTCATCGCAATGGGCTTTCACTCAGTTTAAATTGCAGTGCCCAGAAGGAAGGATGCGTACAGTGCAATTGGATTCTTATAAAAGACCAGACAAAATGTCTGTTGAAATTCGCCAAACAGATCGGGTGATAAACGCACATCTTTTACAGGAAGGTTGCCAATGTGTTTAACTTGGTTATAAACGGTCCTTAAGGCGACAAAGGGCACCCAGACAAGAGGCCCAACAAAAAAAGCATCGGTACCGTATTAGCATTCTGGAGGCATCAATATATATTATTTTTTCAAGTTTCGCATGCTTTCTTCCAAAAACATCGTTTACAAGCAGCAACATGCTGCGTTTGAGACGTCGTCTGCGAATACAGCTTTTTGCACGCCCAACATGCTCAATTGATCCTGTCACTTTTAGTCCGTGATCGCCTGTGGAGAATCTTTCCTTCCATCGTACAAATGATGAGTGATGGGCTTCTCTTTTGCTGCAGTTCCTACCTTTCAACTCCATATGAGACGCTGCTAACTTCGCTCGATCCCTAACTAACCCATTCATCCACAAAACGAAGAATGATAAAAAGGAAAATAGGTGGTGGGTAGAAAACAAAACATTAGTATTAAAGGAAGGTAATATCAGGTGTTAGTGAAAGTGGGTTCATAGAAGGTAACAGTATAAACATTATGTATGATGCTTTGAAAAGAGGTCGTAATGCCGAGTAGCCTTCGAGGAATGCTCTTCGAGCAAAGGAATGGTACTCTTCGGAAAGTGCACCGCCTGAGTTCACAGGAAGCCTGAGCTTCGATCATCTAATGTGGAAAGCAACCATTAAAGTCAAGGAACTGCTTAAAATAGCCACCGCCTTTTAAAAAAGCAAATTTAAATGTCGAACAGGAATTTGCTCGTTCTACAGGAAGATATATGACGTTTTAGTTCTGAAACGTCATGAATGTAATTCAATCTCACAAAACTCTCTCGATTAGCTTGGCAAGCACTTGGCGACGCCGGTATTGCAGAGTCAATTTCATTCTTATCCTCCTTACCTGAAAAAATTGGACTGTGTTTTACAGTAGTGATGAGTGGTTAACTTAGTGAAACGGGAGGGGTGGTCGGAGTGGCTTATTGTCTGAAAACGAATCCCTCGATCCACTGAATCGAAGCAATAGAACACGGATTATTGTTTTCCAACACACGTGAGAACCTGGATGGTGGGTGTTCTCTTCTGTGAGCATCCTGTCTCTGCGATTGCCATTTCTCTGACGGGATTTAAATTCCTGAGAATTCCATCAAATTTCAATTATGCTCTAATTTGATGTTTCATCCTTGAGAGGGTGATCCTTGGCCAGGGCTGTAGGAACTCACAGACTGTGAACTGGTGGTAAAGAAGCTTACGAGTGGACAATCTCGATAAAGGTGGGGTCGTGATGAATTCAACCCCGATACTACTTGTCAAAGGTGAATTTTCACTCTGTTTGTTTGGCTGCAGCACATATATTTGCAATAATCCTGCTTTTTGTCAAACATGAGCTGGAGCTTTGTGCTAATCGCAGACCAGTCTGGATCTGAATGGCTATATTGGTCAAAAATATTATTTTGCAAAGGTATCATTATGAAAGAGACATTTCACTCTCACTTTTCATTGCTTCTTGGTTTTCCTGAACTCCATGATGCTTCTTCTCTCTGGTGTTTATAGCCATGCAGGTCTGCAAGGTGTGAGTATATGGTAGTATCTTGACCATGACGGCAGTATATCAAGCCAGCTTTTTTGTACGCAATCTGTGGCATTAATGTTTTTCTGGTTTCTTTGGTGAGATTTGGTTTTTCGGGATGACGTGGCTTGCACAGTTGATTAGCTAATGAAATGTGAATAAATTATACAACAACCAAGGCATCTTATAGGCACATGTACTTCTTATTATTGTGTGTCTGTTGTTGTTATCATGCATTTGTGGGTTTTCAGGAGGGAAGGAGAAGTTCTCCCAGAATACAATCTTACCTTTTTGGTAAAGGATCATGATTCATGAACAAAAACTGTGAAAACCTGCAGTCGTAATTTTGCTCTGCCATCTATAAACAACCTTGTGAGTTTTTCATTCGAATCCTTATTGAACCTTTTTAAGTGGTGAAGCGCTTCAATATTTGACTAATTCCATTCCATCCATCTGTCCGTCCAATCAAAAATGAGGGAAGAAGAGCCTTATACAACACAACGGTGTTTCCACGAAAATGGCCCATTTTGAACCCTTTAGTTATCTGAGAACCCCTCGACCTTTCAGTCAGGTATGGGAAGAATGCGCCAAGCAGTGCATCGCTGCTCCACTTTACGCCGGAACTCCAGGGGCCTCCGTCTGGCCATCTGCCAGTGCAGATGCCTGGCCCCATCCCCAATCTCCTTGAGATGCCGATCAACTGCTGCAAACCTACGAGAGGACACGTTTGTCGCCGCAATTGGCCTTCCTCCACTCATGAAGACTCCTGTGCGAAGATCTGGTGAAGCCAGGATCAGCGTCAGGAAACACGAGCCACATGTCTACAGCCGCAGCTGATGCTCCACGGACTATGCAGGTAACAATCCTCATCTGAGTCTCTCTCATCAACCGCTCGTTGACACAAAGTCCGACCAAGCGATCAAGCACAAGTTCTCGAAGAGACTGGTACCAAAGGAATTAAGTCTCCTCTCAGATTTGTCAGAGTCCAAGTCTCGCAATCCTACAGCAAGCTGGAAGCACCAAGGACCTGAAGACTCGGACTTTCGTCCTCTCGGCACAGTACGAGGGATTCAGCGTCACAACACCATTATCCAGTGAATCAGACTCCCCAGGCCCGACCCAGACGGTCTATTGTCCTCTGACTCAGCTCCAGCAGAGACATGAATATCACTGCCAAGGTAAGTGAACTCTCTCCACGACCTCAAACATGCTCACGCCAACAGGCACAGACATGGCCTTCAAGCCTTTGAAAAACCCTTTAAGAACTTCCAAGGCCCTTAAGACAAAATACACCCTATGGATCCAAAAGACCCAAACTCACTGAGAGGAACCAAAAAGTACCCCGAGGACCAAAAGATACAGAGACCAAAGTTCGACGACCCAAAATACCACAAAAGTCCATGAGGGACCCAAAATATCCAGAGGATATCAAAGGAACCTGAAGACCCTGGCAGACCCTTTTACACTCCACTGGTAAAGAGTTAGGTCGGCCCTAAAAGCAAAGAACTGCATGGCCTCCTCCACTCACGAGGCTCTTCCAATCTGGTGAGCAGGATCAGCATCAGGAGAATGAGTCACATGTCCATACAGCCGCAGCTGATGCTCATGGACTATGCACATAACATATCTCATTCAAGTCTCTCTCGGCAACCTCTCGATGGACACAAAGTCCAACCAGTGATAGCCAAGGATTCTCCGAAGAGACCTGCTACCAAAGGAATTAAGTCTCCATCTCAGATCCCTGGTCAGGGTTCAAGTCTCACATCCGTAGAGCAAGACTGGAAGCACCAAGGACCTGAAGACTCAGATTTTTGTCCTCCTGCACAGGAACCGACAGCACCACACCCCATGATCCAGTGAATCCATGACTCCCCAGGCCTGACCCAGATGTCTATTGACCTCTGACTCACAGCCAGCAGAGACATGAATATCACTGCCAAGGTAAGTGAATCTCTGTGACCTCAACAACCTCACCACAAATGGGTACAGACAGAATAGCAGCATTCAAGATGTCATTGAAAGCCTGGATCTTAGTTTTGACCCAGGAAACCCGGAATCCCAG
>CM068961.1:99446311-99490841 GCA_035128595.1 Eptatretus atami | reverse complement strand
CCTTGAGCTTGCCAACATCCAGCCTAGGCTGGGATGGTACCATTCTCCTCGATTTAAGGTGCAACTTCAGTGTTGCTACAACAAGCCGGTGGTCAGTATCGTGGAACTGAGCACTCCGGTAGACCCTGCAGTTCTGCATCATCCTCCAGCGACCATCAACGAGCACATGGTCAATCTCTTTTGCCACATCACCAGCGTTGGAATACCAAGTCCAGCGATGAGCTTGTGGGCGCTGAAACCATGAACCAGCCACCTTAAGTCCATGACTTCTTGCAAAGTCAAGGAACTTAGTGCTATTCTGGTTCACAGTTCCAGACCCATGGGGACCAACACACGTCTCATAACCATCCCTATCGGTTCCATTTGATGCATTGAAATCCCCCAAGACTAGTAGTGTATCTCGCCTGTGGCACTGATCAACCACAGACTCGAGCGCGGCATAGAATGAATGCGTCCTTCATGGTGAGATCACTTGCATCAGTCGGACTGTCGGACCATATACAGAGACCAGGGAAACGACCCCCAAGGGGTGACAAATCCTTCGTCTCATAATACGCTTGTTGACTGGTGTTACCTCAATTATCATTGGAGTCAGATTATTGGACACAGCCACAGCAACTCCTCGGGCATGGTAATCATCAGAGCAACCAGACCAGTAGTAGGTGTAAGCACCCACCAGAATATCACCACTATCTGGTCTCCGAACCTCGAAAAGTGCTGCAATACTGATGTTCAAAAGCTTTAGCTCAGATGATAACAGAGACAGGTGATCATCTTCTCTTAGGGATAGGACATTCCAGGCACCCACACGAAGGGACCAGCTCAGGTTAACCCAAGGAGACCGCCGTCTGATGGATGACACCTCAGCACCACCGCGACACACACCACCGCAATCTGACCCAGGAAGTTTGTCCCCTTGCTTTTCCTCCTATCTTCAAGGAATGGGGGTCGCGAAGGCTTTGCCTCAATCCTGTCATCCGGTGAGCTGGCTGAGAAGGGCAGCAGCACAGGAGGTACTCCCACGGAGTGGGTGTTCAGTTTTCTTTGCATTTGTGGGTTTTGCGGAATGAAGTGTTTAACGGTGGCCGGAGTGCAAATCCTGCCACCAACTTCCTAAAATAAAGTAACCCAACTGCAGGAGGACATCCACAGACACAGTTGGGCACAATATATGGATGGACGTTGACTCACAAGGAGCTCCTCCGCCCTTTGACAGGTTTTGTTTTTAATCCTGATAGGTGTCCATATCATACACCCTCCTCACTAGGAAACCTGGTGGAGGAGTCGGTTTAGTCGCTGACAACCTGACCATGAAGCGGGTTAGTGCAGGTTTACATGGTACCTGTAGCAAGTCACAGATTTAATCTGGCATGACCAGCCAATTAACTCGTTAAAATTCTGGAACTAAGGGAGTCTTTATTGTAGAACTTTTTATAGGAGAGTCTCTGTTGTGAAACTCATTATATGAGGTCTCTATTGTGGAACTCGTTATGAGAGAGTCTCTATTGTGGAACTCGTTATAAGAGAATCTCTGTTGTGGAACTCATTATAGGAGGTCTCCATTGTGAAACTCATTATATATGAGGTCTCTATTGTGGAACTCGTTATAAGAGAATCTCTGTTGTGGAACTCATTATAGGAGGTCTCCATTGTGAAACTCATATAATGAGGTCTCATTGTGGAACTCGTTATAAGAGAAATTCTCTGTTGTGGAACTCATATATGGAGGTCTCCATTGTGAAACTCATTATATGAGGTCTCTATTGTGGAACTCGTTATAAGAGAGTCTCTATTGTGGAACTCGTTATAAGAGAATCTCTGTTGTGGAACTCATTATAGGAGGTCTCCATTGTGAAAACTCATTATATGAGGTCTCTATTGTGGAACTCGTTATAAGAGAGTCTCTATTGTGGAACTCCTTATAAGAGAATCTCTCTTGTGGAACTCATTATAGGAGGTCTCCATTGTGAAACTCATTATATGAGGTCTCTATTGTGGAACTCCTTATAAGAGAGTCTCTGTTGTGAAACTCGTTATAAGAGGTCTCCATTGTGGGAACTCATTATAGAGGTCTCCATTGTGAAACTCATTATATGAGGTCTCTATTGTGGAACTCCTTATAAGAGAGTCTCTGTGTGTAAACTCGTTATGAGGTCTCCATTGTGGAACTCATTATAACAGAGTCTCTGTTGTGGAACTCATTATATGAGGTCTCCATTGTGAAATCATTATAAGAGTTCTCTATTGTGGAACTCCTTATAAGAGAGTCTCCTGTTGTGAAACTCGTTATAAGAGGTCTCTATTGTGGGAACTCATTATAAGAGAGTCTCTGTTGTGAACTCGTTTTGGGAGAGTCTTATTTTGTGGAACTCATTATAAGAGGTCTCTATCATAGAACTCGTTAAAAGAGAGTCTCTGTTGTGAAACTCGTTGCAGGAGAGTCTCTATTGTGTAATTAGTTATGAGAGTCTCTATTGTGGAACTTGTTATTAGAGAAGAGTATCGAGGTTTAACAAAGTGATATCATAGGAATGTGATCAGCATCGAATGCGTGTCCTCTGCTTTGGCAGGAAGTTGGAGGAAGATTTCCTCTACATGGCTTACGCAGATATCATGGCCAAGGTAACTGATGCTTGTGGTATTTTCTCCAATTTGTTTTTCTCCTATTTTGTTAATTTACAGCTGTAGTAATATTATGGTTCGGTGTGATTTTAATTGGAGTAAACTATTGTTTGTGTTTGCGAAAAGGATCCTTAAATGCACTTACACTGTATTTACCTGTCATTCCTCTCTCTCAAAAGAGTTGTCATTCTGAGGATGATGAGGAAGAGGAGATGTCGTTCGAGGTAAGATTGTAATTTTTATATTTACTTATCGAGTTTCATTTGCTCTGAACTTGTGAGAGTATTATATTTAAGCTCGGTTGCTGCTTTAACAACAGCAGGTATTTAAATACAAGTTTTAATAAAGCATTAGTGCATTACCTTTACCTTTAAATGCTATACAGAACTCATTTGACTGGGTTGGTAAGCAGGTAATCTACCCGTGGCTCAACAGTAGGCTGGAGTTTTGGTATGATCATGGGCTGAGAAAGTAGCTGTGTTCAGAAGTGGGGAACATGTCAGACATGGCCTTCAACACTGGTAATCACCAAGCAATGTCATCTGTATTCCTTGAGCAGGAGAAGGAGGTGGCAAAGCAGCAACTTCTATACCAGCAGGCACGTCTTCATGACAGAGGTTCTGCAGAAATGGTACTGCAGATGATTGGGGCGAGCAAAGGTAAGCACCTCTAAACAGATCATCAGCATGCAGTCCTCTTTGCAACAAGCTCAATCACAGCTATCAGAGCAAATGAAGATGTGTGTTTGTTTGTGTGTGTTTATGTGTGCTTCTCAAGATGAGCAAGCCTTGTGAACATCCTGTATGTTTGATATCCAGTGCCACCAAAAGTGATACGTCCTTTAAACTGTACACGTTGTTTGGTAAAAACAAAGAACTGCAGCTAATGCAAATATTTGACAACCTGCGCTTTGGTTTTGTTACTTTGTTACATACATACTGTATAGTGGACAAAAAAATGGAAACGCCAGAGTATATGGGCCATACAAAATGCATGCAAAGTATGGAGCCGCCACACGTACATGAGGAGGAGGAGGAGATTGGGACCATACTCTGTGCAGAGCGTTGATGCTGCTTAAGCAGTCTCCTGGCTATTGGGCACAATCCACAATCTGGGTCGCCACTCCAACACAGTATACCAGCAAGCTGGCAATCATTTTGCCGACCTCGGAAGGATGACAGGCGAGTTAACCCCACCTGGTATTAATTCAACTGCTGAGCAGGATTTTAACTCAGGACCCGAGAATCTAAAGCCCACCACCCTAACATTAAGCCAACACCAGGCATATACGTACATGACCGGCCCGTGAAATATGCAAATCGCTTCCTGTCAGTCCTTGTTTTGTTGTGTGTGTGTGTGTTGTGTGTGTGTGTGTGTGTGTGTGTGTGTGTGTGTGTTGTGTGTATGAGGTCTGTCTAAAAAGTAACGGACTGACTTCACAGAAATTTTATTCCAAAAAATATATTGAAATCACAGCTTGTCCCCTTCAAAATAGTTTCCCTCCAGTCTCACACACTTGTCCATCCTCTTCTTCCATGCTTCGATGCACCCCCGGAAGGCTTCTTCTGGAATCTCCAAGCTCCATCGTCACGGCCCTTTTGATGGCCTCCACATCAGGAAATCGGGTCCCCTTGATCACCCCCTTGAGCTCGGGGAATAGGAAAAAATCACAAGGGGCCAAGTCTGGTGAATATGGGGGTTGCTCCAGAGTTGGCACATTCCTCTCCACCAGAAACTGTCGGATGCTCAGGGCACTGTGAGCAGGGGCGTTGTCATGGTGGAGCACCCAGGCGTTGTTCTCCCACAGATCCCTCCTCTTGTCCCAGACTGATCTCATGAGACGCCGGAGGATCTCCTTCTACACGTATTGATTCACTGTTTGACCCTGTGGAGAAACTCGAAGTGGACGATGCCCTTGATGTCAAAAAACGCGATGAGCATCACCTTGACCTTCAACTTCGACATCCTTGCTTTCTTTGATCTTGGTGATGCCGGACTTTTCCACTGACGACTCTGCCGTTTGGCTCGGGATCGTATTCGAATATCCACGATTCATCGCCAGTAATGACTCTCCTGAGCAGGTCTGGATCGTCCTCGAAGCACTCGATAATGTCTTGACAGACAGTGACTCTTTGCTGTTTCTGGTCCTCGGACAACAGCTTGGGGACCATCTATGCGCACACCTTGCGCATTTCGAGATTTTCAGTGATGATGCTCCAGACAGTGTCCTTGTTGATGGAAAGTTCTGCAGCAATTATCCGCACCGTGAGTCGACGATCTGCGCGCACCATCTGCTTCACACGCTCAATGTTGTCCACCGTTCTGCTCGTTGAAGTCTTCCAGACCGTATATCGTCTTCAACCTCCTCTCGTCCCTGTTTGAACCTCTTGTGCCATTCAAATGCACGTGTAGTGACATCGTTTCTTCCCCGTAGACTTGCTGCAGCATTGCAAGGATTCGGAAGGTGTTTTGCCAAGCTTGCAAGAAACTTCAGATTGGCTCTCTGCTCACGACTCATAGCGTGACGACTCAGACTAGACAACGTGTAAAGCACGACCTGTAAAAAAACATCACACAATGAGTGCAGTCAACATCACCAATCATATATATTGCTTGAATGTTGCGAAAAACTGTGACGCAACCCGTTCATTCAAGTTGTGTAAGTGGAGCACACAGCAGGCTTAGTCCCGTTACTCTTTAGACGGACCTCGTATATGGATATATATATATATTGTTTTACGAATTCCGGCGATCAAGCGATTGCGTAACTCCAATCGCAACCGCGTCGCCCACCGGACGGACAATTCAGTCGTGACCCTCTGGAACTACCGCCAGGAGCCAGTCACGGGTGGGGGTTTAACCTCACCACGATCGTGCCAATTGCCCACCCGTGCAGGATAGGGTTGCTCGCCAAATTCGACCTACCTAAGTACCTGCACGAGTAGTCGACGGGCGATCGTACCTCGCCGCAGGTCGGCCTAGGACACGAACCGCTTAAGCGGGTCC
This sequence comes from Eptatretus atami, assembly GCA_035128595.1. Taxonomy (NCBI): domain Eukaryota; kingdom Metazoa; phylum Chordata; class Myxini; order Myxiniformes; family Myxinidae; genus Eptatretus; species Eptatretus atami. The sequence continues at coordinate 99,485,213 of CM068961.1, read as the reverse complement.
GTTCCGTGCTAGTGATAACCGAGGGTGTTATCGCCGACCTCGACGGATCAGATTTTCTTCTTTACCTGGGTGTTCAAAACCCACTACTAATTTATTCCGCGATTCAAGATGGCACTTTCAATGGGAAAGAGACGACACGGGATACATTTCACACAAGGACATTTATTTTACACGTACACATATACAGTCAATGCAATAAACAGGGACAAGCAAACAGAAAGCAATACAACCGACTATAATTATTAGTAATTTACAGGCACTTACACAGGTTTGCTTAACAGACGCGCGCACCAGTTGCACACAAAAAAAACCAAAGGAAAAAACCTCCTCACACGGCAAGGGGGTAGACGGGGTTCGTAAACCTTTATGCCGTGGCCGTGGTGACCGAATAGGCCGCGAGACCGTACTGGTTACCTGCCCCCTCGAGGGCGACGGTCGGTGAGCCCTCTCGGCACTCTCCTCTCGTGCGCGCCTCGACCCGGGACCACTGCTCGCAACCCTCACGGCTTTGGCCCCAGAGGGAGAGACGAGCCTTCGACGATCCAGAGCCCACTTCGACGATCCAGAGCCCGACGAATCCAACACGACGATCCAGAGCCTGAAGAGTCCAAAACACGACGATCCAGACCAGACGAGTCCAAACACGACGTCCAGAGCCCGACGAGTCAAAACACGACGATCCAGAGCCCGAAGAGTCCAAACACGACGACAGAGCCCACGACGAGTCCAAACACGACGATCCAGGCAAGAGAGAGGAAGATCCAACACGACGATCCAGGCAGGAGAGAGGAAGAATCCAACACGATGATCCAGGCAGGAGAGAGGAGAGCTCAAAACGACGTCACCACCAAGAGAGACGAAGAATCCAACACGATGATCCAGGCAGGAGAGAGGAGAGCTCAAACACGACGTCCACCAAGAGAGAGGAGAGCTCAAACACGACGTTCCACCAGAGAGCGAGCCCGCGCGCGGTCCGCCCTATATAGCGCGGGGCTCCGCCCTTCGCTCCTCCCCGTTTTTTGGCTCCGCCTCTCCTCTAGCCCTTTCGAGAAGCTCCTCGAAAAGGGGCGTTTCCTCCTCACGGTCGCCTCACACCCGTACCACCAATCGCCAGGACTCTCGCAGCCTCTCCCGTCAGCCCCGGCGCCGCAAAAAGGCGGGAAAACTCGCGCGCCGTTCTAAGCCTTTCACGGGGCCTTCGTTTGAAGTCTTCGGACGTCCAAATAACGATAGAACAGAAAAACGGCTATCTCAAAGAGTCGCAGCCCGATGAATCACACGAATTCCTTTAAACAACGGTGGGGAACTATCTGCACATAAACTTAGCGGTCATAACTGATCTAAGGACCCTTTATGGTGTATTGCGAATTTCCACAGCCGTAACACTACCCCCTCCCTTTTTGCAGACTCGTCCCGAGTCGTCGAATTTTCGTGTGCCATCATGTGTAGTTCTCCCCTAATACGTTACCTTCGGATCCCTGAGGCGACATTCAGTGTATTCGTGTCCCCAAAATAAATAACCTACGGGCTGAGTAACTAACTAAACAAACCCACTCATACAGACGACTTAAATAAAATGCCGGCGCTATGACATACATGCCGGGGCGCACTCATATACAATACAGAACTTAACACTTAACCTTATAATTTACACTATTCCATGGCCCAGGATCGATGAACTCTGCAAAGAGAAAAGAATTACCAGGGAGCCAGGCTGCTCGCACGCAGTCTCTGGCTCATGAAATGCAGACGACAGGGAACAGGGCCGCCTGCTCACTCACAGTCCAAGGCCTCCCCCTCGAAATGAACCAGCGAACACAAGGCGCTCGAGCTGCGCAAACGCAGTCTCCGTGTCAGCTCAAGTGACACACGCAATGAACGGTGGATGATGGATGGATGGAAACAAACACACGGTGCACGGGCCGCCACTGCAGGCCCGTGTTGTAGCTGCCAACAGGGCAGTCCTTGCAGTTGGCGCGGTGATCCTGGCGCACATGGCAATGAACAGGGGGGGGGGGGAATGCAAAACAGAATGGGGCTGGTGAACAGGGCAGCAGCATGGCATGCAAAGTGGTCAGGCAAGGCATGGCAAAGGTGGTCGCAAGGCATGCAACAAGCTGCGCAAACAGCACAGACATACCGGCACAGCTGAAGCAAAAACAGCCGGCAGACGATGACCGAAGCCTGCAGACAGCCAGCATGAAGTGCAGCAGGCCTTGCAGTAACAGCCAGCCGATGACGTGGCCGGCACAGGCCTTGTTCAATGGAGGTTGGTGGAGGGAGTGCGGTGGTGCTGGCCACTCGGAAGGCGGCTCGGACCTACCCTACTGTCTCCCTCCACCGATCGCCTTTGCTTATCTCGTCCATACCCACTCCCTTAATTTGTCAAAACCCAATTTAGCCCCAACTTATTTTTTTTGTTTTTTATTTCTATTTTCACTTCCCCACTACTATAACTCGTCCCCTAACCCCTTTACTGTCTGTTCGACTAACCTATCCTGTCGTCTAGCCTACTCCCAACCCCTACGTTCCCTTCCTGGAGGGGAATGAGGGAGAGCTAGCGTCCTGCGTCGAGGCCCAACTCAAGCCTCAGGATGGGCTCCTCAGACTTCAGCGATCTTTACCCAAAGTGGGTCCAGCGGCCCACACGAGAGCGAAGGGATGGATGGTGCGGAGGGTTCACTTCCTATTCTACCTATCCATTTAACTCTTAAACTACCCCGGGCTTTCCAACAAGCGCCTCTCCTTAAACTATCGTTCTAACAACCAAGATTCCCGTCGCCTGTGTTGGTGTCCTCGCAATTTTGGGCCATGCTCAAATTTCCCACGTGCCCTTGCACGGTTTCGTGCTGGGACGCGTGGCTCCCTTGGCAGGAACTACCCTCGCCGATTCTCCGACAATTGCACCCCCTGGGCATACACTGCCTCCGAGCCTACCAGCTCCCTAAACTGGGAGTGCCCTCCCTGGCAACTCCCCCTCAACGCTCACGTGGCAGGCTGGCGCCCGGGCCCCTTTTCCGAGGGTCACCCGTGCCCAGCACTGCCCACGCGGCCATGGCGCCCCGGGCCCCGCATCAGCGGGTCACCCGTGCCCACTCACTATCCCGCCCCCCCCATGGGCCCTGGCCTACCGCGGCCGACTAGCCGGTGCCCGGGGTACCCACTCAGCGATACTCACCTTTCGTAGCCAGCTCCCAGCCCGTCAACAGGGCTCCTGCACCCCTCCAAGCGGGTTTCGAGCCTACTTCCCCACCAACAGCAAAACGACTTCCATTTTGTCCATTTGACTAACCCCCTAACTCACTCTACACTGACCCCGGGGTCCCTTGGGTGGGAATCACTCCTCCCCCCCATCACTCATCGCACCATGCATTCCACAATCACTCACACCTACAGACCCGCTGGCCTCACACACTCAACATGTACATTTCCTTTCCACACTTCTCAACTCACACATCGCTGAATCCTGCCATCCTGCTCAATACATCCCTAACTACCACGTGCTCCCTCGTCGTCCCTTAAATACAGCCACGTTCCATTTAACTCTACGTAGCTAAGCTACGTCCCCGCTACACATCCACAGTCTGTCACTGTCCCCAAAATCCTCCAAAAATCATTTTCCAACCTAAATCTCAACTGAATCCCTCTACCTAATCCATTCCACGGCCCATGAGACTTACCTTCCCATGAAGCCGGTCTAACTAAGCTAACCCATCCCCTAACTAGTTGTGTTCCTGTGCCCGACAGGGGGTCTTCCACCCCTTGCCTGGGAATCCTGTTTACCCGAAGCGAGGCTTGCTTTTTCTTTTTTTTCCATTGCGTAGCACCAGCGCGGCAACTCGCAACCTGCGCTCTTTTACGTGGCGCCATGGCAGCTGTTCGCACACTTGTACCTCGTCCCTCCTGGACGCACCATCCGGCAGGGATTCACCCTCCTGCCGGATTCCCACCACACGTGCAGCCATGATGTACCCTGCGCATCAAAAAAACAAGCCTCGCTTTCGAGGGGTTCCCCACACGAACACATGTGATCTGCCCGGTCCGTAACCTGCGCCGTGCCTCTGCGAACAGAACACACTGCGCAGGCCACGTAGAGCTTCACACACACGCCCGCGTGGAGAACCATCCGTTCCAAATCCGTATCCAGCCTACCTTTTGTCTGTCGCGGATCGGCAACATCCACCCGGGCGTTTCCGGACCGGGTTTCACTCCCGCAGGCGAGCACGCGGCGGCCTCGTGCGTACCACAGCACGGACCCCGGCGCGCTGCCGTGCAAACCCGGCACGGTCCCCAATGCAACTACGGCCGCTACTCGGCCCTTATCCATCTGTCGCCGTCGTCTCCGTCGCACTCTCGCGCTCAAGCTCCATTCCACACAGCACTCCTGTGTGTCACGAGACTCACACACCGCGCCATTACACTCACACCGGGAGACGCGGCTGCATGTTCGGCATGCCCACCGTCATCTCCCTTACACACAGCGACCTCACACACGCTGTTCCTCCACACACCGTGCTTCTTTCACACACGCGCGCTGGGAGCAGCACTCCGGCACACTCGTGACCACACCACTCACACACGGGGTGCACTCACACTTTCACCACACACACCGGGACAATCACACTGGGGAATCGGGTCACTCTAGGGCTCCCGGGCTCCATACCCCCCAAGCTTCGTGTGCACCCGTTCGCAGCACTCGCCCTCTCAACCCGCGAAGCACGACCGGACCCACCTGGTCGTAAACTGCTTCAAGGGGCATACTTCCTCCTCGTTCCCGAAGGAGGCCACCAGCTGCCTGCACCGCGTCCCACCACGTTCTGCCATCTCGCCCCCATTGTCCTCACTACCTCCGTGTGTGTGTGTGTTCTGTTCCTTTAACCCCTCTTTATCGTGCAGTCTCTCCTCTACCGTTCCCATCTCCCGCGTCTCTGTTACTTCCGTCGTCTTTTAATTATTTCTGCGTCGTCTTATTTAATTCATTCTCGACTCGGTCTATCTCCGTGTTTCTGGCATACTTCTACTTCCTTCTTTGTCTCTGTTGCTTCCCTCTTCTCCATTCTTGTTTGTGTCTCCTTTATTAGGGTAGGTCCTAACTGTTCCTTCATCCGACGAGTGGTGTCGATCAAATCCTGCACCACAGACATTTTCCTCGTGGTGATATCACACGCCCCACCTTATTGCACTGTTCCATTTCCTGGCTCCTTTTGAGCCGTTCCTCCTCTCGGAACTTCCGAGTTCTTCGTTCTCCCTCCGGAGTTTTTCAATCTCCGTGACGCCAATTCTGCTTTCTCCTCGAATTGGTTAACTTCAAATTCATGTTCTTTTTGTTTTTTCTCCCACTGTTCCTCTCGTTCTTCCCTCTCCAATCTCATTGTCTCCTTCAAATGACTGATTTCTCCTTCCTGCCTCATTCGTTCTTCTTTGTGTTTTTTATTCCACTGTTCTTTCTTTTTCTTCATTCTGCAATCTCGTTATTTCCTTCAATTGGCCAATTTCCTTCTCCTGTCTCATTTTTTTCTTTTTGTTTTTCATCCACTGTTTTTCTTGTTCCTCATTCTGCAATCTCGTTATTTCCTTCAATTGGCCGATTTCCTTCTCTGCCTCATTCGTTCTTCCTTCATTACTCTTTCTTGCATCTCATTCTTTAGTCTGGCCTTCGCTTCCAGCTGTTCGATCTGTTACAGTGTGGTTCCTTAACGTTTCATTCTCCGTTTTCGTTCTTCCTTCTCTCACCATTCTCAGCTCGTTTTGTAATTCCGTCTCTTTTTTTGTGTTCCTGTAACTCAGAAGCTTTCTTTATAATTCCTTTCTCATCTCCACACACTCCACCCTGTTTTTTTCCTTTTGTCGTTCAGTTTCAAATTCATACTCTTTGTTTTCTATTCACTGTCTTTCTTGTTCCTCATTCTGCAATCTCGCTTTGGCTCCATCTGTTTGATTTGCACAGTGTGGTTCCTTAACGTTTCATTCTCCGTTCTCTCTCTTTCCTTTTTAACATCCTCAGCTCGTTTTGTAATTTTCTCTCTTTGGTTCGTTGGTTCAGTAACTCAGAACTTTTTTTCCATTTTTCCTCACTCTCTTCATTCCTTTTCTTGCCACATCTCATCCCTTTCCCTGCTCATCTCATCATACTTCAACCTTGCTTCTTCTTTCAATTGTTCCTTATCTTCCCGTTCTCTTTTTACCTTCTCTTCTAGGCTTTTTTCTGTTCCGTTTGCCTCTTCCTACCCTTCGCTCCAGATGTTCCTCTACTTCTTTTTATTGCCAAATCGTGTCTCCATTTTTGAGCTTCGAGCTCGGCTATCCATTGTTCTCCCATTGTTTCCGAAGCCGCCAATGTCCGCCTGCCTCGCCTGCCATGCCCACGTGGTTTGAACGGTTGTTGAGAGCGCTCGCCTCGTGTCGTGCCGTTCGTTGCGCCAAAAATAGACGCTCGCTCCGTGCTGCGCTGAGGTGCGATCGTGCCGCCATTATGCGACTCCGTTTGCCGGCAAAGTCCGTGCTCATATATGGGTTGAGCTCCCCATTGATTAAAATTACAAAGTACCGTCCCGGCCATGGATGCACATTACTACACATATCTAATCCACCCGGCAACCCGTCGCCTTGAAACTCCATCTTATCCCGTGGAATAAATAATTTTTAAATCGCTGAATTTGGGAACACGGAGGTCGCTTCACTCACCCCCTGATCCGGTTCCGTGAATTTAGTTGGAGACGGGTGGATTCGAATCTCACTCCCGGACACCAGTGTTACGAATTCCGGCCCGCCTGGCGTCATGAGAGCGATTGCGTAACTCCAATCGCAACCGCGTCGCCCACCGGAACGAGGACAATTCAGTCGTGACCCTCCTGGAACTACCGCCAGGAGCCAGTCACGGTGGGGTTTACCTCACCACGATCTCCAATTGCCCACCCCGCAGGATAGGGTTGCCTCCAAATTCGACCTACCTAAGTCCTGCGCGGAGTAGTCGACCGTGCGATCGTACCTCACGAGGTCAGCCTAAGACACGAACCGCTTAAGCGTCCGTTCCGTGCTACAGTGATAACCGAGCGGTGTTATCGCCGACCTCGACGGATCAGATTCTCTTCTTTACCCTGGTGTTTCAAAACCCACTACTAATTTATTCCGCGATTCAAGATGGCACTTCAATGGGGAAAGAGACGACAACGGGATACATTTCACCACAAGGAATTATTTTTACACGTACACATACACAGTCAATGCAATATACAGGCGACAAGCAAACAGAAAGCAATACAACCGACTATAATTTATTAGTAATTTACAGGCACTTACACAGGTTTACTTAACAGACGGCGCCACCAGTTGCACACAAAAAACCAAAGGAAAAAACCCTCTCACAGGCAAGGGGTAGACGGGGTTCGTAAACCTTTATTGCCGTGGCCGTGGGTGACCGAATAGGCCCGCAGACCGTGCTGGTTACCTGCCCCTCGAGGGGCGAGGTCGGCGAGCCCTCTCCGCACTCTCCTCTCGTGCGCGCCTCGACCCGGACCACTGCTCGCAACCTCACGGCTTGGCGCCCAGAGGGAGAGACGAGCCTTCGACGATCCAGAGCCCACTTCGGACGATCCAGAGCCCGACAGTCCAAACACGACTCCAGAGCCCGACGAATCCAAACACGACCGATCCAGAGCCCGACGAGTCCAAACACGACGTCCAGAGCCCGACGAGTTCCAAAACAGACATCCAGAGCCGAAGAGTCCAAAACACGACGATCCAGAGCCCGACGAGTCCAACACGACGATCCTGGCAGGAGAGAGAAGAATCCCAACACGATGATCCAGAGCAGGAGAGAGGAGAGCTCAAAACAGACGTTCACCAAGAGAGCGAGCCCGCTTCGCGTCCGCCCATATATAGCGCGGGCTCGCCCTTCGCTCCTCCCCGTTTTTGGCTCCGCTCTCCTCTAGCCCTTTCGAGAAGCTCCTCGAAAAGGGCGTTTCCTCCTCACGGCCGCCTCACACCCCGTATCCACCAATCGCCAGCGAGCTCTCGCAAGCTCTCCCGTCAGCCCCGCGCCGCAAAAAAGGCGGAAAACTCGCGCGCCGTTGTAGCCTTTCACGGGCCTTCGTTTGAAGTCTTCGGATGGTCCAAAATAACGATAGACAAGAAAAACCTATCTCAAGAGTCCAGCCTGATGAATCACACAAATTCCCTTTAAACAACGGTGGGGAACTATCTGCACATAAACTTAGCGTCATAACTGATCTAAGGACCCTTTATGGTGTATTGCGAATTTCCACAGCCGTAACAATACATATATATATATATATATATATATTATATATGATATATATATATATATATCTACTAGATGACCCGTGAACCCGTTGGGTTCCCGTTGTGACAGCGGTTGATAAAAAAATCATTTCAAAAAAAAAAAAATTGCTCCAGCAAACTATACCGCTGAGGTTTGCATTGATCAAATTCTCCTGAAAGACACTTGACTAAATCGGGAATTGATTTTTTTAAATTTTTTTCGTTGCCCGATTGAACAAAATTTGATACTGCACACCGCAGGCGAATGGTGAGTAAGGTGGCCCTAAAATTTTTGGCTTTCGTCGTGACGTTTTTGACTGTATTTCGGGAACATACATACATACATGCATACATCCATACACATATACAAGATGAGATTTTAGTAATATATCGAAGATATACGAGGTGTGTTCAAAAAGTATCCGACCTTTGTTCATAAAAAATACTCGTATCCAGAATACAACAAACTTACACTAATCTCCTTCAAAGTAGTCCCTTGGGCTGCACACACACTTCTCCCAACGGTTCTGCCACTGTCGGAAGCAGCGCTGGAACGCCTCTTTTGGGATGGCGCGCAGCTGGTCCGTCGCATTTCTAATGATGTCTTCTCTGGACTGAAATCTGGTCCCTTTGAGGGGCATTTTCAGCTTGGGGAAAAGCCAGAAGTCACACGGAGCCATGTCGGGAGAGTAGGGAGCCTGACGAAGCACAGGTGTGTTGTGTTTGGCCTGGAAACTCTGTATCAAATGTGAAGAATGGGCGGGTGCGTTATCGTGATGGAGTGCCAATGACCGCTGCCCCCAGGTCCGGCCGTTTGCGTCCACACAGCGACACGAAGGCGACGCAGTACTCTTGGTAGTACTCTTGGTGATGGTTGTGCCGTTGGTGCGTACTCGTGATGAACCACGCCACTGGAGTCAAGAGAACGGTCAGCATGACTTTGACATTGCTGCGGACCTTCCTTGCTTTTTTGGTCTCGGGGATGTTGGATGCTTCCATTTGATGACTGGAACTTGGTTTCTGGTCGTACCCATTAAACCCAGGTCTCATCGCCAGTGATCACTGTGTTGAAGAAGTTGGGATCGCTGTTCACAGTCTCCAGCATGTCCTGTGCGATCTCCAAGCGGAGTTGCTTCTGCTCGATCGTTAGCAGCTTTGGCACGAACTTCACTGAGATTCTCCTTAAGCCAAATCCTCAGTCACAATGGAATGAACGGATCCAATGCTGACGCCCGCCTCGTCTGCAAGTTTTCTGATCGTGATTCGACGATCTGCATCAGCAGGGTCCTCACTTGGTCAATGACGATCTCATTTCGGACGTTGAGGGCCTACCAGAACGTGCTTCACTCTCCACTGATGTGCGACCATCTTTGAAGCGGTTGTACCACTCTTTTTCTGTGTGGTGCCCATTGCTTCTTCCTAAGGCCTGTTGAATCTTGCTGATCGTTCCACTTGCGAATCGCCAAGCTTTACACAAAATTTGATGCAGTAGCGTTGTTCAAGTTTTTCCGCCATTTTGTCAAAAACGAAAATCCGACGAGCGCTCACTTACACTTCCTCACTCATGGCGGTTCTGTCGGCGACTGACAGCTTCTGCAGGCGGGAAAATTTCACGCATACGAATTAGATCGCCTACATACGTGCACCAAAGCACGCCCTCCCTAGCTTCATTTGTTTACGCACGAAAAAATAAGGTTGGATACTTTTTGAACACACCTCGTGTAATATATATATATATAATATATATATATATATATAATATATATATAATAATATATAATATATATATATACAGATGTTTTGCACTGCAGAACTTCAATATGGATACAAACAAACACGACATAATGGTGACCGAAGCTTTTTGTGCTGCACTCTTCAGGGTAAAAATCGCAGCAAGTGAAGGAGGAAGTGTAAGCCGTGCTTATATACGCAAGTCTCAATAAGGTAGACACTGATTGGTTTAACCGTAATGACGTCACGGTTAATCCGAACGCCCATTGGTCGACTCATCATCTTCATCTCGAGCTCCCATTGTCTGGAGCAGAGTTCATCGATGATTGACGTTTGCAACCGCATCCTGGAGAAAGGGGGATGGGTTTCCCCTAAGGTCCATTCACCCATTTGTTACCGTACTTCCTTGATCTTTCCATGCTGAAAGAGACACAGAGATTGTGCAAATTCCTTTTGACGACATAATATTGGATTGTGGTAAGGATGAAGGTTGCTTCACATACGTAAATGAAACGAGCTCCGACCTCGGCTCAATATCCTGAACATATCTGCATTGTACTGGTCTGCACAGATAGGGTTGGCAACCAGGTGCTGTGCAATGGCAGATGAAGCAGATACAGTGGCCGGTGGTTGCTGTATATTTCTACATGCTCGCACATGGTTGTGTTCTGACCCTCATAATCTTTCTTCGAATCGCCAAGGGATGTGTTGTTTGATCCAATCAGCCAATCTTAGTGTTGTGCGGGCCACGTACAGAGCTTCACATCGGCACTTAAACTCATAAATAACATTGCTTATTGCAATTATTACGATTTTTACCCTAAAGAGATGGCAGCCAAAAGCTTCGCCCTATTATGTCGTGTTTGTTTGTATATATATATAATAATATATATATATATATATATAATAATATATATATATATATATATATATATTATATAAATATAAGCAGGCTGCGTGGTTTGAGTCTAGTACTGTATTAAGAGCCAACGTGGCCACAAGAGGACACATCATTGACTTGGAACTGGGTGTAATTGTTGGTTCACGGTTGGAAAACTGTATCGAAGGTGATGTCAGCCTGGGAAAAAGGAGTGAAGATGTTATCATCAAAGAGCAACAGTGGATGGAAGCGCATACTCGACAAGCATGATGCACAGATATTAGTCCAGATTGTGAGGTGAAATAGGAGAGAAATGGCAGACAAACTGTGTGCGAAGTTTAACGTTGGTCGTGAGCATCCTTTATCGTCGAAAACGGTCAGAAAGGAACTTCATAGGATGACATACCACAGCCGGGTTGCTATGCAGAAACTGCTTATAATACCTGACAACATCCATTTGCGGATCCAGTGGTGCAAGGAGCGTAGGCAACGGACTGCCGAGTAGTGGAGGAATGTGATATGGTCTGATGAGTTGTCCTTCACCATGTTATGGACATGTGCATGTGTGGTGATAGCTCTGAGTTCCTGGTTCCAGCAGTAAACGGTTCTGGCAGCTACATACTTGTGTGAGGCGCATTTTCCTAGCATGGCCTTGGTCCACTCATTTCATTAGAAGGCAGGGTTGATGCAACATGCTACGTTACTGTCCTGAGCAAACACCTGTGTCCCATGATGCTGCATTTCTTCTGTGTTGGGAGGGGTGTCTTTCAGATTGATGGTGTTCCAGTCCACAGGACATGTGTTGTTACCGGGTGGTTTGAGGAGCACGAGGACAAAGTACCCATCTTCCATGGCCCTCACAATCGCCGGACCTCAACCCCATTGAGCATTTGTGAGACTGTTTGGAAAGGCACCTACAACAGGGGTTTCCACCTCCATCAAACTGATGTGAATTGAAGGACTTCCTTGTGGAAGAATGGGGCCAACATTCCTGGATAACAGTTCCAGACCCCGTGTTGACTACATGCCACATCACTTGCATGATGTCTAGGATTCATGTGGTGGCCCAACACCCTACTAAGTGACATTCTGTTGGTGATTCCATTTTTTTGTCCTCTACCTGTATTAAAAGGGGAATACAGGCTTTTCTTTCAGATTTCTTTATATGTGTCTCTATAAAAGTTGTTTTTGAGGAAGAAGAGAGGAAACAAGCAATATGGGACGTGTCTTCAGAGATAAATGGATGTAATTATTATTAATAATACTAGTACGTGCCCGTAAAAATTTTTTTAATTAATTAATTAATTAATAAATTAATATATTGCATACCGGCGAGCAGAACAATACAAACGAGTAGACCACACAGGCCGTTTCTTCCGCTCTCGCGTTGCCCGTACGTGGCGTGGCCCTGGAGTGGCCGATATGTATTTCGCAGTTACGATTATTCGCAATTTAGTTTTAATGCCCAAATATTAAATTAGCGCCAACGTATTTTACCTTTTTCGCAATGTCATCGCAAGGAAAAACAAAAAGAGAAGAGAGGGAGAAAAAAAATTACTTCCTGGTTCGGAGCATACCAGCACTCTGATGTTACCGAAATTTTATGCACCCGTCTAATATGAAAACATCATAAATTGGGCATTGTGTTTATCTATAAATGCGCATAAGAATCAGAAATTATTAGAATAACACGAGTCATCTTATCCGGAAGCCCGTACGTTGTAACCCGTAATGGGGAACGCGGCTGAGCTTCCCTTCCCCATCGGCCACGCCCACGCAACAACGTGTCTTGTCATTGGTTTGGTAAATAAATGGCCATAACTGTGGAACCACTTGTCGCGATTAATATCAAACCTTGAAAAGGCACATCTCAGGTCCCACGCAATATACCTGGCAAGTTTCAATTAGATCGGCCAGTGGTTGTCGAGAAACAGCGGTCACAGACACTACACACACACACACACACACACACACACACACACACACACACACACACACACACACAACACACACACAACATTGCTGGAATATGATAGAGATGTCTTCAGATGTTGTCAATCCCAAGTTATCTCAAGTTCCGGTTCATGGATCCTGTTGCCATGTAACATAAGCACATTGATGTCTCTTGAAGGGTGTAGGAATAAGATGATCCATAAAAGATTCAAAATTGGTGAAATTTCAGAACTGTTCATTGAAATATGAACTTGTATTGTTGCCATTCTTCTTCCTTCCCCATAAATTCGTTGTCACATTTGTTTTTTCTGCTCACACCTTGGCCTCATGTAGGAGAGAAAAGCCCAATGGTGAAGTCGACCTTGAAGCTGGGCATTTCACTCCTCAATGGCGGAAACAACACTGTGCAAAATGTAAGATTTCAAGCACTGTGTTCGCTATTTCCCGAATGTCCTAATTTTTTTACTCAAGTTATCTTAGCTTTACCTCATTAAATTAGTATGGTGACACCTTGTCTCTCTGTCATTTATGTTTGCTACAAAATGCCAGCAGTTGTGAAAGTGTTTTTGTTGTGTGTGTGTGTGTGTGTGTGTGTGTGTGTTTGTGTGCGTGTGTGTGTGTGTGTGTGTGTGTGTGTGTGTGTGGTGTGTGTGTGTGGTGTGTGTTGTTATGTCCGTCTTCCTTCTTGGGATTACAGTGCAGTAATGGTCTTTATTTTGATTTCACCTGCTTGTCTGGTTTTTTCTTTCTTTTGAGTGGACTTCTATAATGTTACACGGGGAAGCACATGGAACTTGGACACAGGATGAAGCCCTTTGTGTTAATAAGCTGCGCTACATCACACCACAGTGATTCGATGTAACAGTTTATCAATTTCAATTCACTGAGGGGTGGGGTGGGGGAAGGGTGGGTGAAAGAGTCGGGATGAGAACAGCAGAGCAGGCACATCGCCAGGGTGATATATATAATATATATATATATATATATATATATATATATTATATATATATATATATATATATATATTGTACATATGAGGCCCGCGAGGAGTGATGTAAGCGACATTTTTTAATGATATGATGATGATAGGCTCGGATGATAGATAAGGGTTAAAATAGTGCTATATGGCATTAACTCCAAAATGGCCAAGTGTCCCTTACATCACTCCTCCTCGCGGTGCCTCATATATACATATACATACACATATATATCAAAAACATGTGGGGTGTGATGAGCACTCCCCCGATCTCCATTGGACATAGCCCTACACTAAAGCGTCGCCTCCAACCCGGAGGCCTGAGCCCGGCGACTCTGTCAAACAGATGAAGACTACATGGTCAACATCAGTTAAACATCAAACCGAGCCGCCTATCTGGATTTCGGGCTTGTTTGCCCTCATCAGGACGGCATATCGATAAATATTGAACCATTGATGACCACATTTGTCGTTTATACATTTTATCGTGTGAGACATAATCCGCGGCGACGGTCACCATAACAGTCAGGAGGTGCATCTGATGTATAAACGACAAATGTGGTCATCAATGACTCAATAGATGAAGCCAGCTGAAAAACCGGCAAAACGTTGCCTGAGACCGGGTCTGCTCTCGCTTTTTAGCTCAAATTAGCGGAGTCGATCGAGTTTTTTTACTTTTGGTAGCTCCTTCTTCTTCTTAAAAATGCGTTATCCCAATCTTATCCAAGATATCTATATATATATATACATACATATTTATTTATATATGATCTGGGTCTTTTAGGTCTTTTGGGTCTTTTAGGTCTTTTGGGTCTTCGGGATATTTTTGGTCCTTGGGGTCCCTTAACAAAATTTAGACACGTAAGTACATACATGACCGATTGCTTAACCCTGCTTTTCACTTTGCGAGCATGGGCAAACAAAGTTATTTGATTTGGCTTTGAGTTTAATTTGGCATGTGAGTTACGAGGGGGCACAGTTTGACATCTTGCCCTGATCGCCATTTTTCCTTGATACGCCACTGCCCAGGCAAGACGGTTTTGAGGTGAGTTTGTGTAACTTCAGCCCATCCTGCCAGCCCTGGAGTCCCCACCCTTCCTCCTCTATTATCTCATCTCTTAAATCGTTTCCTTTTACGCATAAGCTGTCGATGTGTTTATTTTTATAAATGTTCCACAGCTCCTCATACCAGGGAATAAATATAACATATTTCCTTGACTTTTTTGCATTTGGTTCACCACGAGCACCAGCTTTCCTCTTGAGTCATGGTTAAAAATCATTAAAGGCAATAATAACCGAAAACAAAGGAATGATTGATTTTGATTATAGGATGATTACACCGAAGGTATTGTTGATGTGGAGATAGGTACAGTCAGGGCTGCCGAGGGCCACAATGGGCCCGGGGCAAAACGAAGTGTCGGGGTCCCTTCATCGGGGCCCCCTTTCAATTATGTTTTGTTTTTTTTCGGAGATTTCCATAATTTCATCGTCTGAAATGTGCTGTGTTTCAGGGAAATTGGAATGTTATTCACTTATTCCGACATGCAGATTTGTTTAACACACTTCATCCTGATGGAGTGTAGCCAACACTCCTGTGTTCATTTACGTCATTACGTTATTACCGTGATTGTGATTATGTAAGTTGTTCCCACAGTAGTATATGAGGGAGGGTGTCACTGCCCATGTCAAGAAATCGTCCTGAGTGACTTGGAGGGAGATACTAATAAAAAAGCTTCTTATAACAACACTAATGATAATAGCATAATATTAATGTTATTACAAAACAACATTAATACTAATAATATCCCCCCCCCACCCCCTTCCCCAAGGAGTTTTTCCTCCTTGAACAAACGTTGTGTTAACTTGTATAAATAGCTTATCGTGGCGTTTCATGGGGCTTGAAAACGAGGAAGAAGAAGAGGCCTACCAGAAGTTTAAAAAGAAATTATAAACCACAAGCACGTATGATTACCTTTTACAACAGTTGTATATACTGCTGGTTAACACTAAACTGAAAGAAACCTGGAGGAATCTAACATCCTTGAGGCATTTTCTGCTTATCGTGTCCACCACAGAAGAACGGATCCGAGACTAGATCGACTGTAATCTATATGCCCCAGAAGGGATAACAACATGACCTTTCCTGTCACTCTTCTAGGGAGTGGGTGTACTGGTCATATGACACAAAAAATTGAAGGAATAATTATGGGCCCCAATTAGGTCCAGGCCCCAGGGTAGTTACCTTACTCTTCCAAGAGCCTTGATTTTAACTATACCAACAAAGTTTGTTTTTTTGCCTGTAGTAGTTCAGTCTTGCAGATTTGTGGAGTTGTTTTGTGCGGAGCCTGCGGCTGCTGGTTGCATCACTTTCTGGAAGCACTGCTGTGCCACTGATATAGCACCCCTATTAACAGTAACCTGGTACTCATTTTCCTGACCTCAGAAGGATGACGGGCTGAATCCACCATTGACTGTTCGGCTGGGTCGTGAAGTTTGTACATTTTTGAGAAGGAGAGAAGAAGAAGAAGAGCGAGTCTCTTAGCCTTATCTCGGAGCCTCAGGAATCGCCTTGTCGCATGATCAAGAAGAAAGGCGGCGCCATTTGCTGTGAGCGGACCTGGTACTGAGAGGAGCGGTGTGGCAATCTCGATCGTGAGAAGAAACTGTATGATGGTTTGTGGGCCCTGGCGTTGAAGACGGTCTGCACTAATTACCTCACGTACGTGACCACAGAGAGCGACTTGGCACCATTTCTGGTGTGCTATCCCATGTGGTGGCTATGCGGTTCGACGACTGTGAGGCTCCTGAAAGGTCCTCTCTAGGCACAAGCTGAGTACCAGCATAAAAGGGGGATTTTCTTTTATTTTTATCTTTCCCCTTGTCTGTTTTTTGTGACTGAGTGGAGACTTCTCAAATTCGGCTTTAGTTTCCCTCACTTTTTATTATCACTCGTTGATTTATTTCTATTATAAATCTTTGAATTATTTTTATTAAACCATTATTTTTTGAATTTCCTTGTGTTTGTCTGTTCATTGTGGGTTCGATGATAAACCCATGTGCCTCCATTCTGGTACGTGCTCCGTCGCCTTCTGTCCCGCGAGTGCCATAATCTCCAAGAATCTCAGCTGTTCACCTCCAACTGAAAACCGTTTGGCTATCCATCCAGGTCAGTGTTAACCTGACCGATCACGACAACTGGGTCAGGAGTGATATATAACCGAACCGGCCTGAACACGACAATATCAAATCCTTGTTTAACACTTACATGTTTACCATTCCAAAAAAAATCTTGCATTTTCTGCCTGCCTCTCTGGAAGGATCATGATTGAAACCACTTATCTATTTCCAAAATCAACCACTGGAAGAAGTTAGGTCTCTTGATCAGTTATGATCTCTCTGGGGCCAACCACGTAGCAAAGCTGGCCTACAAATTCAAACAGACTGGGCATCCTCCATTGATCCAAATCTTTCCTTGGAAAAATCAGATATATTTACAGTCTTTGTTCTATTCGCCCTCTCATTTGCTCAAGGTCATCTGCCATCTGCTTGGAAATCAGCAAACATTACTGCCCTGCATAAAAAGGTGCAAAAACAGATCCCTGCAACTACAGACCAATCAGATTTCTCCCCATCATCAGCAAGGTTATGGAATCCATCATCGCTTCAGACATTAAATCCTTCCTCTTCTCCAATGGTTTGATTTCCGATCATCAATTTGGTTTCTGACCAGGTCACTCCTCTACCTTGGATATGCTGCTTCTGCTCTCCCAACAATGGATGGAGGTTCTCAATGCTAGAAATGAAATCAGAGCCATCTCCCTAGACATATTGTGCACTTTTGACATGGTCTGGCCTCCTGCCCTGCTCACCAAACTCTCTTCCTATGGTATCCAAAGCCATCTCCACTCATGGCTCGCTGACTTTCTCTCCTGTCGCAGCCAACGTGTGGCCCTTAATGGAGTTCTTTCATCCCCTCTTCCAGTCCAGGCTGGAGTTCCTCAAGGCTGTGTTCTGGGCCCTGTTCTTTTCCTGGTTTTCATCAATGATCTCTGGAAAATCCTCTTTATCTCTTTGCTGATGACTCCACCCTCTGCCGTACCATCTGTCATCCCTGCAAGACCGGCAAGCCGCAGCTTCTTCGCTCTCTGCAGATCTGGATAAAATCACAAACTGGTCCAACACGTGGAACATGTCTTTCAATCCGGACAAATCTACTCACTCTCATTGCTATGTCTCTCCAAAAGGACCGTTTAGAACCCCCCCCCCCCATCTACTTTCTCACAATCCTCTGGAAGAAGTCCTTTCATTACAGCTTCTGGGTTTCACTATCTGCCATGATATATCCTGGGAAAGCCACATTCAACCTCGCCTCCAAAGCCAGTCACCGACTGAGAATCCTCCGTTGTGCAATGTCCTTCCTCGGCCCACCTGAGCTCCTTACCACATGCAAAGCTTTCGTACGCACCCTGATGAGTACTGCTCTCCCCTCTGGGCTGGTGCTCCTGCCTCTCACCTTTCTCGGCTTCACGCTGTGGAAACCAAGGCATTTAGGATCATTGGTATTTCTCGCGATGAGGCTGAGACCTTGGGCCTCTCACTCTCTCACCGCAGGCAGGTCGGGGGTCTTTCTGTCTTCTACCATCTCCTTTCCGGTCTCGCCCTCCCTGCTCTGTCTGCGATTTGTCCCCACCATATTTCCGCAGGGCGCTCAAGGTCCGCCAACAATTCCCCTTCTGGTAAAACTACCAAAATCACGAATCACTGCTCACCTTCACTCTTTCATTCCTCTTTTTTCCCGTCTTTTGAATAAACTCCCACACTTTCTTCAATCCCATTCTTCCCTCCAGGCCTTCAAAACAGCTGTTCACCACCACCTCTTATCATCCCCCATCCAAAATCTTGATCTTTTCTACCCCGTTAATCCACCCCAAAAGCCACCTCCTTCAAATTTCATGCTTTCCTTCCTGAAAGTCCCTGTAATGTCCATCTTTTATAACCCATGTTCCCCGTCCCATCCCTCTCCCTTCCACAGATCTCATAATGTCTCTTTTCCCCACTGTCTTGTCCTTACCTCTCCCACCCCTCTTGTCTCATGCCCCCCTTGCTGTGTGTTGTGTGTTTGCTCGCATACGAGCCTTGACAATGCGTACAATAAAAAAGTCTACAAGGCCTTTGTCCAGAGCTCAATGGAATACTGCTCTCCCCTGTGGGTTGGTGCTCCTGTTTCACACCTGTCATTCCTCAATGCTGTGGAATCCAAAGCTCTAAATGTCATTGGTATTTCCTACAAAAGAGTACAGAGACTCCTGCTTTCTCACTGTAGACAGGTTGGTGGCTTTTCTGTTTTCTACTGCTTCTCCTCAGGTCCTTCTTACTGAGGAGTTGTCCTAATGCCCCCACTGGTACTGCAGCGTATTTTGCCATTTCTCACCTTCCTCCTTCCTCCATGAGCCTACACTTTGCATACAAAAAATACATGTACAGTATGTAACGGGTTTGATGTTAACATGACTGAAGGAAACTGATAAGAGTGTACCTTATGGCACGTTGTACCATTTAGACATCTGGGAAATCTGTATCTGACAGATAATAAAAATGGATCCCACTGTATTTGCTCACTTTCCCCCCACCCCTTCAGCGCTAGATTCAAGTGGGAACTCTCTGGTGCCATGGACATTCTTTTTGGATGCATGACTGCTCTCTCAGTTTAGGCTCTGACCCAAGTTCCGCCATCTAAAATTCCTTAAAACTGGCTGCTCTTCCAGTATCTCCATCTGGACAATCACATATCTTTTCCTGTTGAATATAATCTTGGTCACCAAATGCTGACTATACAGTTTTGATATTATAACCAAGAAATGGCTGACTAGTTATGTGGCATCAATATTTTAGCCTGACGGAGTCGTTGAACAACGGACTTGCATATTGATGCCTCCTGAACAAATTGCTGTGTCATTCCGATTTTAGACAGCTTGATCATCTCATCAAAGATTCTGCTAAATAGCAACCTGCTGATATAGTAAAATGGCTGCCAAGTGGTAGTTTGCATCATGACCGGCATAACATTATGATTGCAGATTAGCTCAGCTGAAAGTTCAAATCGAAATTATTTCTGCCAAAGAAACCACCAGGATTATCCTGTAGTCCCACTTTTTGCCTCCACCACCGAAGGTGAAGGAGGTTATGTTTTCACCCCTCTCTGTCTATTTGTTTGAGCCTGGTGTTGGCTTAGTGGTTAGGGTGGCTGGCTTGGGATCATAGGGTCCTGAGTTCGAATCCCGTTGGCCACTGAATTAACACCAGGGGGTTGACTCAGCTTGTCATCCTTCTGAGGTTGGCGAAATGAGTACCAGTGTACTTGTCCCGGTGTATTCCCCGGTTAGAATAGGTGTACCATATCCCTGTGTCGTAAGAGGCGACCAGGGTTGGCGTCAGAAAGGGCATCTGGCCATAAAACATTGCCTCAAGAAGGGAGCCATGGTGCATGGAGCCCGCAAAAAAGCTAATCCCTGCTCAGCAGGGAAAAATGGCTGTAAAAAGGCTGTTTTTTTTTCCTGTCTGTTTGTTTGTTTGTTTGTGTGCAGGATATCTCAAAAAGTTGTGGACGTATTTGGATGAAATTTGATGGGCAGGTTGGGCATGTGACAAGGATGAACTGATTAGATTTGGTGAAGATCCGGATCCGAATCCGGATCCGACTACTAGAATTTTTAAAGCGATTCTTCAACATTGAGAGATCGGGTCAAAATGATATATAGCATGATATCTCAAAAGGTTATGGACAGATTCAGATGAAACTTGGTGGACAGTTTGTGTGTGACAAGGAAGAATTGATTCAATTTTGGTGAAGATCTGGATCCGGATCTGGATCCAATAATTTTTTCAGTGATTCTTCACCATTGAGAGATGGGGCTAAACTAATACATAGCACGATATCTCAAAAAGTTGTGGATGGATTCGGCTAAAACTGGTGGACAGGTTGGGTGTGTGATCACGATGAATCGATTCGATTTTGATGAATATCCGAATCCGGATCTGGATACGAAATTTATTTAATTTTTAAAGTGATTCTTCACCATTGAGAGAGAGGGCCAAAAACGATATAGTATTGTATAGCATGATATTTGAAAAATGTATCGGGCCTGATATGTTCTCGTGGATCAGGAATTATGTGACGGAGGTAAGCGCTCTACCGAATGCCCTTCTAGTTCAACAAGAGACATGCTGAAATTAGTTGAAAATTAATTGATTGCTCTTGATCCTTAAGTGTAGAACTAATCACAGGAACTTGCCATTTTTGCAGAAAATGCTTGATTATCTCAAGGAGAAGAAGGATGTTTCATTCTTCCAGAGTTTGGCAGGTCTTATGCAGACGTGCAGGTATGAATTTGTTTGTCATTATGACATAATTTCATCTTCTCAACACAAAAGTAGGGCAGGAATCGCTGTTTCATATTTTTGAATCGCTTCATTGAATTCATAGAATGAGTGGAGGCATACAAAATGTTAAATTTATAATTATCAAAAGCCAGATAGAGCATCTGCTCTTTATTATTTGCTAAGTATAGAAAATACTCCAGCTGTAATTTTGAGGAAGTACTGAGATGTAGCTCAAATCTAGGGTCAGTAATGCATTTCCACCTTTATAATGACTCATGTTTGTTACGCAGACCTCATTACCATATTCACAGGTTCTCTTTCATGTTTTTTTACACCTTCTATAACCCAATCATGCATTGAACTGTCGTCTCATGGGTTCAGAGCTACCTTCAGTAGTGGAAGTGTGCTGCCTTTAACACCAAATTCTCTCCAACAATTGTGTACTCCATCTGCTGTCTCCTTACAGCGCTCTTGATCTCAATGCATTTGAGCGGCAGAACAAGGCTGAAGGTTTGGGGATGGTTACGGAGGAGGGATCAGGTATGTCCACCTTTAGGGGGAAGGAGGGTGGGAAATATATTAAATCAAAACAAAATTAGAGGAAGTGAAAAAATGTGCACCTTCTTTGATCAATGTGAAAGAAAAATAGTGTTTTAGAAATTATGTTAGTTGTCCTCACAAAGACCTGAAAAGAAGTGTGACGGTAACCATCAGGGTTTGGGAAGACTCACATCCCTTCTTTTTGAAGTCTCTCTCTATTTTGTCCCTCAACCCCAGCTGTTTTGTGTTCCCCCTCTCTTTCTGCTGTTCGTTTTGTTCTGTTGCTTCCTGATCTGTTCTGTGTTCTAGCTCCTCCACGATCCTCGACCCAGTATAAAAGGAAGAAGAAAAAAAAGAAGTGTAACAATTAATGTGAAAGAAGATGATGTATCAAGGCTAGGTTAGGAAGATGTTGAGAAGATTCCTAAACAAACACAAATCTACGTACAAGTCGCACAGTTGAAGAAAACTCAACTTATCCTAAACTAATTGTGAGTGAGGATCAGGAAGAGATTCATCTTTGACAGTACTTATTGGGAACACGATGGCATTCTACACTGTTGGAAATGCCATGCTAGTTGTTTAACCAGACTTGGTGGTGTAATGGTTGGAGTGTCTGCTCTGAGTCTGGGAGGACAGTGGTTTGAACCCTGACCGAGACATACCAAAGCCTTAAAAAATGGTATGTGCTGCTTCCTTTCTTGATGTTCAACATTAAAAAGAATAGAGCACGAACAAACGACCATAGGTTAGCAACCATTGTGCAGGCTTGATGGACCCGAATGACCTCCTCCTGCACTGAAGTTCCTTGTAAGAAATCTCATTATAACTCCGATTAAGTCCACAGTGAGGAGATCCGGACACCATACGTGCAATTTTCTTTTGAGCATCAGGTTGGTAACGTACCATGTAAGGACTGTTGGCACCCAACGTCACTGGTAACATGTGCTTGATTTATCTGCCATATTGAGTGATAAAAAACAAGTGGCAGATGTATTTTAGGGATTGTATATTCATGGTCAACTTATGAATGATGACGGGTTCCAGTACAAGATGTTTTAACAGTAGATTTGTGAAAGGAAGTGGCATATAATTTAATGTAAATAATTAATCAATCGGTGGATAGTGTTACTAAGCAAAAAATACCAAATACGTGTATGTTAATGAAATGCACGATTTGATTGTACATTTCATGACAATGTCAGGTTAGCTGAATGAAAACCCACACTAGCGGGCATTCCCGCCCTACTGGCTGGAGTACCTTTCTTGGCCCACCTTCAGTGGGAAATGTGCTGCGGCACATTCTTGGAAATGTACTTTATAATTTTTGTCATTTTTAAAAGAAATTTTATTGATCACAACATATCATACTCCATATCATAAGATAAAGGAAGAAGATTTGTAATACCAAGTACGAGGTGAAGAAAGTGTGTGATAAAGACGCAGCACCACTAGAGGGACCATTGCTTGCTGACGACAAAGGACAGCACCACGATCAATATTGTAATCACCAATATTGTAATCACTGCTGTCAAGGATGGAAGAATCAAGAACAATGTGATGAGTCACAAGGTGAGGAAAGCATGTGATAAAGACTCCACACCACCTAAATGGGCCGTTGCTTGCTGATGCGGATAGAAGGGATAACACTTCATTGTTCAGTGCAGCGACCAATCAACGAATGAATAAAGGCAACATAGCGACAGCCGCACAACCTCTTTGTTATAGTAGGATTGCCATAAATAATTAATCTTCACTTGTTTTACTTCGATCGAGTTGGGAGTTGAATCTCCGACTCAAAGTGAAGTCATAATTGTCTCCTCCTTGCCCCCCTCCCCCATTCTCCTTGCCAATACTTGGACTCAGACTCGAGTTGGACTCCATATTTCAGACTTGGACTCCATATTAGACTGAGAAGATGCTGACGGTTCAACATCAGGACTGTTCAACTATAGCCTATCCATCCATCCATTGGGACCATACTGCGTGCAGAGCGTTGGTGCTGCCGAAGCGGTCTCCTTGGCTATTGGGCACAATCCTGGACCGGTTGCCACTCCGACACAGACTATAGCCCACTGGACTCGTAACTTTAACTTTTTCCTCATCTGGGAGAGCATGCTTACCATTTTATTCGACCACATTCTAAAAACATGCTCACCGTGACTGATGTAGCCATTTGAACACTTTTCCTTTACTCTCCTTTTACAGATTATAGTGAATAGTGATGATCATCATGCAGTCAGTCAGACTGTCAACCAGAATTTGTGTCAACCAATCAGCAATTTCATCATTACCGGTTTCAACTCCCACACCTCCCACAAAGTGGCACAATTCTTGTTGAGAGATGTTGGGGAGACTTAGTCTGCTGTTAATTTACCACTAAGAATCAACAATCACACCAATATAGAAACCTTGATTCCATAATCTTAAGGTTTAAATGAATCAAAAACATTCCATTTGTTCACAAACCATGACCAAAGATTCCTGTCAATTGTTGCTTCAGTCGGAATGGGATGATATCTACAATGTTGACGGATGAATCAATCAATGTATTTATACTGGTTGATTAAACATCATTCAGTCTAATAGGCCACACATATTCCTTTTGTACCTTTTCCTTGCAAATGACTCCAATTCAAAACAAGTCTGAAGACGCATGGTTCACGAGCGATTTGACGATGTAGATTGTTTCAGAAGTCAAGGTGAGACAATGTGATAATGTTTGACCAAGTTAATAAAATGATCAACATGATGTGGTACGAGTGACAGGTTATTAGCTGCAAAATGTCGAAAACCCGGTTTCGTTCAACAACTTTCAAAATTTGACCTTTGCATAACCTTTAAAGGTCACAAAACAATGTTGTGGGCATTAAAATAAGGAAACAGGATACGTGCTATAGCTTATTGGAGTTAGTTCGTCGAAGAAGGTCGAAAACCCGGTTGGATTCCCACAACTTTGAAAATTTGACCTTTGTGAACTTTAAAGGTCAAAGGTCAAGGATTATGACCTTTGGTGCAAAACTTCCTCTGGAACATTCCAGGAACAATATAACGTCATATAGGCTTTATGGCATTTCGCACTCCTCGGATTATCCATACTTTGATGAAATCAGCGTAAAAACAAACTTGAAGGGGCGCCCAGGCAAGGTGTTCGAGATAGAGCAAAATAGTTTTTAAGACTTTAGGTGGGGAATGACCTCAAGATTATGCATAAAAAATATTGTCATCCGAGCTCTCAAAGTTTGGGGCGTCGTCTGATTTTTATGTCAAAATTCGAAATTTTCTAAGTTCGTGACCTTGTGACCTTGACCTTGGGACGAAAATGAAAAATCGAGCTCCGTGGGGCTATGCAGGTGCCATTGGGCTAACCAAATACCAAAACCCCTGCCAGATTCGACAAACCCCTCGGAGAAGATGGATTTTTATGTCAAAATTCGCAATTTTCTAAGTTCGTGACCTTGACCTTGGGACGAAAATGAAAAATCGAGCTCCGTGGGGCTATGCAGGTGCCATTGGGCTAATCAAATACCGAAACCCTGCCAGATTCGACAAACCCCTCGGAGAAGAATTTTTTTTACGTCAAAATTCGCAATTTTCTAAGTTCGTGACCTTGTGACCTTGACCTTAGAACGAAAATGAAAAATCAGGCTCTATGGGGCTATGCAGGTGCCATTGGGCTAACCAAATACCGAAACCCTTGTCAGATTCGACAAACCCCCTAGGAGAAGATGCAAATTGAAATCGGCTACCCCCTAAAAACACATGTTTTATGGGCGTGGCTCCGCCCATAATGGGCGCACCGCGCCCATTTTCAGGAAAACACAACTATATCATGATATAAACCTCCACCAAAATGTTATCAGGATCGGATCAAAACCCACGAGCTATGCTCGGGACAGACAGACAGACAAGCCGGTAGGCGGACATGGGTAGTCGACTACCCAATAGAACCTGACGCGATGGGCCCGTTCGATGGGGAATGACCTGAGGGTTAAGCATAATAAAATTCATGATTCTGGCTTCAAGGGTTAATGCTGCAGATTGTTTTTTCGTTAAAATACCCCCACATTTAGAGGTTTTTGGGCGTTGCTAGGCAATGGAGGGGTCCATAGCAACGGTTCTTTCTCACACATAACTAGGACATACCATGAACCTAACATATCAGTTTCATGTATATCTGACTCCGTCTCTGAGATATAACGAACTTCGTTTTTTTTATGTTTTCGACCAGGGTTCATTCAAAGTCTATCTTCTCCGACAGTTTTCATAGGATCCGGCTGGAAATTTTTGACAATATGGCTGAATGTACTGCCCACAGTCGCTCGTGGCCCGATTTTTGATTTTCGAATAAAACAATTTTTTTATGATTTTTCAAAATTTCAAAGTCCCGTTGCTAGGCAACGGTGGTGTCCATAGCAACGGTTCTCATTTGCACACAACTAGGTCATGGTATGAACCTACCAACCAAGTTTCATCGAAATCGCCATTGTATTAACGGAGCACTGGACCGAACAGAGGGACAGACAGACAGACAGACAAACATATCTATGGAAAAAATGATAAGGGTAGAACAAATCTCAAAAAAAAATTTTTTTGAAAATTTTTTTTTTCGACTAGATCGACTACCAACAGACAGACAGACAGACAGACAGCAGACACACAACAATAACGAATATAGTGGTCACTTATTTTTTTCGTGAAAATATTTTTTTCACTTTTTTCATGAACCAATTATTTTTTTTCGTGAAAATATTTTTTCACTTTTTTCGTGAACCAATATTATTCGTTTGAAACCTTTGAAACAGTCTTCAGTAAAGTGCTCATAGCAAAGCACGGAATATGGAGCGGCCTTTGTAAAGCTCATTAGGGTTCATCTCACAAACAATATCCACTCAGTGCTATGCCATGGAGAGAGTTCCTTAACAGTCTCAAGACATGCTCCTTCCTGTTTACTTAGCCAGTTGTATGTTACCTCCCATGACATCTTTAATAGTAAATTGTTGATATAGTTATGGTTGAGCACATTCCTTGCCCATAATCATTTATTATCCTTTTCTTTTGGCTTTACTTATCCAGTTAAATAACATTGAATCCTGTGACTCAATCTGCACACACTAATCTCTCTCAGATGAACTCTGCTTCCTTGGTGTTGTGTATACATCTCCAAGGTGTTGAAATGTTCACCTTTTTCATATCTGGTGGCACGACTTGCTATGTGTAACTCCTGAAAATATCCAAATGCATAAGCCTGGTGTTGGCTTCACGGTTAAGGTGGCTGGTTTAAGATCGTAGGGTCTTGAGTTCAAGCCCCTGTTGGACTGTTGAATTAACATCAGTCGGGGTTGACTCGGCCTGTCATCCTACCAAGGTCGGCAAAATGAGTACCAGCCAGCTTGGCTTTACAAGCCAAGCAGCCAATAAATAAATAAATAATATCCATGAGTCGAGCCGCACATACTGACACCTTTACTCACTCGCCATCACTTGATTCCAAATAGTCCACATGAAAGAGAAAGGAATTGTCATGAAGAGTTTTTCCTGAACTATTACTTGTGATTCAAGTGATATACCAATGTTTGTTGAATACAAGATACATAAGAAATCAACTAACATCAGACATATTTCTACATGAACATTGTATTATATGAGACTAGCAGGGGTACCCAGCATTGCCTGGTGCTGTTCTAATCCTGTTGGGATGTTGAATAAATCAGATTTTTTTTGTGTGTGGGCCCAACACTTCCCTACACCCACTAACGAATGGGGTTGCTGATCATTTAATATTACCTTTCACATAGTTACAAAGGCTTAGGCATCATAGAGTGATTTAAAAAGAAAAAAAATCCAAAAAACAAATATACTTGTTTTCAAAATGTTTCAATTTTTTTTCTTTTTTGCCTAAAACACTCCCCGGCACTCACTGATGGACCTCTGAAAGTTTTACAAACATCCGTTTTGGCCATCTCTGAGAAAAATGGTTACACAGACAAACAAACATTTCTTAAGATAGTATGGATAATACGATAAAATATTCACATAGTCTTGAATGATCTCTCTCTTTACTCGCATTTTATTTTGAATTTTATATTCTGTCATATGTTGTACAATACATCATATAGTAGAATATAGATCCGATGTTGATTGAATAATTATATGATTGTGTTGACAATGAGTTCAAAACCGAATTGTATCAAATCAGTTCATTTTCCCATACTCTGCCTTTAATAAATTGCAACAAAGTTTGTGAAAAACTTATTTTTTTTTCATAACCATTGTTCCAATAAGTCAGCTGGGCTGTCAAATAATTATTACTCGTGGATAAGTCCGATGGCCTGATGACCATCACACCTGTCTAATGGTTCCCAGAGCAATGAACATTCAATAATATTAGCTATTGGCATAACGAGGAAGTTATACATTGGCCTATAATGATATGTGCAGGGTCAGTTTGAGAGTAATGCCTTTTATTTTATTTTATTTTAAGCAAAGCCCCATAGCAAGGCAATGACTGATATTGGTCACATGACGACTGGAAGATGGCTGTTCAATTGGAAGTGTGTACAAAGCAGAGAGCTCTGATTAATTTTTTTATGGCAGAGCGTATATCTTGTTCAGGTGCATTCAAAAAAAGTGTGTGGTCACTCTACCTTGATGTGAGCACAAATGGACAGGGAGCAAAACATTTTGAGAGTGAAGAAACAGACCTCAAAGAAAAGCCATGCAGTGGTCGCCCTGCCATGACGCTGGCACCAACAAACAATCGCCGAGTGACCGAGCTCATTCATGACGATTGATGCAACACCATAATACAAGATTGGTGTGAAGCAATAGGTGTCGGAAAGATAGCAGTCATGAGCATTATCGAGGATCTCGGGTACTCCAAGGTGTATGCACTCTGGGTGCCTCAAGTGCTCAATGCCATCCACAAAGAGGATCGGAAGACCTGTTCAGAACTCCTCAAGCATGTTGAAACTGTAGGTGAAGCATTTCTGTCACACATAATCAGAGGAGACATGATGTGGTTGCACCATTTACATCGAGAAACCAAGAGTTAATCTGTAGAGTAGCACTATGAAGTATCGCCATGAAAGAGAAGAAGTTTGACTCAACTCTCAGCAAGAAAACTGATGGTCACTGTGTCTCGGACTAGGAAGGTTACTCTAATGTCGACTTTGTGCCAAAGGATCCTACAACAAACTCTGAGCCGTACATCAAGAACTGAAGAAACTGAAAAGATGTGTACAGAGAGAGGGCCCCCCACCAAGATATGTCCAAGGTGTTGCTTAAACTTGACAACACCAGGCCACACACCAGTCTGCATGCTATGTTCTGAAGCAAACACATTGTTTGATCATTTCATCTGTGTGGCTGCACCTCGTATCCAGCCTTAGTCTTCCACTTTTGGGCCACCATCTCTTTGGTCCATTATGTGAACTCCGCTTTGAAGGCAATGATGACGTGTTAAAAGGTAGAAAACATGAATCGGCGGTGATGAGGATGATGTGGAAAATAACCAGGAATTTGGCAAAGATGCATGGATTTTCCGTGCAAGTTTAATCAACTTGAGGTATTACTTTTGAACTGACCCTCGAACATGTCTTTACAAGCACATGTATAAACTTTCTCATCACTCCAATATTTGATATTATTGAATCCTTCTACACCCATTCAATCATTGTTTGGTTGCTGAAGTCACTTCACATGTGCTTAGGTCAAAAGTTACTAAAACCTACTTGTAATTTTGTTTCTTTCCTTGTCCCCACAATGCCAGCCACAACCCATGAACAAGGTCAGTATGTATGTTGTTTTATTTTATTCCGTAAATGTATAACTATCCTTCTTTTGCCATGAAAGGATGGTTTTTAAGTTTTGCGTTCCTATGTTCCTCCTGATTATACTAGTGAAAGCAATGACGTGTAAATTTTAATTCTCGGTGGTGAATATAATCTTGGCCTTTATCGATTTACTTTCCACATCTCGAACCAACTCGGAACCGACTCATACACATCAAGTTTCCACCACTTACAATCCCTCCTCCCCACTGCCCCCACTGCCTGTCCCTGCGACCTCTCCCTTCTCTCCCTACACACTCCCCCCTCGTCCATACACAGCTTATGAGACAAAGTTTCTTTACCTCCACATTCAAACAGTTTTCTTGGAAAAGCGTCAACAAAGTTCAAACTGGGACATCCCATTCACAATGAAATACATAACCGGTTGTTGATGTGCAACATGCATATTTCCCATTCTGTAGCCATTGACGAGCCCTGTTTTATAGTCCATTGGCTTTGTAGATATGCCATAGATGGTCACTCATATATATATATATATATATATAACATAAACCCATGTGCGTTTGTCTCTCTCCCCATTTCCTATGGATATGGGTGCCTTTCATCTCAGCATTAGGTGGTGAGGGAAACATATTTACTGGTGTTGCTAACATAATGGTCTTCATCACAGGCCTAACTTTTAGGCTGATGAGACCCTGATCTTGGCCATAAAGGCGTGTTTTTGTTATTTTGAATGAACTCACATCATTTTGTTTGTTTTGTTTTGGGGTTTTTTTTGTTTCCCACAGTTCCTCATATTTCCTTATTGTGGATTAGTTTTATTCATTTGATCACCTACTTGTCCTGCTTGTTTTTTTCCTACCTTTCCTGACTTTTTTTTGTGCCTTTCCTGATGTTTTTTTTTTTTTTT
The DNA here is from genome assembly GCA_035128595.1 of Eptatretus atami. Taxonomy (NCBI): domain Eukaryota; kingdom Metazoa; phylum Chordata; class Myxini; order Myxiniformes; family Myxinidae; genus Eptatretus; species Eptatretus atami. Next base: position 99,454,770 of record CM068961.1, on the reverse strand, counting down.
TACTGATTTTCATAATGTTTGCCTACTTCTGTTATTTGTCCATTTTTATTTTGATCCTCATCGGTTGTTGTTGCTGCTCCCAAAGCCAAAATGTTAGCACTGTACTTGTACCTAATAAGCCAACGTAACAAACAAAGTATGTCTCTTTTAGAGTGTGTGCCTGAGTGCTTGCACGTTTGTTTGTGCTAACATAACTTTACCATGTCAAGTGGAATCGGAGACTCGTGAAAACGATCAGTGGCCGAGTGAGACCAGATAACATGTTGTCATGAGAAACAGAAATTTGTTGAATTACTCTGGATCGGGATGTGTTGCGGATGGAGGACATTCCATCATGGTTGATAAAGCACAGGCATGATGGGCCAAATGTCCTCCTGCATTCAGTTTCTTTGTATATCGATGTATATCAAATGAGATTGGTGACAATTGTTGTATCTGCACACACTCCGACTAAACTCGAGTTTGATATTCGTAATCACAGTGGGTACAGGTAGATGAGGCAGGTATATGGACAGGCTATTATGTAGTCCTGATATTGCTTCGTTTTCATGCATTTCATTAGATATCTGAATCAGTTTGCATTCATCAAAAAATTCAAATCAAATATATAATGTATTTGTTATTTATTTATTTGTTTTTAATCAATTTCGAGGTGTTTCGTGAAGCATTGCATTACTGCTTCCTTTTTTTGTGAGAAAATCGTCTCGATTAGATGATCTGCATTGAAATGCTTGAAGAGAAAAGTTCTGTTGTCCGATCGACCCAAGATGCATTTCAATTTTACAGATATTTGTGATTATTTTGATCGTTAATGATCATTTGTTTGTTTCCTTTTTGAAGTTTTTTCACAAACACTGCATATCATATCAATAACCTTTTTTAATTCATTTATATTAGTATGTTTTCCATGAGTGTTATTGACATATTGCACTGACAGAATATTCTCGAGATACGCACACTCACCTCTAAGCTGTCCAGCCTGGGTTCGAATCCTGACCCAACTATAAACTGTTCATCCTGGTGTTTCGTGGGCAGTGCAATTTGTCAATGTGTGTGCCATCCCTTGGATGGACGTTAACCAGGTGTCACCACTCCTAAAACTAGTTGATACATATTAAAGATCCCATTTCTCTTTTGCGAAGAGTAGGCGAGTTATCTCAGGTACCCTGAACAGGCCACTAATTCATGCACACTCTGTCAATTATCTTGCAATGGAGTGGCAACCCATCCAGGGTTGTAAACCTTCCGTAGAGCCTGCATCAGCAAAACCGAAGCTCTGTTAAAGAATATTGATGATGATCTTCTTCTTTTCATATGCAGCACATTGCTGGTTGCATCATTTCTCGGAGTGTGGCTGTGCCACTGATGCAATGCCCCCTGTAAGTTTGGGCAGGACTTTGTAATTTGTTCATGGTGCCAGCAATAACTCGCCTTCTCTTTTACAAGGACATCGTGGGATATTTAACAACCACCAACTAATGCTGGCAGAAGGGACACCCAGTTTAATGTCCATCTGAGGGATGACACACATTGATGCCTTGCCCTGCCCGCGAAACACCAAGATGGCAGTTTATGGCTGGAACAGGATTTGAACCCTAGCTTGACAGCTCAGAGGGGAATTTACATAGCTCTAGGAGTCTAGGGTATCTGACCAGCCCATTGATGGTCATTGTGATTATGAAGATGATGGTGGTGGTTGTGATTGTGATTGACATCATATACAAATGATCCTACAAGTAAAAGTTTGTTCTATGAAAACTACAATCATTCAGAAGGAAAACACAAAAGTGTTTACACATTTTCTTATCACTCCCTGTTTATCATATAGAGTATTGTCTGAACCCCCCACCCCCAACTACTTTCTCAACAATCCTCTTGAAGAAGTACTTTCATTCAAGCTTCTGGGTCTCACTATCTGCCATGATATTTCCTGGGAAAGCCACATTTCCAACCTGGCCTCAAAAGCCAGTCGCCGACTGCGAATCCTCCATCGTGCAAAGTCCTTCCTCGGCCCACCTGAGCTCCTGAGCACGTATAAAGCTTTCTTCCGCAGCCTGATGGAGTACTGCTCTCCTCTCTGGGCTGGTGTTCCTGCCTCTCACCTTTCTCGGCTTCACGCTGTGGAAACCAAGGCATTTCGGATCATTGGCATCTCCCGCGGTGAGACTGAGTCTTTGAGCCTCTCACTCTCTCACCACAGGCAGGTCGGTGGTCTTTCTGTCTTCTACCGTCTCCTCTCCGGCCTTGCCCCCCTGCTCTGTCCCCCATACATTTCCTGCCAAAAACGCCTTTCTGGTAAAACTCCCAAAATCAAGAATCACTGCTCACCTTTACTCTTTCATTCCTCTTTTTTTCCTGCCTCTGGAGCAAACTCACACACTCTCTTCAATCCCACTCTTCCCTCCAGGTCTTCAAAACAGCTCTTCACCACCATCTCTTATCTTTCCCCCATCCAAAACCACGATCCTTTCGACCCCTGTTAATCCACCCCAAACCCACCTCCTTCAAATTACCTGCCTTCATTCCCAAAAGTTCCCTGTCATTTAAGGTCCTGAAAGTCCTTGTAATGTCCATCTCATTTACCCCATGTTCCCCGCCCCATCCCTCTCCCTTTCACAGATCTCCTCTTGTCTCTGTTCCCCACTGTTTTGTCCTTCCCTCTCCAGCTTCTCTTGTCTCCTGCCCCCCTTATTGTGCGTTGTGTTTGCTCTCATACCAGCCTCAACAATATATACCAAAAAAAAAGAGAAAAAAAATAGTTTTTCAACACGAGAAGCACCCGCTCCCTACGGGAGGTTATTTAGCGGCCAGGGAGGTTATTTTATTATCCTTATTAAAACGTGTAATTCAAAATACCCCTCACTGCGTAATTCAAACCACCTCACTGCACTGGAAAATGTGGGGACAGGAATACTGCAGTGTGAAGGGTGGGGACTTGTAATACCCTCTCCCACCTGGAGGCGGCGCGACACGATAAATATTTACATTGAGAATTTGCGTCCCCCCCCTGCCCCAAGACCACCAGCAAAGATAAAAACAAGAAAAGATGCTGATCCTATGTTGCAAGTCTGGATGACATTAGCCCAGAACTGTAGGAAGAGTAGCGCGATAAACAAACGAACAAACACCGATCCGTGAATTATTGTAAGGATTTACACAAGTGTGGTTATTATAAAAAGTTTTTTTTTTCTCTTAGTACAGAAATAAAATTGTACAGATTAAAAATGGTGTTTCTCTTCGATTCCTTATTCTGGGACGTTTCATGAAAACATTTCCATGTTTTGTTGATTGAAAAGTCAATCAGTCTATTTCTATTCTAACGGATGGATGTTCTCACTCAACGAGTGAATCCAAGTCAATATCATTGAAACAATTCAAATGTACACAACATCTTTACTTGATATGATGTCGATGAACTCACAATCGGCATGATACATTGTCATATCTGTGGACCATGTGACCACACAAAGCATTCCCCGATTATCCACCACCACACATTGTGTGCCACATTATAAAAAGGGTGATGTCTCCCTTATTATCTCCACCCTTGGGCTCATAATAGTCTTTCCATGGTGAATGGGATTAGTCTTACCATGATAATGTGCCATAATCATATTTCGATCGTATCTCGATGTACAGTAGGTTTCGGTTCACTACCTGATGTGCCTGACCAAGATAATTGATGAAGGGCATTAAGGGGTACCATCATCCCAAATGGGATGTTGGGAAGTTCATCTCAATTCCATACTGCTGGAGACATCTGTCGAAGTGCTCCTTCTTCTTCAATGTTTGCTCCTTCAACTGCAATGTTGTGTCAGTGCTCATGTCTTGAAATAGAATTATCCCAACTTTCTTTAAAATAAAAAATAATTAGGGATTATCAAGTTAGTCACATTTCATGTGAAAGATTAGCAATCTTGTACGCAGGGCCCACCCACTGCACATTGTGCCAAAAGGATCCGTGAAACACCCCACCGGCCTCTTCCATTACATCAGGAACACCACCTCCACCATTAATGCAATGAGCTCTCACAGTGTGCATTCCTTGTCATGTGTGCAGGAGACAAAGTCATGCGAGATGATGAGTTCACCTGTGATCTATTCCGCTTTCTTCAGCTACTCTGCGAAGGCCATAATGCTGGTAAGTATGTTCGGAAATGTAAACAGAAATCATATATGCAATATATACAACAATATAACAATGAGATAATTTGGATATGTCCATATATGATTTTGTTTGACGATCTTCGTGGTTGTCTATGTGCCTCTGCCAGACTTGCCTTTAATTCCTTGTAGGATTAGATGTGAAAATGCCATTTGGTGTATTGCCAGCAGAGGATACTGTCTTACAAACACAGGAAGCACTTTTGAGAGAATATTAATCCGACTTTCCCCTCTATAATCACATGAACATTAGAGCTGGTATCTTTTGTAAGAGAAGGCCTTTGAGTCGGTGCTTTGATCATATTATAGATATGATCAAAGCACATGACAAGTTCTTGTATTTCTAAGGTGATATTTGAAATAATATTCATAACTAGCGTGGATCGGCTCGCTACGCTCACCTCACCACACGTTGCAACAGAGGAACAGGCTTGGTTTAACTGAAGATAATAACTGTATGTGAGTTGCTGTGTTGTCATGATTTATATCAATCATAATACAAACATTTATTTTGCACAAATTTATTTGTAATATTGGTGATACAATATTTATTTGTAATTTATTTGTAATCTAAAAAGGTCCAAGTGGTGTAAAGCTCCAAATGGTTAAGGGTCTAAGCTGTCTAATCTGTCTGAAGGTTGTAAGGGGTCAAAAGGGATTTAAGGGGTGTAAAGATCTCAAGGTTCTATAGGTCTAAAGGGTATAAAGGGTCTAAAGGGTGAAGAGATCCAAAGGTGCCTGAAGTGTTGAAAGGGTCTTAAAGGTAAAAGTGGTCTTAAGGGTCGAAAAGGTAAAATTGGTCCTAAAGGATCTTTAAAGTCTTTGCGGGTCTTCTGGGTCTTTTTGGTCCTTGGGGTATTTTGGGTCCTATGGGTGTTTTGGGTCTTTTGGATCCTCGAGGTCTTATGGGTCCTTTGGGTACTCCTGGTCCTCTGTCTTTTTGGTCCTTGGGGTCTTTTTGGTACTCTTTGTCCTCTATCTTTTGGGTCCTTGAGGTATTTTGGGTCTTTGTGGTCATCTGAGTGTTTTGGGTCCCCAGGGACTTTTTGGTCCTTTGGGTCTTCTGGGTGTTCAGGGTCCTTGGGGTATTTTAGGCTCTTGTTGTCTTTTGGATCTCCTGGACTTTTGGGTCATCTGGATATTTGGATATTTTGGGTCTTTGGGGTCTTTTAGCTCCTCGGGGTCTTATGGTTATTTTGTGGTCTTATGCTTATTTTGGGGTGTTATGTTTCTTTTGGGGTTTTCAGGGTCTTTTGGGTCATTGGGGTCTTTTGGATATTTGGGGTCTTTTTGGTCCTCTGGGTCTTTTGGGTCATCTGGGTCTTTTGGGTCCTAGTTATGTTTATAATTCCAATATCACCTTAGAAATTTGAGAACTTGTCACGTGCTTTGATCTTATCTATAGTATGATCAAAGCACCCACTCAAAGGCCTTCTCTTGCAAAAGATACCATCGTTAATGTCCATGTGATTATAGATGGGAAGGTTGGATTAATATCCTCTCAAAAGTGCTTCCTGCGTCTTTTGGGTCTTTTGGGTGATCTGGGACTTTGGGATCTTTTAGGTCCTCAGGGTATTTTGGGTCCTCTTGGGTCTTTTGACTGTTAAGGGTCTTATGGATATTTAGGGGTTTTAATGGTCTTGGGGGTCTTAAAGGGTCTTCAAAGGCTGAAGGGGTCTCAGCAGTCTAAAGGGTCAAATGGTCCATTCCATTAGTGTAGTCAGGATGCAACTGACGTTCAAATTGTATGTAATTAAGACATATCGTCATATGGCTTCATGAACAGCTTCACTCATGGACAGATGGTTTCACTGAAGGACTGTGTTTTTCGTTTTTATATACAGTATATAGATTAATAAATTGCAACTTGAAGGAGAAATATGCCATTCATGTTAACTTGATGACAAATGAGTACATATAAGCATGGCGGCACCCTTTTTGCTCTGACGAAGGGTTAATGCCTGAAACGTCACCTTCCCATTGCTCCCCACGGGCCACGGCAGTGAACATACTTGATCGATAAGTGTCCTGTTGATTTAATCCTTCATACATTCCAGTTTTATTTATTTCATTCATAATTCGTGATGATTCCATGTGTAAGATGTGTGAAGGACTTGTAAACTCATGAATGGGTAAATTAATATTTTAAAGTTGTTTTACTTGCAAGTAGGAGGTAACCTCTGCCATCTTTACAGATAAACATGTTAAGTGATGACATATCAAGAGATGCTATTGCTTCAATCCAAGAGAGATTGTCCTTTTCTTAGTTTGTACAACCACAATGTCTCTTACTGATAGGTCCCTTGAGCCATTACTTCATTTCCTTGGTATTCTGTTCGATCCGTAGCCACATTCCAGGTAACCAAAGTACTGTCTCAATGAATGTCTAGATTTCCAAGATTACCTGCGCACTCAAGTTGGTAACAACACAACCATCAATATTGTGATCTCCACTGTAGATTATCTACTGCGCCTCCAGGTAAGCCTCTCCGGTCAGCTTCATCTTCTTGGCTTAATTAGTCCCATACAAAACTCATGCATTTCTCATGTGATCTCATGAGAATTTGATGACAATAAAGAATCGAGGGAGAATTTTGTCGTGACTGGAAGGCATTCCTTCAAAATCCTAATTTCTATTCATGATTGTACAATACTTTATTATTTTTTTTTTCTTGTTATTTGATTTATAGCTTCTTGTTTACCGTTCTTTACCAATATTTCTTCTTTACTGATTCAGCACTTTGCTTTGGGTAGCAGTAACTTTGTCCTCCATCTGTAAAATTCCTGATTTCAAACCTAAGTCTTTTATGTTGGCATCTGAAATCCCAGTCCAATTATTCAATTCCAAGTGAGTGAGTACTCTAGCCAATTACAGAACAAAATTTCCTTTCCCGTCAAATAATTTTGTTTTCGCTTACCTTTTGTAACGATACAATCCTGTTTTCCCTTTCACACTAATTCAACCCTGACTCAGAAAACGATTAATTTGAAATCAGTCATTGCCTATCCTGGTGCCTTTTATACCGTTCTATTGATACCTACAAAAAAGGATACAACAATTGATTGACCCAAGGTGGTAGACCTTTGGTGTAGCTACCCTGCTTGCCTGAATTTAAAATGTGCACAATCTGAATCACATATTTAATTACCTTCGACAGGAATCGATCAGCGATTTCTATTGGTATTACTCTGGTAAAGACCTGATTGATGAGCGAGGACAAAGGAATTTCTCCAAGGCCATGACGGTGGCGAAACAGGTCTTCAACTCAATCACTGAGTATATTCAGGTTAGATCTTTCACCTATTGCTGCTGGGAATTCATTTTGTTTTTACCTTCTTCCTTCATTTTGAGGATATGAATTTGTCTTCATCGCTTGGTATTATTTGTATATCTTCTGCCATGTGTTTCTTCTCACTTTGTGCTTTTATCAATTTGAAACCCTTCTCTGATCGACAAGAGACTGTCATTCCGTAGGGTCCGTGCACTGGAAATCAGAAGAGCCTGGCTCATAGTCGTCTGTGGGATGCAGTTGTTGGCTTTCTACACGTGTTTGCACACCTGCAAATGAAACTTGCACAGGTGAGAGCTTCATTTCTCACCTCTACCAAAGAACATTATGCTTTCCTCTTCACAAAGCACCACAAAGCACCTGGACACAAACAAAAGATTGAGGCATACTGACTACCCTTCCCTTTTCTGTTTTTAAATGAGAATTTTTTTTTGAAACTAGAATTCTTGTATATTGTATACAAAATCGAGGCTCATGTCAGAGTGAGGAAAAAGAGAGCAAACATGGGGGCTACAGATGGACACAGCGAACAAGGGAATGAACGAACAGGAAAAGGGGAGGAGAGGAGAGTGGAGGAAACACAGTAACCTGCAAGTCAGAGGGTTTGGTAAGGTCGGGTTAATGGGCGTAGAAAATATCATGGGAAGGGACAGGACCTGACATGAGTTGGTGGTGTATCGATAGCTTGAAACTCTGGAGGGAAGAGTGTGATTGAACCATCTCAGGAAGGCAGTTCCACAATTGTAACAGAGGAACAAAATAGTTGCAATGTGCATTAAACTTGGATTTGGAGAGTTTAACCAGGTGAGAGTAACGGGAAGACCACGTGCAAACTCGGGGAGCTGGAGAGGGTCAGAGGAGTAGAGGATTCATGGGGCTTCTGAGGCAGCCATTCAAATGAATGGGGAAAAAGGGAAAACTCTCTGACTCAAGCCCAAAAGCCCAAAATAGGAGACTGATTCCTCCCCCTCCCATACAAACAAATATAAAATTGAGACTGTCTCA
>CM068961.1:99421514-99444186 GCA_035128595.1 Eptatretus atami | reverse complement strand
TTAGGCTTTCTGACATTAATCTCTTTTTCATTTTCTAATTTTGTAAATGTTTCTGATTGTTTGGTATTCGTTGAGGTGTGAATTGTATCATTATACTTATTTACAATATCCTGAATTAAGGATAACCATTGTTGAGAACCGAGTTGGGTGAATTTTTTATACAGTCTCTCTTTTAAAGTGCGATTGAATCGCTCAATAAGAACCGCTTTTCCTTCATTAAAGGTGCTGTATAATATAATGTTGTTATTTTAAAGAAAATTCATAAATGTTAATACATCTACCAGGTATTCTTTCTGTGGTCCAGTAAACAAACTGAATAAAAGATTAGATGAGGCTGACAATCCTAAACTGTGGAGCAAACCTATCAATAGGGTGATGAGTGTGCATGAGGCACGATATTGTTATTGTAAATACACAACGTTGGAGAAAAACATGAAGCCATAGAGAAATGTTGTATAATTTGTCTCTGATACAAAATCCAACCTTGAGAGAAAAGTTGATAGGTTCATTGGAAGAAGAATGATCAGTGCTAAATTTAAACTTGGGCTTGGAAATTCAAAAAACTTATAGGCTCTAATGATGTCATTAAGATGAAGAGCAATTAGCTGATGAATTACATAAACAATAATCACAAAGTTTCATAGAAGGAAGGTTTATTCCAAGGAGTTGATTATATCTGGTCGCTGATTGATTGAACTCAATAATGATAAGGGTACAAGTATGCTTTCACCGTTATTGATTTGAGGAGATAGAATATGCGTGGGTCGTCCCTTTGAAAAACAAAACCGAGAATACACTCATGTTAGCTTCCAACAGATTAATAAAAGTAAACGAAAACCTAAAAATTATGGACTGATGAGGGTACAGAGTTCTACAACAAACATTTATGAATTTTCTTTAAAATAACAACATTATAATTATACACACCTTTAATGAAGGAAAAGCGGTTCTTATTGAGCGATTCAATCGCACTTTAAAAGAAGAGACTGTATAAAAAATTCACCCAACTCGGTTCTCAACAATGGTTATCCTTAATTCAGGATATTGTAAATAAGTATAATGATACAATTCACACCTCAACGAATACCAAACAATCAGAAACATTACAAAATTAGAAAATGAAAAAGAGATTAATGTCAGAAAGCCTAGTTCAAAGTTGGTGATATAGTAAGAATATATAGGTGAAATCGCATTTTGAAAAAGGTTATACAAAGCGATGACAAATGAACTTTTAAAATCGTTCATGTAATAGATACAGTTTCTGGACTTATGAGGTAATGATTAAAGGGGGAGAGATTTTAGGTTCATTTTATTCACAGGAATTGCAAAAGACAAAGATAAATTGAAAAAAAAAAATTTTGTTGACTCTCTCAAAAAGAATTGGATGAAGCTGAAGTTTGATATTATTTTGAGGTTGATTTAAAATATCCAGAAGAACTTCATCAACAACATAAAGACCTACCTTATGCCCCTGATAAAGAAAAGTCCAAGAAAAGAATGGTTAAGTGATTGCCAACAGTCATTCAATATAAAAGGTAAATCTCCAGAAAAACTACTTCCTACATTAAATGATAAAGAAAGTTAGTTTTGCATCAAAGGAACTTGACACAAATATTTATCTGTTGGGTTGAGAGTGAGGAAAATTTATCGGATTTGAAATTTAAACAAAGTCATTGGTTAAAGAAGTATACTATGTTTAATACAAAAAGAACAGAAACAAAAACAGATTTGGAGAAGGACTTTTATAAATTAATGAAAATGCGTATTTGGAAAGACTATGGAAAATGTAAGAATCGACAAAACATAAGACTTGCTACATCTTGGAAAACAGGCTTTCAAAGTTAATCAATAGACCAAGTTTTGAATGAGTGGAGGTTTTCAGAGAACTTTTGTGCTATTCATTTGAAAAAAAAGAGAGTATTGAAATTGATAAACCTATTTATCTCGGAACATCAATTTCTTGACTTGTTCAAAGTCGTTAATGTATGTAATACGTATAATAATTTAAAATCAAAGTATAAAAGGATAATGTGTCATGATTATATATGGATACAGATATGTTTATATTAGAAATTAAGACAAGTGATGTATATGAGGATATGATTGATAAATTGATATATATGATACAAGTAATTATAAGTCGGGTGATGAGTTGTTTTCATCAAAGATAAAAAAGGTTATTAGTAAGTTTAAAGATGAATTGTGTGGGAAGGTCATGAGTGAATTTATCGATTGAGATCAAAGTCTTATGTTTTACTTATATTGATAATAATAACGTTGAAAGGTGTGATAAGAAGCTAAAGGAATAAAGAAATTAATAAATGCAGAAACAATAAACTTTAAACATTATTACAACTGTTTAACCTTAAAGAAGGAAGAGTACAAAAAATGAATACATAAGAAGTTATAAAATCAATTATATACAGAAGAGATAAATAGAAAGCATTAGGAGCTTTGATGATAAAAATATATTTTCGAGAATGGAATCAATAGTCTCCCTTATGGTTGTAAGTATAAGTGTTAAGATATTGGGTTTGGAAATTTTAACAGGCTACCGCCGTCTTTTTACTGATTTATAAATGATAGAACCAGGCAATAACCAAACCAAAGAGTGGAGATGTAATCAGCCTTGTATTTAAAGGAAAACATAAAGAATGTGAGAAATATCAAATAAGTCTTATGAGAAAATAACCGGGTAAAAGTAGATAAAACAAATAAGTGGATGAATTTAATTACAAATAAGTTGGAGATGTAAAGAAAAAAAAATATCCTTGAATGGACTGAAAACTTTGATAGTTATCAATTGAACAATGGAAAAACAATTTACTACAATCTCAAATGATATGTGGCTCAGAGTGGCCAAACAGAGCATTGAGAGAAGTTTATCATTTTCATTTCTGCTCAACAAAGATACTTAAACCAAGAACCAAATTCCAAGTAATCTTTGTGAATATACTCGATGTGATGAATGTAATAGGAAAATTAATTTATTCCCCAAAGTAGAACATGGACAAATATTCATTGGTCGCTCTTTGAATAGAATGAAAACATAAAAGGAAGAAGTGATTTTATCAGTGTCTCAATTTTACATTTTCTCAATGGGGCAGAGCTCAGTCTCTTATTTTGGGATTTTGGGCTTGAGTCAGTCTCAATTTTAGATTGCTTGTATGGGAGAGTGAAGGGGATAAATGAGTCTCCCTATTTTGGGCTTTGCTTGTATGGAGGGGGAGGAATCAGTCTCCTATTTTGGGTTTTTGGGCCTTGAGACAGTCTCAATTTTATATTGTTTTGTATGGGAGGGGAGGAATCAGTCTCCTATTTTGGCTTTTGGGCTTGAGTCAGAGAGTTTTCCCTTTTTCCCCATTCATTTGAATGGCTGCCTCAGAAAGCCATGAATCCTCTACTCCTCTGACCCTCTCCAGCTCCCCGAGTTGCACGGTTTTCCCGTTACTCTCACCTGGTTAAACTCTCCAAATCCAAGTTTAATGCACATTGCAACTATTTTGTTCCTCTGTTACAATTGTGGAACTGCCTTCCTGAGATGGTTCAATCACACTCTTCCCTCCAGAGTTTCAATGCTATCGATACACCACCAACTCATGTCAGGTCCTGTCCCTTCCATGATATTTTCTACGCCCATTACCCGACCTTACCAAACCCTCTGACTTGCGTTACTGTGTTTCCTCCACTCTCCTCTCTCCCCTTTTCCTGTTCGTTCATTCCCTTGTTCGCTGTGTCCATCTGTAGCCCCATGTTTGCTCTCTTTTTCCTCACTCGACATGAGCCTCGATTTTGTATACAATATACAAGAATTCTAGTTTCAAAAAAAAATTCTCATTTAAAAACAGAAAAGGGAAGGGTAGTCAGTATGCCTCAATCTTTTGTTTGTGTCCAGGTGCTTTGTGGTGCTTTGTGAAGAGAAAGCATAATGTTCTTTGGTAGAGGTGAGAAATGAAGCTCTCACCTGTGCAAGTTTCATTTGCAGGTGCAAACACGTGTAGAACACACAACTGCATCCCACAGACGACATGAGCCAGGCTCTTCTGATTTCCAGTGCACGGACCCTACGGAATGACAGTCTCTTGTCGATCAGAGAAGGGTTTCAAATTGATAAAAGCACAAAGTGAGAAGAAACACATGGCAGAAAATATACAAATAATACCAAGCGATGAAGACAAATTCATATCCTCAAAATGAGGAAGAAGGTAAATAACAAAATGAATTCCCAGCAGCAATAGGTGAAAGATCTAACCTGAATATACTCAGTGATTGAGTTAAGACCTGTTTCGCCACCGTCATGGCCTTTGGAGAAATTCCTTTGTCCTCGCTCATCAATCAGGTCTTACCAGAGTAATACCAATAGAATCGCTGATCGATTCCTGTCGAAGTAATTAAATATTGATTCAGATTGTGCACATTTTAAATTCAGGCAAGCAGGTAGCTACACCAAAGGTCTACCTACCTTGGGTCAATCAATTGTTGTATCCTTTTTTGTAGGTATCATAGACGGTATAAAAGGCACCAGGATAGCAATGACTGATTTCAAAATAATCGTTTTCTGAGTCAGGGTTGATTAGTGTGAAAGGGAAAACAGGATTGTATCGTTACAAAAGGTAAGCGAAAACAAAATTATTTGACGGGAAAGGAAATTTTGTTCTGTAATTGGCTAGAGTACTCACTCACTTGGAATTGAATAATTGGACTGGGATTCAGATGCCAACATAAAAGACTTAGGTTTGAAATCAGAATTTTACAGATGGAGGACAAAGTTACTGCTACCCAAAGCAAAGGGCTGAATCAGTAAAGAAGAAATATTGGTAAAGAACGGTAAACAAGAAGCTATAAATCAAATAACAAAAAAAAAATAATAAAGTATTGTACAATCATGAATAGAAATTAGGATTTTGAAGGAATGCCTTCCAGTCACGACAAAATTCTCCTCGATTCTTATGTCATCAAATTCTCAAGATCACATGAGAAATGCATGAGTTTTGTATGGGACTAATTAAGCCAAGAAGATGAAGCTGACCGAGGAGGCTTACCTGGAGGCGCAGTAGATAATCTACAGTGGAGATCACAATATTGATGGTTGTGTTGTTACCAACTTGAGTGCGCAGGTAATCTTGGAAATCTAGACATTCATTGAGACAGTACTTTGGTTACCTGGAATTGGCTACGGATCGAACAGAATACCAAGGAAATGAAGTAATGGCTCAAGGGACCTATCAGTAAGAGACATTGTGGTTGTACAAACTAAGAAAGGACAATCTCTCTTGGATTGAAGCAATAGCATCTCTTGATATGTCATCACTTAACATGTTTATCTGTAAAGATGGCAGAGGTTACCTCCTACTTGCAAGTAAACAACTTTAAAATATTAATTTACCCATTCATGAGTTTACAAGTCCTTCACACATCTTACACATGGAATCATCACGAATTATGAATGAAATAAATAAAACTGGAATGTATGAAGGATTAAATCAACAGGACACTTATCGATCAAGTATGTTCACTGCCGTGGCCCGTGGGAGCAATGGAAGGTGACGTTCAGGCATTAACCCTTCGTCAGAGCAAAAAGGGTGCCGCCATGCTTATATGTACTCATTTGTCATCAGTTAACATGAATGGCATATTTCTCCTTCAAGTTGCAATTTATTAATCTATATACTGTATTAAAACGAAAACACAGTCCTTCAGTGAAACCATCTGTCCATGAGTGAAGCTGTTCATGAAGCCATTGACGATATGTCTTAATTACATACAATTTGAACGTCAGTTGCATCCTGACTACACTAATGGAATGGACCATTTGACCCTTTAGACTGCTGAGACCCTTCAGCCTTTGAAGGACCCTTTAAGACCCCAAGACCATTAAAACCCCTAATATCCATAAGACCCTTAACAGTCAAAAGACCCAAGAGGACCCAAATACCCTGAGGACCTAAAAGATCCCAAAGTCCCAGATCACCCAAAAGACCCAAAAGACGCAGGAAAGCACTTTTGAGAGGATATTAATCCAAACCTTCCATCTATAATCACATGGACATTAACGATGTATCTTTTGCAAGAGAAGGCCTTGAGTGGGTGCTTGATCATACTATAGATAAGATCAAAGCACGTGACAAGTTCTCAATTTCTAAGGTGATATTGGAATTATAAACATAACTAGGACCCAAAAGACCCAGATGACCCAAAAGACCCAGAGGACAAAAAGACCCAAATATCCAAAAGACCCCAATGACCAAAAGACCCTGAAACCCCAAAGACAACTTAACACCCAACAAGCCTATATTTTTCAAGCTGAGTAAATGTATCACTCAAATAATTAAACCCTAGATCGTTTAAAGTTCTACCCCGATGCGAGCTAAAAGATTCACCAAGACCAAAAAAGCAAATATCCAGATTGACCAAAAAGTCTACAGGATGAATGCCATAATATGATCATACAAGTATGCCTAATTAAGACCCATTTGTTTCTTAATCCATTTCGAGCAGAGAGCCCTGATACATCCGCAGTAAGACCCGAAAAGGCAGATACCAAATTAACGTCGCTTGGAACCCATAAACACTTTCAGATGACCTATCTTAGTACTGCCGATAGAATACAGTCAAGGACAAAAAAGATAAGAGTACACCAAGAGTACTCCATAAAGAGATCTTCCAGAGAGACTCATAAAACGAGCGGCCAGATACCATAGGACCCATAGAGAGCCTCGAGATACCAAACCAAAACACCCATAGGACCCAAAAATAACCCCATGCACATAAGAAGTTGACAGCAGACCGCAAAAGATTTAATAGATCCAATTTATGTTACCAATTAATTTTACCTTTTCGACGAACGCTTAAGACCACTTTACCTTTATAGACCCTTTCTACTATCTCAGCGCCTTTGGATCTTCTTCAATCCTTATAGCAAACCTCTGTTGAGTATTCCCTTTCACCATTGAACCTTAGTATCTGATAGCACCGCCTTTTAATTTCCTATCTAAGAACCACCTGACATCAATCATATCTCAATATCCTCTTAGATACAGAAAATTTTACAATATCAGCATTAGTACCCTTAATAGCATTTGTAGTCCTCATTATCAACCACTGTTGGACCTTTTACTAGTATATTAGCAAACATGAATTCAAGAAAATATTTTTCCTAAGATAGTACGTCCACCAACAACTCACATATACCTTGTGCAAAAATAAATGGCGTGTTCGCTAGTTCACCCTGAGTGTGGATGATTTCGAGAAATTCCTGACACTCGAACATATACACCTGTCACCACTCCAGCGATGTACAGTTCAGTGTGATCCTTCGTTTAAGACACATAGCTCTGTTCATCCGTCTGTGTTGCACGTGCTATCCCGGTGAGTGTGAGACGTATGGCGAGCGATCCTCGTCATAGTCATCGAATGAGGTTTATATTCTACCAACTTCCTAAATAAATATTTCAGCCTTAAGACAATACAAGTAAAACTTTCTTATTTAATCGTTTGTACTCCATAATCAAATTTTACTCTTTTATTTGATCGCAGAAAAGCACGCGAACTCCGCAGAAAGCCGCTTCCTGCTCTGTAACCCATAAATACCAGCATCTTATACATGTTCATGTGATTGCCCTATAGTAGGGAATAGTCCGGATTAAATATTCTGCTCAAAACGTGACTTCCTGCTGTTTCCATATCAAACATTGATCTTGCAATTATGGTCCGTTGGATACCCAGCTCCGAGGGTGTACAAAATCACACTCCCCCGAGAAGAGCACTATGCGTCAGCCAATAGTACCGTACGACTCTGATTAAAGCTATAATTGTCTCTATGCAAGGAGTCATTACTTCTTAAAGCTATCATAGTGTGCCTAGCAGACACGACTTAGCCGGATTGAGACCATAACCACATCGACTGCGGATAGCGTTCATGAGAGCAAACTGATGCCATCTGAATTGCCAGATAGCGATCTCCCCACATGTTATAGCTTTCAGTGTGCAGGAACTCGTGGATAATTTAGTATTCCACTATATATGAGTTTCCCTGGCTTAAACAATTTACTCCGCCGACTTACTCTCTTATCTACCAAGGACATCGTGGGCATTTACTCTTAGCAATTTTAGCGACGCACACTTAATGCGTGCAGAGACAGGACAGACTCAGAGCGAAGAATTGATACCAGTCGTGAATAGAATGCGACAGATTGAAACTACCACATCTGTCGCCCATGTGACTCTCCTGTGTCTCTCGCACGCGATGCAGGAGATGAACACAACTAGTGACGAAGCGCTCACATGATGTGCATGAATCGTGGGAGTATGTGCTTTGCGACATCAGGAGTAATGTGTAAGAAGAGCCTAGGTGCTGCAGCTGCTATCGACGGAGCGCGTTTTGTCATCATAATAGTGCTCCAGTGAGCTCGTTAGGGCCCAAGCTCGTACCCAAGCACATTGCGACTTATGATCATTCGACACAGTGAAGGATTTAGTTGAACGAATCTAGATAGAGTTCTGGCTCTTAATTATTTTATTGTATTTGAAAGTAACATCAAATGTATGAGCAAAAATGCTATTTCAAGATCAAGCACATTTGAAACAAGGAATCTCAGTTGCTAATTGAAGAGAGCGGAAGCAAAATCATATCAGATATGGAAAGAACAGACAAAAGGAGCGATTCTTCGACATGTTTACTGTCTCTCGACGTCCCAGTATGTACATTTGATGAATGAACGTGCCGCATTTGTCATCGATAACCTCCTCGCATGCATGGCTACACCCTTACATATTACCCTTCTCTTTGCAAATCAATCACTCTTGATACGAAGTATCTTTCAGGTCGAGCCTCATCCTATCAGGTAGTGAGTACTCGAAAACCACTGTCAACGTAGTCTGCATCATCGCATAGTCGAACACTGAGTAATTATCGGACACCAATTTACCTACAATGTAACATCGTCACTACTACAAATGCCCAGGCGCAGAGACTATGATGCAGACACCTCCAGTGCCGCGTCAGTATAGCGCCAATAACACGCTCTCTTTCCTCGTGAGACTCCTGCCGTATGACACTATTGCTGAGCATCGTGATTAAAATAAGCTTCGGTGATACTTGTCGTCATGTCGGTCACATGGTCCAAATCACTGTGTAGGCAATTGTGATACTGCTCTCCCTACTTGTGTAGCTGGCTTGGTTTGCGATCGTCTCGAGCCATTTACTACCCTTAGTCATAACGCATGTGCTACTGCTTGTGAAACAAATGTGTGCGAATTATTCGTTTCAATATGCTAATTGACTGTCTCTTCACTCCTCGAGTGAGACTGAGTAGCTATTTGAAGACCTCCTCACCTCTCCCGTCCCGAGGCTAGTAGCGTGCAATGAAATAGCACTATCTTGACTTAGCCGTCTCCTTCGGCCGTAGCAATCCCCATGCACCTAAAACGATCTCCTTCTTACTATGAAACCGTTTCCCTGCAGCCAAATAAGTAGCGATCTGTCATATGAAGAATATCCAAATCTTTCTCAACTCGATACAATTTAAAATATCTCTAAGCTACGAGCTAGGACATAAAACCCAACTTTTCTTCTATACATATACCTTCCCTTGTGTATTCCAGTGCCTCATCGTAATTACAACAGCGTCACACATCGGTTGTCATATTGCGCATTCTTCCCTCTATGTCTTTACTCCACAGCTACTCTTACTCCTACAGTTCTCTGCGCTTACACTTCACTCAGACTTCGTCTCATATACTTAGTACTCCACGCATACATTTTTTGCATTAAACCACTTCTCTTGCTGGTGGTCTCGGCGCCAGCCGTGTTAAGGCGCGACGCAGACATTCTCAATGCAAAACCTACAATTCTCTTCTCGTGTATGCGCGCCTCGCAGGTCGTTGATTTGCACAAAAGGTAGGGTGATTACAACTCCCACATCCCTTCAGAGTACCTGCGATCACGGTTCCCCTCACATATATCCAGTGGCTCCATGACGTCGATGGTACTTCCAGAGATTCGCACGTGCAGGCCCATTCCTCGACTCACACTGTTCAATTAATAAGGATAAATTATACACTATCACCTCGCCTGCGCCGCTAAATATACCTCCCGTAGGCGAGCGTGGTGCTGTTCCGTTGTTGAAAAACTTATCTATTTCTCTCTTCTTTTCGGCTTATCTGATCTCGCTGAGTTATATGTGCGGGTTGTGTTTCTCTCATACGCAGACCAAACACAACGCCAATAAGCTGCAACAATAGGGCAGAGACAGATGAGAAATGCTACCAAAAAAAAGAGAAGAGAAAAAAATAGTTTTCAACACGAGAGGGAAGCACCCCGCTTCCCCTAACCGAATAAGTTGTAGGGAACCAGGGACAGATTATGATAACTAGTAGCGGGACAGAGATGGACAATAGGAATCTTGTGTGTAAAGAGGAGGAAGGGATGGGGCGGGAACATGGGAAATGAGAAGAATTACAAGACTTTCAGGACCTTATATGACAGGGAAACTTGGAAGTGAAGCATGTAATTGAAGAGGTGGGTTTTGGTGGATTAACAGGGGCGAAAGGATCGTGGTTTTGGATGGGGAAAGATAAGAGATGGTGGTGAAGAAGCTGTTTTGAGACCTGGAGGAAGAGTGGGATTGAAAGATGTTGAGTTTGCTCCAGGGCAGGAAAAAAAGAGGAATAAAGAGTAAAGCGAGCAGTGATTCTTGATTTTGGGAGTTTTACAGAAAGCGTTTTTTGGCAGGAAATGTATGGGGGACAGAGCAGCGGGGGGCAAGCGGAAGAGACGGTGAAAACAGAAAGACCACCGACCGGCCTGTGTTGAGAGAGGTGAAGGCTCAAAGACTCGTCTCACCGCGGAGATGCCAATGATCCGAAATGCCTTGGTTTCCACAGCGTGAAGCGACGAGAAAGGTGAAGAGGCAGGAACACCAAGCCCCCAGAGAGAGAGCAGTATACTCCATCAGCTTGCGGAAGAAAGCTTATACGTGCTCAGGAGCTCAGGGTGCGCGAGGAAAGGACTTTGCACGCTGGAGGATCGCAGTCTGGCGACTGGCTTTTGAGGCCAGGTGGAAATGTGGCTTTCCCAGGAAATATCATGGCAGATAGTTGAGACCAGAAGCTTGAATGAAAGTACTTCTTCAAGAGATTTGATAAAGTGAGTTGCGGGGTGGGGGTTCAGACAATACTCTACTATGAATAAACAGGGGAATATAAAGAAAATGTGAAACACTTTTTGTGTTTTCCTTCTGAATGATTGTAGTTTCATAGAACAAACTTTTACTTGTAGGATCATTTTAATATGATGCCAATCACAATCACAAACCACCACCTATCTTCATAATCACATATGACCATCAATGGGCTGGATCAGATACCCTAGACTCCTGAAGCTTATGTAAATTCCCCTCTGAGCTGTCAAGCTAGGTTCAAATCCTGTTCCAGCCATAAACTGCCATCTTGGTGTTTCGCTGGCAGCAAGGCTCAATGTGTGTGCATCCCTCAGTGGACATTAAACTGGGTGTTCCCTTCTGCCAAGCATTAGTGGTGGTTGTTAAAATATCCAGATGTCCTTGTAAGAGAAGGCCGAGTTATTGCTGGCCACATGAACAAATTACAAATCCTCCCAAACTTTACAGGGGCATTGCATCAGTGGCACAGCCACACTCCGAGAAATGATGCAAACCAGCAAGGTGCTGCATACTGAAAAGAAGGGAAAGTCATCATCAATATTCTTTAACAGTGAGCTTTCGGTTTTGCTGATGCAGCCTACGGAAGGTTTACAACCCTGGATGGTTGCCACTTCCATTGCAAGACTTAATTGACAGAATGTGCAGAATTAGTGGCCTTGTTCAGGGATACCTAGATAACTCGCCTACTCTTGCCAAAAGAGAAATGGTGATTCTTTTAATATGTATTAACTAGTTTTAGGAGTGGTGACACCTGGTAACGTCAATCCAAGATGGACCACATTGACAAATTGCACATGCCACGAAACACCAGGCATGAACAGTTTATAGTGGGTCAGGATTCGAAACCCAGGCTGGACAGCTTAGAGGTGAAGTGTGCGTAGTTCTCGAGAATATTTGTCAGTGCAAATATGTCAATAACACTCATGAAAACTAACTAATATAATATGAATTTAAAAGGTTATTGAATGATATGCAGTATTGTTTGTGAAAAAAAAACTTTCAAAAAAGAAACAAACCAAATGATTGTCATTAACGATCAAAATAATCAAAATATCTGTAAAATTGAAATGCATCTTTGGCGTTCGATCGGACAACAGAACTTTTTTCTTCAAGCATTTCCAATGCAGATCATCTAATCTAGACATTTTCTCACAAAAAAGGAAGCAGTAATTGCAATGCTTCACGAAACACCTCGAAATGATTAAAAACAAATAAATATAATAAACAATACATTATATATTTGAGTGTTGAATTTTTGATGAATGCCAAACTATTCAATAGCTAATGAAATGCATGAAGAGACGAGAGCAGAGTGATGCAGACTACATAATAGCGCTGTCCATATACCTGCCTCATTCTACCTGTACCCACTGTGATTACGAATATCAAACTCGAGAGTTAGTCGGAGTGTTAGTGCGAGTACAACAATGTCAACCAAATCTCATTTGATAACATCGATATACAAAGAAACTGAATGCAGGAGGACATTTGGCCATCATGCTGTGCTTTATACCATGATGGAACCTCCATCCGCAACACATCCCGATCCAGAGTAATTCAACAAATTTCTGTTTCTCATGACAACATGTATCTGGTTCTCACTCGGCCAGCTGATCGTTTTTCACGAGTCTCGATTCCACTTGACATGGTAAACGTTATTGTTAGCACAAACAAACGTGCAAGCACTCAGGCCACCACTCTAAAAGAGACAACTTGTTTGTTACGTTGGCTTATTAGGGTAGAAGTACAGTGCTAACATTTTGGCTTTGGGAGCAGCAACAACAACCGATTGCAGGATCCAAAATAAAAATGGACAATACAGAAGTAGGCCAAACATATGAAAATCTAGTAAAAAAAAAAAAAAAAACAATCAGGAAAGGCACAAAAAAGTAGGATAAGGTAGGAAAAAAAACAAGCAGGACAGAGTAACGGTGATCAAATGAATAAAACTAATCCACAATAAGAAATATGAGAAACTGTGGGAAAACAAAAAAAGACCCAAAACAAAACAAACAGAATGGATGTGTAGTTCATTCAAAATAACAAAAACACGCCTTATGGCCAAGATCAGGGTCTCAGGAGCCTAAAGAGTTAGGCCTTGATGAAGACCATTATGTTAGGAACACCAGTTTAAATATGTTCCCTCACCAGCCTAATGCCTGAGATGAAACAGGCACCCATATCCATAGGAAAATGGGAGAGAGACAAACGCACATGGGTTTATGTATAGTATATATATATATGAGTGACCATCTATGATATTCTACAAAGCAATGGACTATAAAACAGCGGCGCGTAATGGCCTACAAATGGGAAACATGCATGTTGCACATCAACAACCGGTTATGTATTTCTGTTGGAATGGATGTCCCAGTTTGAACTTTGTTGACGCTTTTCCAAGATAACTGTTTGAATGTGGAGGTAAAGAAACTTTTCTCATAAGCTGTGTATGACGAGTGGGGAGTGTGAGGAGAGAAGGGAGAGTCGCAGGGACAGGCAGTGGGGGCAGTGGGGAGGAGGATTGTAAGTGCGTGGAAACTGATGTGTATAGTCGGGTTCCGAGTTGGTTCGAGATGTGGAAGTAAATCGATTAAGGGCCAAGATTTATTTCACCACACGAAATTAAATTTACACGTCATTGCTTTTCACTAGTATAAATCAGGAGGAACATAGGAAGCAAAACTTAAAAACCATCCTTTCATGGCAAAGAAGATTAGTTATTTTTTGTGTGTTTTTTTTTTTTTTTTTTTTTTTTTTTTTTTTTTTTTTTTTGTTTTTTTTTTTTTTTTTTTACATTACGCGAAATAAAAAACAACATTTACATACTGACCTTTTCATGGTTGTGGCTGGCATTGTGGGACAAGGAAAGCAAACAAAATTACAAAGTAGGTTTTAGTAACTTTGACCTAAGCAGAGTGAGAGTGACTCAGCAACCAAACAATGATTGAATGGTGTAGAAGGATCAATAATATCAAATATTTGGGAGTGATGAGAAAGTTATATACATGTGCTTGTAAAGACATGTCGAGGGTCAGTTTTCAAAAAGTTAATGCCTCAAGTTGATAAACTGCACGGGAAATCCATGCATCCTACCAAATTCCGGGTTATTTTCCACATATCCTCATCACCGTCGATTCATGTTTCAACCTTTTAACACGTTCATCATTCCTTCAAAGCGGATTCACGTAATGACCCCAAAGAGGTATGGTTGGCCCCAAAAGTGGAAGACTAAGGTGATCGAGTGCAGCCACACAGATGAAATGATCAAACAAGTGTTTGCTTCAGAACATACGCATGCAGAACTGGTTGGTGCGCTGGTGTTGTCAAAGTTTAAGCAACACCTTGGACATATCTTGGTGGGGCCCTCTCTCTGTACCATCTTTTCAGTCTCTCAGTTCTGATGTACGGTCAGAGTTGTTGTGATCCTTGGAACACAAAGTCGACATTAGGTACCTTCCTAGTCCGAGACACAGTGACCATCGGTTTTCTTGCTGAGAGTTGAGTCAAACTTCTTCTGTTCTTTCATGGCGAATTCATAGTGCTACTCTACAGAAACTCTTGGTTCTCGATGTAATGGTGCAACCCACATCATGTCTCCTCTGATTATGTGTGCAGAAATGCTTCACCTACAGTTTCAACATGCTTTGAGAGTTCTGAACAGTCTTCCGATCCTCTTTGTGATGGCATGAAAGACTTGAGAGGCACCAGATGCATTACACCTTGGAGTACCCCGAATCCTCATTGAATGCTCATGACTGCTATCTTTCCGACACCAGTGCTTCATCACCAATTCTTGTATTATAGTGTTGCATCAATCGTCATGAATGAGCTCGGTCACTCGGCGATTGTTGTTGGTGCCAGCGTCATGGCAGGGCCGACCACTGCATGGCTTTTCTTGAGGGTCTGTTTTTCACTCTCAAAATGTTTTGCTCCCTGTCCATTTGTGCCACATCAAGGTAGATGACCACACACTTTTTTGAATGCACCTGAACAGAATTACGCTTTGCCATAAAAAAATAATCAGAAGCTCTCTGCTTTACCACACTTCAATTGAACAGCCATCTTCCAGTCGTCATGTGACCAATTCAGTCATTGCCTTGCTATGGGGCTTTGCTTAAAATAAAATAATAAAAGGCATTACTCTCAACTACCCTGCACATATCATTATAGGCCAAATGTATAACTTCGCCGTTATGCCAATAGCTATAATATTATGGAAGCTTTCATTGCTTGGGAACCATTAACAGGTGTGATGTATCAGGCCATCGGACTTATCCAGAGTAATATTATTTGACAGACCCAGCGACTTATTCGAACAATGGTATGAAAAAAAATAGTTTTTCACAAACTTGTTTAATTTATTAAAGGCACAGAGTATGGGAAAAATAACTGAGTTTGATACAATTCGTTTTTTGAACTCATTGTCAACACAAATCATATATTTATTTCAACAGCAACATCGGAATCTATTTCTACTATATGATGTATGTACAACATATGACAGAATATAAATTCAAATTAAAAGCGGTAGAGAGAATCATTCAAGACTATGTGAATATTTATCGTATTTATCATACTATCTTAAGAAAGTTTGTTTTGTCTGTGTAACCATTTTTCATCAAGAGATGGCCAAAACGGATGTTGTAAAAACTATCAGTGTCCAGGTCACGTGAAGTGCCGTGGAGTGTTTTAGCAAAAAAGAAAAAAAATTGGAAAACATTTTGAAACAAGTATATTGTTTTTTTGATTTTTTTTCTTTTTAAATCACTCTAGATGCCTAAGCCTTTATGTAACTATTGTGAAAGGTAATATAAATGATTCACCAAACCCCATCCGTTAGTGGGGGTTAAGGGAAGTGTTGGCCCACACAAAAAAAAAAATTCGTGATTTATTCAAACATCCCAACAGGATGTAAACAGCACCAGGCAATTGCTGGTACCCCTGCTAGTCCATAAATACAATGTTATGTAGAAATAGTCTGATGTTAGTATTCTTATGTATCTTGTATTCAACAAACATTGTATTCACTTGAATCACAAGTAATAGTTCAGGGAAAAAACTCTTCATGACAATTTCTTCTCTTTCATGTGGACTTGGAATCAAGTGATCGAGTGAATAAAGGTGTCAGTATGTGCGGACTCGGATCAATGATATTATTTATTTATTTATTGCTGCTTGGCTTGCTAAGCCAAGGGCTGGCTGGACTTCATTGCCGACCTTGGTAGGATGACAGCCGAGTCAACCCCGATGATGTAATTACAGTCAAACAGGCTTGAATCAAGACCTTACGATCTTAAACCAGCCACCTTAACCGTGAAGCCAACACCAGGGCTTATTGATTTGGGGATATTTTTCAGGAGTTTACACATGGCAAGTCGTCCACCAGATTATTGAAAAAAGAGGTGAACATTTCAACACCTTGGAAGATGAACACAACACCAAGGAAGCAGAGTTCATCTGAGAGAGATTAGTTGTGCAAGATGAGTCACAGGAGTCAATGTTATTTAACGGATAAGTAAAGCCAAAAGAAAAGGATAATAACATGATTATGGGTCAAGAATGTGCTCAACCATAACTATATCACAATTTACTATTAAAGATGTCATGGGAGGTAACATACAACTGGCTAAGTTAAACAGGAGGAGCATGTCTGAGACTGTTAAGAACTCTCTCCATGCATACACTGAGTGATATGTTTGTGAGAATGAACCCTAATGAGCTTACAAAGCCCGGCTCCATATTCCGTCTTGCTATGAGCCACTTTACTTGAAAGACGTTTCAAAGGTTATCAAAACGAATAAGTATTGGTTCACAAAAAGGGTGAAAAAAATTTTCACGAAAAAAAATAAATTGGTTCATGAAAAAAGTGAAAAAAAATATTTCACGAAAAAAATAAGGGACCACTAATTCGTATTGTTGTGTTGTCTGTCTGTCTGTCTGTCTGGTCTGTTGGTAGTCGAATCTAGTCGAAAAAAAAATTTTCAAAAAAATTTTTGTTGAGATTTGTTACCCTTATGTATCATTTTTTTTCCGTAGATATTGTTGTCTGTCTGTCTGTCTGTCCCTTGTGTCGTATCCAGTGCTCCGTTAATAACAATGGCGATTCGATGAAACTGTTGGTAGGTTCATACTGACCTAGTTGTGTGCAATGAGAACCGTTGCTATGGGACACCACCGTTGCCTAGCAAACTGGACTTTTGAAATTTTTGAAAAATCATAAAAAAAAATTGGTTTTTTCGAAAATCAAAAAATCGGCAAACGGCGACTGTGGCAGTACATTCAGCCTATTGGTCAAAAATTTCCAGCCGGACCTATTGAAAACTGTCGGAGAAGATAGACTTTGAATGAACCCTGGTGGAAAACAATAAAAAAACGAAAATTCTTATTATCCTCAGAGACGGAGTCAGATATACATGAAACTGCATATGTTAGCGTTCAGGGTAGGTCCTAGTTATGTGTGAAAAAGAACCGTTGCTATGGACCCCTCATTGCTAGCAACGGGCGAAAAAAACCTCTAAATGTGGGGTATTTTAACGAAAAGAAACAATCTGCAGCATTAACCCTTGAAGCCAGAATCATGAATATATTATGCTTAACCCTCAGGTCATTCCCCATCGAACAGGCCATCGCGTCAGGTTCTATTGGTAGTCGACTACCATGTCGCTTACCGGCTTGTCTGTCTGCTGTCCCGAGCAAAGCTCCGTGGGTTTTGATCCGATCCTGATAAAATTTTGGATGGGAGGTTTATATCATGATCTATTATTGTGATTTTCCTGAAAATGGGCGCGTGCGCCCATTATGGCCGGGTAGCCAGCCCATTAAACATGTGTTTTAGGGTAAGCCGATTTTCAATTTGCATCTTCTCCTAGGGGTTTGTCGAATCTGACAAGTTTCGGTATTTGGTTAGCCCAGATGGCACTGCATGCCCCATAGAGCTCGATTTTTCATTTGTTCTAAGGTGCAAGGGTCACAGCGTCATGAACTTAGAAAGATTCGCGAATTTTGACGTAAAAAAAATCTTCTCCGGGTTTGTCGAATCTGGCAGGGGTTTCGGTATTGATTAGCCCAATGGCACCTGCATAGCCCCACGGAGCTCGTATTTTTCATTTTCGTCCAAGGTCTAAGGTCATCGAACTTAGGAAAATTGCGGGAATTTTGACATAAAATATCCATCTTCTCGAGGGGTTTGTCGAATCTGGCAGGTTTTGGTATTTGGTTAGCCCAATGGCACCTCTGCATAGCCCCCGGAGCTCGATTTTTCGATTTTTCGTCCAAGTCAAGTCACAAGGTCACGAACTAGAAATTCGAATTTTGACATAAAAATCAGACGACCCCCAAACTTTGATGAGCTCGGATGACAATATTTTTATGCATTAATCTTGAGGTCATCCCCACCTTAAGTCTTAAAAACTATTTTGCTCTATCTCGCAACACCTTGCCCGTGGGCCCCCTTCATGTTTGTTTTTACCGCTGATTCATCAAAGTAGGATAATCCGGGAGCGAAATGCCCATTAAAGCCTAATACGTTATATTGTTCCTGGAAATGTTCCAGAGGAAGTTTTATGCACCAAAGGTCCATAAATCCTTGACCTTTTGACCTTTAAAGTTCAGCAAAGGTTCAAAGTTTCAAGTATGTGGTGAATCAACCGGCGTTTTCGCCTTCTCGACGACTAACTCCAATAAGCTATTAGCACGTATCCTGTTTCCTTATTTTAATGCCCACAACTTGTTTTGTGACCTTTACAAGGTTGCAAAGGTCAATTTTGAAAGTTGCTTGTTGAAACGACGGGTTTCGACATTTTTGCAGCTAATAACCTGTCACTCGTTACCACATTCATGTTGATCATTTTATAACTTGGTCAACATTATCACATTGTCTCATCCGTTGACGTCTGAAACAATCTACATCGTCAATACGCTCGGTGACCCATCGTCGTCTTCAGACTTGTTTGATATTCGACATTTGCAAGGGAAAAGTACAAAAGGAATATGTGGGCCTATTAGATGAATGATGTTTTAATCAACCAGTTAAATACATGATTGATTCATCCGTTCAAATTGTAAGATATCATCCATCCGACTAAGCAACAATGACAGGAATCTTTTTTCAGGATTGTGAAACAGAATGGAATGTTTTTGATTCATTTAAACCTTAAGATATGGAATCAAAGGTTCTATATTGGTGTGATGTTGATCTAGTGGTAATTAACAGCCAGACTTAGTCTCCCCAACATCTCTCAACAAGAAGTGTGCCCTTGTGGAGGTGTGGGAGTGAAACCGGGTAATGATGAAAATGCTTGATTGGTTGACACAAATTCTGTTGACAGTCTGACTAACTGCATGATGATCATCACTATGCACATATAATCGTGTAAAAGGAGAGTAAAGAAAAAGTGTTCAAAGGCTACATCAGTCACGGTGAGCATGGTTTTTAAGATGTGTCGATAAAATGGTAAGGCAGCTCTCCCAGATAGGAAAAAGTGTAAAGTTACGAGTCCAGTGGGCTATAGTCTGTGTCGGGAGTGCACCGGTCCAGATTTGCCCCAATAGCCAAGTAGACCGGCTTAAAACGGCAGCATCAAACGCTGCTGCACGCAGTATGGTCCCAATGGATGGATTGGATAGGTCTATAGTTGAACAGTCCTGAGGTTGAACCGTCCAGCATTCTTCTCAGTCTAATATGGATCAAGTCTGAAATATGGAGTCCAACTCGAGTCTGAGTTTTTTCCCCAAATATGGAAGGAGGAACATTATGACTTTCACTTGAGCGAGATTCAAATCCCAACTCGATCGAGTAAACAAGTGAAGATTAATATTATGGCATCCTACGTATACAAAGAGTTGTGGGCTGTCGCTATGTTGCCCTTTATTCGACTCGTTGATTGGTCGTTGGCACTGAACCAATGAAGTTTATCCTTCTATTCCGCATCAGCAAGCAGGCCCATCTAGGTGGTGGGAGTCTTATCAATGCTTTCGCTCAGCTTGACTCATCGCATTGTTCTTGATTCTTGCCATCCTTGACAGCGGAGTGGATTACAAATTGGTTGATTTACAATATTGATCTGTGGTGCTGTCCTTTGTCGTCAAGCAAGCAATGGTCCCTCTAGTGTTCTGGTCTTTATCACACACTTTCTTCACCTCCGTACTTGGTATTACAAATCTTCTTCCTTTATCTTATGATATGGAGTATGATATGTTGTATCAAATAAAATTTCTTTTAAAAATGACAAAAAATTATTAAATACATTTCCAAAGATGTGCCGCAGACATTTTCCACGGAAGGTTGGCGCCAAGAAGTTGAAACCATTCCAGCCGTAGGCGGGAGGATGCGCTAGTGTGGGTTTTCATTCAGCTAACCTGACATTGTCATGAAGATGTACAATCAAATTGTGCATTTCATTCACATACACGTATTTGTATTTTTTCCTTAGTAACACTATCCACCGATGATTAATTATTTACAATTTAAATGTATAGCCACTTCCTTCACAAATCTACTGTTAAACGTCTTGTACTGGATCCCGTCATCTTCAATTAACCTGAATATACAATCCCTCAAATAGCATTCTGTCAACTTGTTTTTTATCACTCATATGGCAGAATAAAATCATCACATGTCACCAGTGACGTGTGGTGCCAACAGTCTTACATGGTACTACCACCTGATGCTCAAAAGAAATTGCACGTTTATGGTTCCGATTCTCCTCACTGTAGACTTAATCGGATTATAATGAGTTTTCTTACAAGAACTTCAGTGCATGGGAGGGCCATTCGGGTCCAGTCAGCCGGCACAATGGTTGCTAACCTATGGTCGTTTGTTCGTGCTCTATTCTTTAATGTGAACATCAGAAAGGAAGCAGCACATACATTTTTTAAGGCTTTGGTATTGTCTCAGTCAGGGTCAAACCACTGTCCTCCCAGACTCAGAGCAGACACTCCCAACCATTACACCACCAGTCTGGTTAAACAACTAAGCATGGCATTTCCAACCAAGTGTAGAAGCTCGTGTTTCCCAATAAGTTACGTCAAAGATGATCTCGTTCCTGATCTCACTCCAAAAATTAGTTTAGGATAAGTTGAGTTTTCTCAACGTGCGACTTGTACGTAGATTTGTGTTTGTTTAGGAATCTTCTCAACATCTTTCCTAACCTTACCTTGATACATCATCTTCTTTCACATTAATTTACACTTCTTTTTTTTCTTCTTCTGTTTTATACTGGGTCGAGGATCGTGGAGGGAGCCTAGAACACAGAAAGATCAGAAGCAACAGAACAAAACGAAACAGCAGAAAAGAGGGGAAAACACAAACAAAGCTGGGGTTGAGCGACAAAATATGAAGAGACTTCAAAAAGAAGGATTGAGTCTTCCCCAAACCCTGATGGTTACCGTCACACTTCTTTTAGGTCTTTGTGAGACAACTAACATATATTCTAAACACTATTTTTCTTTCACCACTTGATCAAGAAGGTGCACATTTTTTCACTTTCCTCTAATTTGTTTTATTTAAAATTTTCCCACCCTCCTTTCCCCCGTAGGTTGGACATACTGATCCCTTCCTCCGTAACCATCCCCAAAACCTTCAGCCTGTGTTCTGCCGCTCCAAATGCATTGAGATCAAGAGCGCTGTAAGGAGACAGAGATGGAGTACACAATTGTTGGAGAGAATTTGTGTTTAAAGCAGCACACTTCACTACTGAAGGTAGCTCTGAACCTATGAACGACAGTTCATGCATGATTGGGTTTATAGAAGGTAAAAAAACACGTAAGAACCTTTGAATATGGTAATGAGGTTCTGCGTAACAAACATGAGTCATATAAAGGTTGAAATGCATTACTGACCCTAGATTTGAGCTACATCTCAGACTTCTCAAAAATTACAGCTGGAGATTTTCTATACTTAGCAAATAATAAGAGCAGATGCTCTGTTAGGCTTTTGAAAAATTTAAATTAACATTTTGCTATGACTCCACTCATTTCTATGATTCAAGTGAAGCGATCAAAAATATGAACAGCGATTCCTGCCCCTACTTTGTGGAGAAGATAAATTTGTCATAATGACAAACAAATTCATACTTGCACGTCTGCATAACCTGCCAAACTCGGAAGAAGAAACATCCTTCTTCTCCTTGAGATAATCAAGCATTTTCCAAAAATGGCAAAGTTCCTGTGATTAGTCACGTTTAAGGATCAGACATATCAATTTAATTTTCAATAATTTCAGATGTCTCTTGTGAACTAAAGGCATTCGGTTTGAGAGCGCTACCTCGTCACATAATCCTGATCCATGAGAACATATCAGGCCCATTACATTTTTTCAAATATCATTGCTATACAAATAACTATATCGTTTTGGCCCTCTCGCTCCATGGTGAAGATCACTTTAAAAATAAATAAAATTTCCGTATCCAGATCCGGTTCGGATATTTATCAAATCAACGATCATCGGGATCACACACCCAAACCTGTCCACCAGTTTAGCCGAATCAGCTCTC
>CM068961.1:99403567-99421303 GCA_035128595.1 Eptatretus atami | reverse complement strand
TTATTGTCAAAATTCGAAATTTTCTAAGTTCGTGACCTTGTGACCTTGACCTTGGACGAAAATGAAAAATCGAGCTCCGTGGGGTATGCAGGTGCATTGGGCTAACCAAATACCAAAACCCCTGCCAGATTCGACAAACCCCTCGGAGGAGATGGATTTATGTCAAAATTCGCATTTTTTCTAAGTTCGTGACCTTGACCTGGACACGAAAATGAAAAATCGAGCTCCGTGGGCTATGCAGGTGCCATTGCTAATTCAAATACCGAAACCCCTGCCAGATTCGACAAAACCCCTGGGAGAAGAATTTTTACGTCAAAATTCGCAATTTCTAAGTTCGTGACCTTTGTTGACCTTGACCTTAGACGAAATGAAAAATCGAGCATCTATGGGCTATGCAGGTGCCAATTGGGCTAACCAAAATACCGAAACCCTTGTAGATTCGACAAACCCCTAGAGAAGATGCAAAATTGAAATCGGGCTACCCCCTAAAAAACACCATGTTTTATGGGCGTGCTCGCCATAATGGGCGCACCGCGGCCCATTAAGGAAAACAACAACTATATCATGATATAAACTCCACCAAAATTGTTTCATGATCGGATCAAAACCCACGGAGCTATGCCGGGACAGACAGACAGACAAAGCCGGTAGGGCGGACATGGGGTAGTCGACTACCCAATAGAACCTGACGCGAATGGGCCCGTTCGATGGGGAATGACTGAGGGTTAACATATAAAATTTCATTGGTTCTGGCATTCAAGGGTTAATGCTGCAGATTGTTTTTTCGTTAAAAATACCCCCACATTAGAGGTTTTTCCGCCTGTTGCCTAGGCACTGGAGGGGTCATTAGCAACGGTTTCTTTCTCACACATAAACTAGGACCATTACCATGAACCTAACATAATCAGTTTCATGTATATCTGACTCCTCTCTGAGAATAACGAACTTCGTTTTTGATTGTTTTCGACCAGGGGTTCATTCAAGCTATCTTCTCCGACAGTTTTCCTAGGATCGCTGGAAATTTTTGACAATTATGGCTGATGTACTGCCCACAGTCGCTCGCTGGCCCGATTTTTTTGAGTTTCGATAAAACACAATTTTTTTATGATTTTTCAAAAATTTCAAAGTCCCGTTGCTATGGCAACGGTTGGGTGTCCATAGCAACGGTTCTCATTTGCACACAACTAGGTCATAGGTATGAACCTTTACCAACCAAGTGTTTCATCCGAAATCGCCATTGTATTAACGGAGCACTGGACCGAACAGGAGGGACAGACAGACAGACAGACAAACTACTATGGAAAAAATGATTAAGGTAGAACCAATCTCAAAAAAAAATTTTTTTGAAAATTTTTTTTTTTCGACTAGATCGACTACCCAACAGACAGACAGACAGACAGAAGACACACAACAATAACGATATAGTGTCACTTATTTTTTTCGTGAATATTTGTTTTCACTTTTTTCATAACCAATTATTTTTTTTCGTGAAAATTTTTTTCACCTTTTTTTGCGTGAACATATTTTATTCGTTGAACACCTTTGAAACGTCTTCAGATAAGTGCTCATAGCAAAGCACGGAATATGGAGCGGCCTTTGTAAAGCTCATTAGGGTTCCATCTCCAACAATTCCATCGTGCTAGCCATGGAGAGAGTTCCTTAACAGTCTCAAGACATGCTTCTTCCCTGTTTACTTAGCCAGTGTGTATGTTACCTCCCATGACATCTTTAAATAGTAAAATTGTTGATATAGTTATGGTTGAGCACATTCCTTGCCCATAATCATTTATTATCCTTTTCTTTTGGCGTTACTATCCAGTTAAATAACATTGAATTCCTGTGACTTCAATCTGCCACACCACTAATCTCTCTCGATGATGATTTGCTTCCTTGGTGTGTGTATACATCTCCAGGTGTTGAAATGTGCACCTTTTTCATATCTGGTGGCACGACATTGCTATGTGTAAACTCCTGAAAATTCCAAATGCATAAGCCTTGGTGTTGTGTCACGGTTAGGTGGCTGGGATGTAAGATCTAGGGTCTTGAGTTCAGCCCCTGTTGGACTGTTGATTAAATCAGTCGGGGTTGACTCGGCCTGTATCTACCAAGGTCGGCAAAATGAGTACAGCCAGCTTGGCTTTACAAGCCAAGCAGCCAATAATAAATAAATAAATCCATGCAGTCGAGCCGCACATACTGACACATTTACTCACTCGCCATCACTTGATCCAAAATTGTCCACATGAAAGAGAAAGAATTGTCATTAGAGTTTTTCCTGACTATTACTTGTGATTCAAGTGATATACAATGTTTGTTGAATACAAGATACATAAGAAATCAACTAACATCAGACATATTTCTACATGAACATTGTATTTATGAGACTAGCAGGGGTACCCAGCATTCCTGTGCTTTCTAATCCTGTTGGATGTTGAATAAATCAGATTTTTTTTGTGTGTGGCCCAACACTTCCCTACACCCACTAACGAATGGGTTGCTGATCATTAATTACCTTCACATAGTTACAAAGGCTTAGGCATCATGAGTATTTAAAAGAAAAAAAATCAAAAAACAAATATACTTGTTTTCAAAATGTTCAATTTTTTTTCTTTTTTGCCTAAAACACCCCGGCACTCACTGATGGACCTCTTGAAAGTTTTACAAACATCCGTTTTGGCCATCTCTGAGGAAAAATGGGTACACAGACAACAAACATTTCTTATAGATAGTATGGATAATACGATAAATATTCACATAGTCTTGAATGCTCTTCTCTTACTCGCATTTTTTTTTGAATTTTATATTCTGTCATATGTTGTACAATACATATATAGTAGAATGATAGATCGATGTTGATGATTATTATATGATTGTGTTGACAATGAGTCAAAACCGAATTGTATCCAATCAGTTATTTTCCCATACTCTGCCTTTAATAAATTGCCAACAAAGTTTGTTGAAAAAACTTATTTTTTTTTCATAACCATTGTTCAATAAAGTCAGCTGGCGCTGTCAAATAATTTTCTCAGTGATAAGTCCGATGGCCTGATGACCATCACACCTGTCTAATGGTTCCCAGACAATGAACATTCTCATAATAATTAGCTTATTGGCCCATAACGAGGAATTATAATTGCCTATAATGATATGTGCAGGTCAGTTTGAGAGTTAATTGCTTTTATTTTATTTTATTTTAAGCAAAGCCCCATAGCAAGGCAATGATGATATGGTCACATGACGGACTGGAGTGGGGCTTGTTCAATTGCAAGTGTGTACAAGCAGAGAGCTCTGATAATTTTTTTAATGGCAGAGCAGTATATCTTGTTCAGGTGCATTTCAAAAAAAGTGTGTGGTACACTCGTACCTTGATGTGAGCACAAATGGACAGGGAGCAAAACATTTGAGAGTGAAGAAACAGACTCAAAGAAAGCCATGCAGTGGTGCCCTGCCATGACGGCTGGCACCAACAACAATCGCCGAGTGGACCGAGCTCATTCATGTACGATTGAGCAACACCATAATACAAGATTGGTGTGAAGCAATAGGTGTCGGAAAGATAGCAGTCGATGAGCATTATCAGAGGATCTCGGGTACTCCAAGGTGTATGCACTCTGGAGTGGCCTCAATCTCAATGCCATCCACAAAGGAGGATCGGAAGAACCTGTTCAGAATCCTCAGCATGTTGGAAACTGTAGGTGAGCATTTTGTCACACATAATCAGAGGAGACTATGATGTGTTGACATTTACACCGAGAAACCAAGAGTTAATCTTGTAAGTAGCTACTTATGATGAGTCGCCATGAAAGAGAAGAAGTTGACTCAACTCTCAGCCAAGAAAACTGAATGGTCACTGTGTTCTCGGACAGGAAGGTTCGTCTATGTCGACTTTTGTGCCAAAGGATCCTACAACAATCTTGAAGCGTACATCAAGAACTGAAGAAATGAAAGATGTTACAGAGAGAGGGCCCCCCACCAAGATATGTCCCAGGGCGCTGTTGCTTAAACTTGACAACACCAGGCCACCACACCAGTCTGCATTGCTATGTTCTGCAAAGCAAAACACATTGTTTGGATCATTTCATCTGTGTGGCTGCACCTCGTATCCAGCCTTAGTCTTCCACTTTGGCCACCATCTGCGTTTGGTCATTCATGTGAACTCCGCTTGAAGGGCAATTGATGAGCGTGGTAAAAGGTAGAAACATGAATCTGGCGGTGATGAGGATGATGTGGAAAATAACCAGGAATTTGGCAAAGATGCATGGGATTTTCCGTGCAAGTTTTATCAACTTGAGGTATTACTCTTTGAACTACCCTTCGAACATTCTTTACTAAGCACATGTATAACTTTCTCATCACTCCAATATTTGATATTATTGAATCCCTTCTACACTCCATTCATCATTGTTTGGTTGCTGAAGTCACATTTCACATGTGCTTAGGTCAAAAGTTTACTAAACCTGACTTGTAATGTTGTTTCTTCTTGTCCCCACAATGCCAGCCACACCATGACAATGGTCAGTATGTATGTTGTTTTAATTTTATTTCCGTAAATGTATACTATCCGTTTCTTTGCCATGAAAGATTGGTTGTTTTAAGTTTTGCGTTCCTATGTTCCTTCCTGATATATAGTGAAGCAATGGACGGTTGTTAAATTTTAATCTCGGTGTGAATATATCTTGGCCTTTATCGATTACTTTCCACATCTCGACCAACTTCGAAACCGACTCTTACACATCAGTTTCACACTTACGATCCTCCTCCCACTGCCCCACTGCCTGTCCCTGCGACCTCTCCCTTCTCTCCCTACACACTCCCCTCGTCCATACACAGCTTATGAGAAAGTTTCTTTACCTCCACATTTCAAACCAGATTTCTTTTGGGGAAAAGCGTCAACAAAGTTCAAATGGGACATCCCATTACAATCAAATACATAACCGGATTGTTGATGTGCAAACATTGCATTATTTCCCATTCTGTAGCCATTGACGAGCCCTGTTTTATAGGTCCATTGGCTTTGTAGATATGCCATAGATTGGGTCACTCTATATATATATATATATTATATAACATAACCCATGTGCGTTTGTCTCTCCTCCCCATTTCCTATGGATATGGGGTGCCTTTCATCTCAGCATTTAGGTGGTGAGGGAACATATTTTACTGGTGTTGGCTAACATAATGGTCTTCATTCACAGGCCTAAACTTTTATAGGCTGATTGAGACCCTGATCTTTGGCCATAAGGCGTGTTTTTGTTATTTTGAATGAACTTCACATCATTTGTTTGTTTGTTTTGGTGGTTTTTTTTGTTTCCACAGTTCCTCATATTTCCTTATTGTGGATTAGTTTTAGTCATTTGATTCACCTACTTGTTCCTGCTTTTTTGTCCACCTTTTCTGACTTTTTTTGTGCCTTTCCTGATGTTTTTTTTTTTTTTACTGATTTTCTAATGTTTGCCTACTTCTGTTATTTAGTCCATTTTATTTGATCCTCATCGTTGTTGTTGCTGTCCCAAGCCAAAATGTTAGCACTGTACTTGTACCTAATTAAGCCAACCGTAACAAACAAAGTTATGTCTCTTTTAGAGTGTGTTGCCGAGTTGCTTGCACGTTTGTTTGTCGCTAACATAACTTTACCATGTTCAAGTGAATCGGGAGACTCGTGGAAACGATCAGTTGGCCGAGTGAGAACCGGAAGATAACATGTTGTCATGAGAACAGGAAAATTTGTTGAATTACTCTGATCGGGATGTGTTGCGGATGGAGGAATTTCATCTATGTTGATAAAGACAGGCCATTGATGGGACCAAATGTCCTCCTGCATTCAGTTTCTTTGTATAATGTATTTCAAATGAGTTGGTTGGACAATTGTTGTCTCTGCACACCTTCCGACTAAACTCGAGTTTGATATTCGTATCACGTGGGTTACAGGTAGATGAGCAGGTATATGGTACAGGCCTATTATGTAGTCCTGATATTGCTTCGTTTTCATGCATTTCATTAGATTCTTGAATCAGTTTGGCAGTTCATCAAAATTCAAATCAAATATAAATTTATTTGTTATTTATTTATTATGTTTTTAATCAATTTCAGGGTGTTCGTGAAGCATTGCATTACTCTTCCTTTTTTGTGAGAATTCGTTCTCGATTTAGATGCATCTGCATTGAAATGCCTTGAGAGAGAAAATTCTGTTGGTCCCGTATCGACCCAAGATGCATTTCAATTTTACAGAATATTTGTGATTATTTGATCGTTAATGATCATTTGTTTTTTCCTTTTGGAAAGTTTTTTACCAACACTGCATATCATATCAATAACTTCTTTTTAATTCATTCTATATTGTTTTCATGCAAGTGTTATTGACATATTGCAACTGACAGAATATTCTCCGAGATACGCACACTCACCTCTAAGCTGTCCAGCCTAGGGTTTCGAATCCTGACACCAACTTATAAACTTTCATCCTTGGGTTGTCGTGGGCAGTTGCAATTGTTACAATGTGTGTGCCATCCCTTGGATGGGACTGTTAACCAGGTGTCACACATCTAAAACTAAGTTGAAAACATTTAATTAAAGATCCCATTTCTCTTTTGCGAAGAGTAGGCGGTTATTCAGGTACCTGAACAGGCCCTTAATTCATGCACACTCTGTCAATTATCTTGCAATGGATGGCAACCCTCCAGTTGTAACCTTCCGTTAGAGCCTGCATCAAGCAAAACCGAAGCTCTGTTAAAGAATAATGATTGATGATTTCTATCTTCTTTCTATGCAGCACCATTTGCTGGTTGCATCAGTTCTACGAGTGTGGCTGTAGCCACTGATGCAATGCCCCTGTAAGTTTGGGCAGGATTTGTAATTTGTTCATGGTGCCACAATAATCTCGCCTCTCTTTTACAAGGACATCGTGGAAGATATTTAACAACCACCAACTGAATGCTGGAGAAGGGACACCCAGTTTAATGTCCATCTGAGGGATGACAACACTTGATGCCTTGCCCTGCCGCGAAACACCAGATGCGCAGTTTATTGGTCTGGAACAGGATTTGAAACCCTAGCTTACAGCTCAGGGGGAATTTACATAGCTCTAGGAGCTAGGGTATCTGCCAGCCCATTGATGGTCTGTGATTATGAAGATGAATGGTGGTGCAGTTTGTGATTGTGATTGGACATTCATATACAAATGATCCTACAGAGTAAAAGTTTGTTCTATGAAACTACAATCATTCAGAAGGAAAACCAAAAGTGTTTACCACATTTCTTATCCTCCCTGTTTATCATATTAGAGTATTGTCTTGAACCCCCACCCCCAACTACTTCTCAACAATCCTCTTGAAGGAGTACTTTCATTCAAGCTTCTGGGTCTCCGACTATCTGCCATGATATTTCCTGGGGAAGCCACATTTCCAACCTGGCCTCAAAAAGCCAGTCGCCGACTGCGAATCCTCCATCGTGCAAAGTCCTTTCCTCGGCCCACACTGAGCTCACTGGAGCGTATAAAGCTTTCTCCGCACAGCCTGATGGAGTACTGCTCTCCTCTCTGGGCTGGTGTTCCTGCCTACTCACCTTTCTCGCTCACGCTGGTGGAAACCAAGGCATTTGTGGATCATTGGCATTCTTCCCGCCGGTGAGACTGATGGCTTTGAGCCTCTCACTCTCTCACCACAGGCAGGTCGGTGTCTTTCTGTCTTTCTACGTCTCCTCTCCGGCCTTGCCCCCTGCTCTGTCCCCCATACATTTTCCTGCCAAAACGCCTTTCTGGTAAAACTCCCAAAATCAAGAATCACTGCTCAACCTTTACTCTTTCATTCCTCTTTTTCCTGCTCTGCGAGCAAACTCACACACTCTCTTCATCCCACTCTTCCCTCCAGGTCTTCAAAACAGCTCTTCACCACCATCTCTTATCTTTCCCCCATCCAAAACCACGATCCTTTCTGACCCTGTTAATTCCACCCCAAACCAACCTCCTTCAATTACCTGCCTTCATTCCCAAAGTTCCTTGTCATTTAAGGTCCTGGAAAGTACCTTGTAAATGTCCATCTCATTTACCCCCATGTTCCCCGCCCCATCCCTCTCCCTTTCACAGATTCTCCTCTTGTCTCTGTTCCCCCACTGTTTTTCCTCTCCCTCTCCAGCTTCTCTTGTCTCCTGCCCCCCTTATTGTGCGTTGTGTTTGCTCTCATACCAGCCTAAACATAATTATACAAAAAAAAAGAGAAAAAAATAGTTTCTTCAAACACGAGAAGCACCGCCCCTACGGGAGGTTATTTAGCGGCCAGGGAGGTTATATTTATTATCCTTATTAAAACGTGTAATTTCAAAATGACCCCTCACTGCGTAATTCAAACCACCTCACTGCACTGAGAAAAAGTGGGGACAGGAATACTGCGTGTGAAGGGTGGGACTGGGAATTACCCTCTCCCACCTGGATAGGGCGGCGCGACACGTAAATATTTACATTGAGAATTTGCGTCCCACCCCCTGCCCAAGACCACCAGCCAAAGATAAAACAAGAAAAGATTGCTAGATCCTATGTTGCATAAATGTCTGGATGACATTAGCCCATAACTGTAGAAGAGTAGCGCGATAACAAACGACAAACACCGTACCGTTGAATTATTGTAAGGATTACACCAAGTGTGGTTATTATATAAAAGTTTTTTTTTTCTCGTTACTACAGAAATAAAATTGTACAGATTAAAATCGGTGGTTTCTCTTCGATTCCTTATTCTGGGACGGTTTCATTGAAAACATTTTCCATGTTTTGTTGATGAAAGTTCAATCAGTCTATTCTATCTAACGGATGGAATGTTTCTCACTCAACGATGTGAATCCAAGTTCAATATCATTGGAAAAACAATTTCAAATGCTACACAACATCTTTACTTGATATATGATGTCGATGAACTCACCAATCGGCATGATACATTGTCATATTCTGTGGACCATGTGACCACACAAAGCATTCCCCTATTATCCACCACCACACATTGTGTGCCCACATTATAAAAAGGGTGATGTTCCCTTATTACTCTCCACCCTTGGGCTCATAATAGTCTTTCCGATTGTTGAATGGGGATTGTCTTAAACCATGATAGGCCATAATCATATTTCGATCGTATCTCGATGTACAGTAGGTTTCGGTTCACTACATGATGTGCCTGACAAGATAATTGATGGGAAGGGCATTAAGGGTACCATTCATCCAAATGGGATGTTGGGAAAGTTCATCTCAATTCCATACTGCTGGAGACATCTGTCGAAGTGCTCTCTTCTTCTTCATGTTTGCCTCCTTCAACTGCATGTTGTGTCAGTGCTCATGTCTCTTGAATAGAATTATCCAACTTTCTTTAAAATAAAAAAATAATTAGGATTATCAAGTTAGTCACATTTCATGTGAAAGATTAGCAATCTTGTACGCAGGGCCCACCCACTTGCACATTGTGCCAAAAGGATCCGTGAAACACCCACACGGCCTCTTCCATTACATCAGGAACACCACCTCCACCATTAATGCAATGAGCTCTCACAGTGTGATTCCTTGTCATGTTTGCAGGAACAACAATCATTGCGAGATGATGAGTTCACCTGTGATCATATTCCGCTTTTCTTCAGCTATCTTGCCGAAGGGCCATTAATGCTGAGTAAGTATGTTCAGGAAATGCTAAACAAGGAAATCATATAATGCATATATAACAATATAACAATTGAGATATTGGATAATGTCCATATATGATTTTGTTTGACGATCTTCGTGGTTGATCTATAGTGCCTCTGCCAGACTTGCCTTTTAATTCCTTGTAGGTATAGATATGTCGAAAAATGCCATTTGGTGTATTGACCAGCAGAGGGATACTGTCTTACAAACACAGAAGCACTTTATTGAGGAGAATATTAATCCGACTTTCCCCTCTTAATAATCACATGAACATTAGAGCTGGTATCTTGTTTGTAGAAGGCCTGTTGAGTCGGTGCTTTCCGATCAATATTATAAGACTATGATCAAAGCACATGACAATTTCTTGTAATTTCTAAGGTGAATATTATGAAATATATTCATAACATAGCGTGGAATACGGCCGCTACCTCACCTCATCCACACGTTTGTGCACAGAGGAACAGGCTTGGTTACTGCAGATCAATAACGTATGATGAGTTGCTGTGTTGTATGATTATTATCAATCATAATACAACATTTATTTTGCACAATTTATTTGTTAATATGTGACTACCAATATTTATTCTGTAATTTATTTGATCACTAAAAAGGTCCAAGTGGTGTAAAGCTACAAATGGTTAGGGTCTAAGCATGTCTAATCTGTCTGAAGGTTTGTAAGGGCGTCAAAAAGGATTTAAGGGGTGTAAAGATCTCAAGCGTTCTATAGGATATAAAGGGATAATAAAGGGTCAAAGGGTTGTAGTTTGAATAGCACATGAGATCCAAGGTGCCGAAGTGTTGAAGGGTCATTAAGGTA
This sequence comes from Eptatretus atami, assembly GCA_035128595.1. Classification (NCBI taxonomy): domain Eukaryota; kingdom Metazoa; phylum Chordata; class Myxini; order Myxiniformes; family Myxinidae; genus Eptatretus; species Eptatretus atami. The sequence continues at coordinate 99,410,834 of CM068961.1, read as the reverse complement.
AAAGTGTCTTAAGGGTCGAAAAGGATAAAATTGTCCTAAAGGATCTTAAAGTCTTTGCGGAGTCTTCTGAGGGTCTTTTTGGTCCTTTGGGGGTATTTTGGTCCTAGGTGGGTAGTTTTGGGGGGGGTTTTCCTTTTTGAATTTCCCTCGATGGTCTTATGGGTCCTTTGGGTACTGCCTGGTCCCTCTGTCTTTTGGTCCTGGGGTCTTTTTGGTACTCTTGTCTCTATCTTTGGGTCCTCTTAGAGTATTTTAGGCTCTTATGTGGTCATCTGAGCTGTTTAGTCGGCGTACCCAGGCGACTTTTTGGTTCCTTTGGACGTCTTCTGGGTGTTGCAGAGGTCCTGGGGTAAATTTTAGGCTCTTGTTTGTCTTTTGGATTCCTTGGACTTATGGTCATCTGCGGATATTATTGGAATTTTTGGGTCATTTGGGGTCTTGTCCTCGGGGTCTTATGTTATTTTGTGGTCTTATGCATATTTTGGCGGTGTATATGTTTCTTTGGGGTTGTTCAGTGGTCTTTTGGGTCATTGGGGTCTTTTGGATATTTGGGAGTCTTTTTCGTCCTCTGGGTCTTTTGGGTCATCTTGCGGTCTTTTGGGATCCTAGTTATGTTTATAAATTTCCAATATCAACCTTTAGAAATTGAGAACTTTGTCACGTGCTTTGATCCTAGTATCTATAGTTGATCAAAGCACCAACTCACAAAGGCCTTCTCTATTGCAAAGATACCATCGTTAATGTCACATGTGATTATGTTATGGAATGGAAGGTTGTGATAATACCTCTCAAAAAGTGCTTCTGCGTCTTTTGGCGTTCTTTGGGTGATCTGTGGACTATTGAGGATCTTTTAGGTCCTCAGGGTATTTGGGTCCTTCTTGCGGTCTTTATTGACTGTATAAGGGTCTTATGGATATTTAGGGGCTTTTAATGGTCTTGTGGGTCTAAAAGCGGTCCCTCTTCCTTTTTTTTCTCTTTTTCCCTTCTTTCTTAAAGGCTGAAAGGGTCTCAGCAAGTCTAAGGGCTCAAATGTCCATTCCATTAAGTGTAGTCAGTGATGCAACTGCAGCTTCAAATTGTATTGTAATTAAGACATATGTTATTGCTCATGAACAGCTTCACTCATGGACAGATGGTTATCACTGAAGGACTTGGTTTTCGTTTATTTATAAGTATATAGGATTAATAAATGGCACTTGAAGGAGGAAATATGCCATTCTGTTAACTGATGAACAAATGGTACCTAATAAGATGGCAGGCACCCTTTTTGCTCTGACGACAGGGTTAAATGCCTGACGCACCATTCCTTTGCTCCCCACGGGCACTGGAGTGGAACATACTTGATCAGATAAGGTTCCTGGTGATTTAAATCCTTCATATCTTCCACAGTTATTTATTTCATTCATAATTCGTGTATGTCCATGTGTAAGATGTAGTGAAGCATTGTAACTCGATGAAATGGGTAAATTTAATATTTAAAGTTGTTACTTGCAGTAGGACGGTAACCTCTTCACATCTTTACAGATAAACATGTTAAGTGATGACATGATCAAAGAGATGCATATGCTTACAATCCAAGCGAGATTGTCTTTTCTTAGTTGTACAACCAAATGTCTTATTACTGATAGGTCCCTTGCCCATATTACTTCATTTCCTTGTAATTCCTGTTCGATCCGTAAGCCACATCCAGTTAAACCAAAGTACTAGTCTCAATGATGTCTAGATTTCCAAGATTACCTGCGCACTCAAGTTTAAAGGTAACAACACACCATCATATTGTGATCTTCCACTGTAAGATTATCTTACTGCGCGCCTCAGGTAGCTCTCTACGGTCAGCTTCATCTTCTTGGACTTTAATTAGTCCCATACAAACTCAATGCATTTCCTCATGTGATCTATGGCAAGATTTGATAGACATAAGAATCGAGAGAGAATCTTGTCGTGACTGGAAGGGCCATTTCAAAATCCTAATTTCTAATTCATGCATTGTACAAATACTTTATTATTTCTTTTTTCATATTGATTTAAGCTTTCTTGTTACCGTTCACTTACAATATTTCTTTTTACTGATTCAGCACTTAGCTTTGCAGGTAGCAGTAACTTTGCCTCCATCTGTAAAAATTCCTGATTTCAAAACCTAAGTCTTATTATGTTGGCATCTGAACAATCCACAGTCCACATTATTAATTCCAGTGAGTGAGTACTTCTTAGCCCATACAAGAACAAATTTTCATTCCCGTCAAATAATTTTGTTATCTCGCTACCTTTGTACCGATACTAATTCCTGTTTCCCTTTCACACATTTCAACCCTGACTCAGAAAAACGGATAAATTTGAATCAGATCATTGCCTATCTCCTGGTGCCTTTTTCAATGCTATCGATCTATGAACCACAAAAAAGGATACAACAATTGATTGACCCAAGTCTGTGCGGTGCACCTTTGCGACCTGTAGCTACCTGCTGGCCTGAATTTAAAAATGATGCCACAATCTGATACAGTATAATTACTCGACACGGACACTCTCAAATCAAGCGCATTCTTCTATGGTATTACTCTGGTTAAGACCTGATGTTCGCATATGAGCGAGGACAAAGGAATTCTCCAAAGGCACATTGACACATAGGATGGCGAAAACACCGCTTAACTCAATCACTGAGTATATTCAGGTTACGATCTTTCAACCTATATGCTGCTGGGAATTCATTTTGTTATTTACCTTTCTTCTTCATTTTGAGGATTGAATTTGTCTTCACGCCTTGGTGATTACTTTGTATATTCACTCTTGCATTGTTTCTTCTCACTTTGTGCTTTTATCAATTTGAAACCTCCCTTGATCACAGAGACTGTCATTCCGTAGGAGTCCTGTGCACTGGAAAATCAGCAAGGAGCCTGCGCTCATAGTCGTCTGTGGGATGCGTGTTGGCTTCTTAACGTTGTTTGCAACCTGCAAAGAAACTTGCACAGGTGAGAGCTTCATTTCTCACTCTACCAAAGAAACATTATGCTTTTCCTTCTTCACAAGCAGCACAAAAACAAAACAAAACAGCACCTGGACACAAACAAAAGAATTGAGGCATACTGGACTACCCTTCCCTTTATCTGTTTTTAAATGAGATTTTTTTGTTGAAACTAGAATTCTGTATATTGTATACAAAATCGAGGCTCGTCCAGAGTTGAGGAAAAGAGAGAAACTGGGGCCATTACAGATGGCCACACGGTAAAAGGAATGAACCACGAAACAGGAAAGGGCAGAGGAGAGGAGAGTGGAGAAACCAAGTAACCTGTCAAGTCAGAGGGATTTGGTAAGGATCGGGTACATGGCGGTAGAAATATCATGGGAACGGACAGGACCTGACATGAGTGTGGTGTGTATCGAGTAGCATTGAAATACCAATTCTGGAGGGAAGAGTGTGAGAACCATCTCAGGAAGGGCAGTTCCACAATTGTAACAGATGGAACAAACTAGTGCAATGTGCATAAAACTTGCATTTGACGAGGTTATACCAGCGTCGAGAGTAACGGGAAGACCGTGCAACTCGGGGAGCTGATGAGAGGGTCAGAGCCAGTGAGGATTCATGGGCTTCTGAGGCAGCCATTCAAATGAATGGGGAAAAAGGGAAACTCTCTGACTCAATGCCCAAAAGCCTCAAATAGTAGACTGATTCTCTCCCCTCCCATACAAACAAAATATAAAATTGAGGACTGTCATCAAGGCCCAAAAACCCATAAATAGGAGACTGATTCCTACCCCTCCCATACAAGCAAAGCCCAAAATAGGAGAACTCATTTAATCCCATTCACTCTCCCATACACGGCAATCTAAAAGGACTGACTCAAGCCCCAACATCCAAAATAAGAGACTTGAGCATCGCCCCATTGAGAAACATGTAAATTGAAACACTGATAAAATCACTTCTTTCTTTATGTTTCATTCTATCAAAGCAGAACCAATGAATATTTAGTCCATGTTCTACTTGGGGATAAGATTTAATTTTCCTATTACACATTCACCATCGAGCTTACTTCACAAGCATTACTTGGAATTTGGTTCTTGGCTTTACGTATTCTGCTTTGAGCAGACAATGAAAATGATAAAACTTTCTCCAATTCTTGTTTGGCACCTCCTTGAGCCACATATCATTTGAGATTGTAGTAAATTGTTTTTTCCATTGTTCAATTGATAACATAATCAAGTTTTCAGTCCTTCATTTCAAGGATATTTTTTCTTTCTTTATCTACCAACTTATTGCAATTAATCATCCACTTATTTGTTATCTACTTTTACCCGTCAATAGTTTCTATCAATAAGACTTATTTGATATTCTCACATTCTTTATGTTTTCCATCTTAAGTACCAAGTCTGATTAGATCTCCACTCTTTTTTTTTGTTGGTTATTGCTGTTCTATCATTATAAATCAGTAAAAAGACGGCGGTCGTAGCCTGTTAAAAATTTCCAAAAACCCAATATCTAACATCGTTATCTTACAACCATAAGGGAGACTATTGATCCATTTCTCGAAAATAATACTTTTATATCATCAAAGCTCCTAATGCTTTCTATTTATCTCTTCTGACTAATATAATGATTACCTTTCATTAACTTCTTATGTATTCATTTTTCTGTACTCTTCCTTTTAAGGTTAAACAGTTTGTAATAATGATTAAAGTCTTATTGTTTCCTTGATTATATTTTCTTTTCCTTTAGCTTCTATCACCACCTTTCAACGTTTATTATACAAATATAAGTAAAGCATAAGACTTGATATCAATCCGATAAATTCAACTCTGACCTTCCCAACCATAATCATCTCTAAAACATACTAATAACCTTTTTATTCTTGATGAAAACACTCATCACTCCGACTATAATTACTTGTATCATATAATCAATATTATCAATCATATCCTCATATGACATCACTTGTCTTAGATTCTAATATACAAACTTAATTCTTGTATCCATAATTTTTTTTAATTCCATGGACCAAAACATTTTTTTTTTTTTTTTCCTCTATACTTGATTGTTAAATATTATACTAACATAGTCATTATATTAACGACCATTTGAACAAGTCAAGAACTGAATCGTTCACTGAGGATAACATAGGTTTTTAATTCAATTCATATCTCTTTTTTTTCAACATCGAATAGCACAAAAATGTCTCTGAAAACACCTCCACTCATTCAAACTTTGATCTATATATTAACTTCTGAAAGCCCTTGTTTCCAGACGATGTAGAATTCTTGTTGTCGATCACCGTTAACATTCCATGCTTCCAAATCAGCATATTCATAATTAGTATAAAAGTCTTCTACCAAATCTGTTTTGTTCTCTGTTCTTTGTATTAAGATCATAGTTACTCTAAACCAACTGTTGTCTTAAAATTTCAAAATCCGATAATTTACCTCACTCTCAACCCAACAGCATAAATATATGTGTCAGTTCCTTGATGCAAAACATAACTTTCTATCTTTAATGTAGGAAGCATAATTTTTCTGGAGATTTACCTTTTATATTGAATGACTATCGGCAATCACTTCCACCATTCTTTCTTGGACTTTCTTTAATTCAGGGGATAAGTAGGTCTTAGTTATGTTCTGATGAAGTTCTCTGGATTATTTTAAACCCAACCTCAAACAATATCCAACTTCAGCTTCATCCAATTCTTTTTCGAGGAGAGTCAACAAAACTTTTCTTTTTTCAATTTATCTTTGTCTGCATTCCTGTGAATAAAAATGAACCTAAAATCTCTATACCCCCTTTAATCAGTATACCTATAAGGCCAAAACTGTATCTATACAATTGAACGATTTTAAAATTCAACTTTGTTCATTCCTTTGTATAACCTTTTTCAAAATGCGATTTCCCACCTATATGATTACTTACTATAATCACAACTTTGAAACTTAGGCTTTCTACATTAACTCTTTTTTCATTTCTAATTTGTGTCCAATGTTATCTGATTGTTTGGTAATTCTTGAGGTCGGTTGTATTCATTGATACTTATTATTACAATATCCTAATTAAGGCAAATAACCATTGTTGAGACGGTGGCCAGTGAATTATTTATTACAGTCTCTCTTTTAAAGTGCGATTGAATTCGCTCAATAAGAACCGCTGTTTCCTTCACTTTAAAGGTGCTGCTATATAATTAATGTTGTTATTGTTTAAATGAAAACTATAAATGTTTTGTTGTAGAACTCTAGTCCCTCATCAGTCACATAATTTTTAGGTTCGTTTACTTTTATTACAAATCTGCTATGCAAGAGCTACTGAGTGTATTGCCGGTTATTGTTTTTCAAAGGGAACGACCCAGCATATCTACTTCCGTCAAATCAAATAACGGTGAAAGCATACTTGTACCCCTATATCATTATTGAGTTCAATCTAAATCAGGCGTGACCAGATATAATCAACTTCCTGGAATAAACCTCCTCTATGAAACTTGTGTATTATGGTTTATGGTATATTCTAGCTAAATTGACTCGTTCAAAATCTTAATGACATCATGAGCCTTATAGTTTTTTGGAATTCAAGGCCAGTTTACTTAGCACTGATCATCTTCTCCCAATGAACCTATCACTGTTTCTCTCAAGGTTGGATTTTGTATCAGAGACAAATTATAACAACATTTCTCTATCGGCTTCATGTTTTCTCTTCAACGTTGCTGTATTTACATAATCAATATCGTGCCTCATGCCCACACTTCATCAACCTATTGATAGGTTTGCTCCACAGTTTAGGATGTCAGCTCATCTAATCTTTTATTCACGTTTTGTTTCTGGACCCACAGAAAGAATACCCTGGGTAGAATGTATTCCCCTGGTATTCCAGTATTTGTATTACTTCCTGATAAAAACTTTTCATATCTCCCCCATGTTTGTTGTGGAGATTAAACTTACTCTTTTTAGAAGCCACCACACGGGAAGAACCATATGCTTTTTGTTACCTTGTTATGTTTAACTTTTAAATATGAGATATTTTTAGTATTAGTTTTCTTTTTACATTTTAGACAATAAACTCATTTATTTTTTATGAGAAAAATTCCTACAGAGTGCTAACCTTTTTAGTTTCCCAACATGCAATTGAATCTTAATTTTTAAAACATAAAAGAATCCTCAGAAATGTCTTCACTCTCTCCTCCATTTATTTAAGAAAAAATGTAAAACTTTAATCAAAGTCAATCACACCAACATCATCAATAAATATAATCTTTTCCTTCTTTCTCTTCTTTATCTCCACTTTCTCATTTATATCTTCTCC
>CM068961.1:99385160-99403370 GCA_035128595.1 Eptatretus atami | reverse complement strand
TTATTGTCAAAATTCGAAATTTTCTAAGTTCGTGACCTTGTGACCTTGACCTTGGACGAAAATGAAAAATCGAGCTCCGTGGGGTATGCAGGTGCATTGGGCTAACCAAATACCAAAACCCCTGCCAGATTCGACAAACCCCTCGGAGGAGATGGATTTATGTCAAAATTCGCATTTTTTCTAAGTTCGTGACCTTGACCTGGACACGAAAATGAAAAATCGAGCTCCGTGGGCTATGCAGGTGCCATTGCTAATTCAAATACCGAAACCCCTGCCAGATTCGACAAAACCCCTGGGAGAAGAATTTTTACGTCAAAATTCGCAATTTCTAAGTTCGTGACCTTTGTTGACCTTGACCTTAGACGAAATGAAAAATCGAGCATCTATGGGCTATGCAGGTGCCAATTGGGCTAACCAAAATACCGAAACCCTTGTAGATTCGACAAACCCCTAGAGAAGATGCAAAATTGAAATCGGGCTACCCCCTAAAAAACACCATGTTTTATGGGCGTGCTCGCCATAATGGGCGCACCGCGGCCCATTAAGGAAAACAACAACTATATCATGATATAAACTCCACCAAAATTGTTTCATGATCGGATCAAAACCCACGGAGCTATGCCGGGACAGACAGACAGACAAAGCCGGTAGGGCGGACATGGGGTAGTCGACTACCCAATAGAACCTGACGCGAATGGGCCCGTTCGATGGGGAATGACTGAGGGTTAACATATAAAATTTCATTGGTTCTGGCATTCAAGGGTTAATGCTGCAGATTGTTTTTTCGTTAAAAATACCCCCACATTAGAGGTTTTTCCGCCTGTTGCCTAGGCACTGGAGGGGTCATTAGCAACGGTTTCTTTCTCACACATAAACTAGGACCATTACCATGAACCTAACATAATCAGTTTCATGTATATCTGACTCCTCTCTGAGAATAACGAACTTCGTTTTTGATTGTTTTCGACCAGGGGTTCATTCAAGCTATCTTCTCCGACAGTTTTCCTAGGATCGCTGGAAATTTTTGACAATTATGGCTGATGTACTGCCCACAGTCGCTCGCTGGCCCGATTTTTTTGAGTTTCGATAAAACACAATTTTTTTATGATTTTTCAAAAATTTCAAAGTCCCGTTGCTATGGCAACGGTTGGGTGTCCATAGCAACGGTTCTCATTTGCACACAACTAGGTCATAGGTATGAACCTTTACCAACCAAGTGTTTCATCCGAAATCGCCATTGTATTAACGGAGCACTGGACCGAACAGGAGGGACAGACAGACAGACAGACAAACTACTATGGAAAAAATGATTAAGGTAGAACCAATCTCAAAAAAAAATTTTTTTGAAAATTTTTTTTTTTCGACTAGATCGACTACCCAACAGACAGACAGACAGACAGAAGACACACAACAATAACGATATAGTGTCACTTATTTTTTTCGTGAATATTTGTTTTCACTTTTTTCATAACCAATTATTTTTTTTCGTGAAAATTTTTTTCACCTTTTTTTGCGTGAACATATTTTATTCGTTGAACACCTTTGAAACGTCTTCAGATAAGTGCTCATAGCAAAGCACGGAATATGGAGCGGCCTTTGTAAAGCTCATTAGGGTTCCATCTCCAACAATTCCATCGTGCTAGCCATGGAGAGAGTTCCTTAACAGTCTCAAGACATGCTTCTTCCCTGTTTACTTAGCCAGTGTGTATGTTACCTCCCATGACATCTTTAAATAGTAAAATTGTTGATATAGTTATGGTTGAGCACATTCCTTGCCCATAATCATTTATTATCCTTTTCTTTTGGCGTTACTATCCAGTTAAATAACATTGAATTCCTGTGACTTCAATCTGCCACACCACTAATCTCTCTCGATGATGATTTGCTTCCTTGGTGTGTGTATACATCTCCAGGTGTTGAAATGTGCACCTTTTTCATATCTGGTGGCACGACATTGCTATGTGTAAACTCCTGAAAATTCCAAATGCATAAGCCTTGGTGTTGTGTCACGGTTAGGTGGCTGGGATGTAAGATCTAGGGTCTTGAGTTCAGCCCCTGTTGGACTGTTGATTAAATCAGTCGGGGTTGACTCGGCCTGTATCTACCAAGGTCGGCAAAATGAGTACAGCCAGCTTGGCTTTACAAGCCAAGCAGCCAATAATAAATAAATAAATCCATGCAGTCGAGCCGCACATACTGACACATTTACTCACTCGCCATCACTTGATCCAAAATTGTCCACATGAAAGAGAAAGAATTGTCATTAGAGTTTTTCCTGACTATTACTTGTGATTCAAGTGATATACAATGTTTGTTGAATACAAGATACATAAGAAATCAACTAACATCAGACATATTTCTACATGAACATTGTATTTATGAGACTAGCAGGGGTACCCAGCATTCCTGTGCTTTCTAATCCTGTTGGATGTTGAATAAATCAGATTTTTTTTGTGTGTGGCCCAACACTTCCCTACACCCACTAACGAATGGGTTGCTGATCATTAATTACCTTCACATAGTTACAAAGGCTTAGGCATCATGAGTATTTAAAAGAAAAAAAATCAAAAAACAAATATACTTGTTTTCAAAATGTTCAATTTTTTTTCTTTTTTGCCTAAAACACCCCGGCACTCACTGATGGACCTCTTGAAAGTTTTACAAACATCCGTTTTGGCCATCTCTGAGGAAAAATGGGTACACAGACAACAAACATTTCTTATAGATAGTATGGATAATACGATAAATATTCACATAGTCTTGAATGCTCTTCTCTTACTCGCATTTTTTTTTGAATTTTATATTCTGTCATATGTTGTACAATACATATATAGTAGAATGATAGATCGATGTTGATGATTATTATATGATTGTGTTGACAATGAGTCAAAACCGAATTGTATCCAATCAGTTATTTTCCCATACTCTGCCTTTAATAAATTGCCAACAAAGTTTGTTGAAAAAACTTATTTTTTTTTCATAACCATTGTTCAATAAAGTCAGCTGGCGCTGTCAAATAATTTTCTCAGTGATAAGTCCGATGGCCTGATGACCATCACACCTGTCTAATGGTTCCCAGACAATGAACATTCTCATAATAATTAGCTTATTGGCCCATAACGAGGAATTATAATTGCCTATAATGATATGTGCAGGTCAGTTTGAGAGTTAATTGCTTTTATTTTATTTTATTTTAAGCAAAGCCCCATAGCAAGGCAATGATGATATGGTCACATGACGGACTGGAGTGGGGCTTGTTCAATTGCAAGTGTGTACAAGCAGAGAGCTCTGATAATTTTTTTAATGGCAGAGCAGTATATCTTGTTCAGGTGCATTTCAAAAAAAGTGTGTGGTACACTCGTACCTTGATGTGAGCACAAATGGACAGGGAGCAAAACATTTGAGAGTGAAGAAACAGACTCAAAGAAAGCCATGCAGTGGTGCCCTGCCATGACGGCTGGCACCAACAACAATCGCCGAGTGGACCGAGCTCATTCATGTACGATTGAGCAACACCATAATACAAGATTGGTGTGAAGCAATAGGTGTCGGAAAGATAGCAGTCGATGAGCATTATCAGAGGATCTCGGGTACTCCAAGGTGTATGCACTCTGGAGTGGCCTCAATCTCAATGCCATCCACAAAGGAGGATCGGAAGAACCTGTTCAGAATCCTCAGCATGTTGGAAACTGTAGGTGAGCATTTTGTCACACATAATCAGAGGAGACTATGATGTGTTGACATTTACACCGAGAAACCAAGAGTTAATCTTGTAAGTAGCTACTTATGATGAGTCGCCATGAAAGAGAAGAAGTTGACTCAACTCTCAGCCAAGAAAACTGAATGGTCACTGTGTTCTCGGACAGGAAGGTTCGTCTATGTCGACTTTTGTGCCAAAGGATCCTACAACAATCTTGAAGCGTACATCAAGAACTGAAGAAATGAAAGATGTTACAGAGAGAGGGCCCCCCACCAAGATATGTCCCAGGGCGCTGTTGCTTAAACTTGACAACACCAGGCCACCACACCAGTCTGCATTGCTATGTTCTGCAAAGCAAAACACATTGTTTGGATCATTTCATCTGTGTGGCTGCACCTCGTATCCAGCCTTAGTCTTCCACTTTGGCCACCATCTGCGTTTGGTCATTCATGTGAACTCCGCTTGAAGGGCAATTGATGAGCGTGGTAAAAGGTAGAAACATGAATCTGGCGGTGATGAGGATGATGTGGAAAATAACCAGGAATTTGGCAAAGATGCATGGGATTTTCCGTGCAAGTTTTATCAACTTGAGGTATTACTCTTTGAACTACCCTTCGAACATTCTTTACTAAGCACATGTATAACTTTCTCATCACTCCAATATTTGATATTATTGAATCCCTTCTACACTCCATTCATCATTGTTTGGTTGCTGAAGTCACATTTCACATGTGCTTAGGTCAAAAGTTTACTAAACCTGACTTGTAATGTTGTTTCTTCTTGTCCCCACAATGCCAGCCACACCATGACAATGGTCAGTATGTATGTTGTTTTAATTTTATTTCCGTAAATGTATACTATCCGTTTCTTTGCCATGAAAGATTGGTTGTTTTAAGTTTTGCGTTCCTATGTTCCTTCCTGATATATAGTGAAGCAATGGACGGTTGTTAAATTTTAATCTCGGTGTGAATATATCTTGGCCTTTATCGATTACTTTCCACATCTCGACCAACTTCGAAACCGACTCTTACACATCAGTTTCACACTTACGATCCTCCTCCCACTGCCCCACTGCCTGTCCCTGCGACCTCTCCCTTCTCTCCCTACACACTCCCCTCGTCCATACACAGCTTATGAGAAAGTTTCTTTACCTCCACATTTCAAACCAGATTTCTTTTGGGGAAAAGCGTCAACAAAGTTCAAATGGGACATCCCATTACAATCAAATACATAACCGGATTGTTGATGTGCAAACATTGCATTATTTCCCATTCTGTAGCCATTGACGAGCCCTGTTTTATAGGTCCATTGGCTTTGTAGATATGCCATAGATTGCGGTCACTCTATATATATACTATATATTATATAACATAACCCATGTGCGTTTGGTCTCTCCTCCCCATTTCCTATGGATATGGGTGCCTTTCATCTCAGCATTTAGGTTGGTGAGGGAAACATATTTACTGGTGTTGCTAACATAAATGGTCTTCATCACAGGCCTTAAACTTTTTAGGCTGATGAGACCCTGATCTTGGCCATAAAGGCGCTGTGTTTTTTGTTATTTTTGGAATGAACTTTCACATCATTTGTTTGTTTGTTTTGGGTTTTTTTTGTTTCCACAGTTCTCATATTTCCTTATTGTGGATTGAGTTTTATTCATTTGTATCACCTACTTGTTCCTGCTTTTTGTCCACCTTTTCTGACTTTTTTTGCTGCCTTCCTGATGTTTTTTTTTTTTTTTTACTGATTTTCATAATGTTGCCTATTCTGTTATTTGTCCATTTATTTGATCCTCATCGTTGTTGTTGCTGCTCCCAAGCCAAAATGTTAGCACTGTACTTGTACCTAATATAAGCCAACGTAACAAACAAAGTTATGTCTCTTTTAGAGTGTGTGCTGAGTGCTTGCACGGTTTGTTTGTGCTAACATAACTTTACCATGTCAAGTGCATCGGGAGACTCGTGAAACGGATCAGTTGGCCGAGTGAGACCGAGATAACATGTTGTCATGAGAAACAGGAAATTTGTTGAATTACTCTGGATCGGGATGTGTTGCTGGATGGAGGACATTTCCATCTATGTTGATAAAGACAGGCCATTGATGGGAACCAAATGTCCTCCTGCATTCAGTTTCTTTGTATTATCGTTACTTCAAATGAGATTGGTGACAATTGTTGTACTCTGCACACACTTTCCGGACTAAACTCGAAGTTTGATATTCGTATCACGTGGGCTACAGGTAGATGAGGCAGGTATATGGTACAGGCTATTATGTAGTCCTGATATTGCTTCGTTTTCATGCATTTCATTAGATATCTGAATCAGTTTGGCAGTTCATCAAAAGTTCAAATCAAATATAAATTTATTTGGTTATTTATTTTTATGTTTTTAATCAATTTCGGAGGGTGTTTCGTGAAGCATTGATTACTGCTTCCTTTTTGTGTGAGAATTCGTCTCGATTTAGATGATCTGCATTGAAATGCCTTGAAGAGAGAAAATTCTGTTGGTCCGCATCGACCCAGATGCATTTCAATTTTACAGTATATTTGTGATTATTTGATCGTTAATGATCATTTGTTTTTTCCTTTTTGAAGTTTTTTACAAACACTGCATATCATATCAATAACTCTTTTTAATTCATTTACTATTAGCTTGTTTTCATGAGTGTTATTGACATATTGCAACTGACAGAATATTTCTCGAGATACGCACACTCACCTCTAAGCTGTCCAGCCTGGGTTTCGAATCCTGACACCAACTTATAAACTGTTCTTCCTTGGGTGTTCGTGAGGCAGTGCAATTTGTCAATGTGTGTGCCATCCCTTGGATGGGACTGTTAACCAGGTGTCACCTCCATAAACTAAAGTTTGAAAACATTTAATTAAAGATCCCATTTCTCTTTTGCGAAGAGTAGGCGAGTTACTTCTAGGTACCTGAACAGGCCACTAATTTCATGCACACTCTGTCAATTATCTTGCAACTGGATGGCAACCCATTCCAGGTTGTAACCTTTCCGTCTAGAGCCTGCATCAGCAAAACCGAAAGCTCTGTTTAAGAATAATGATGATTGATTCTTATCTTCTTTCTATGCAGCACATTTGCTGGTTGCATCAGTTTCTACGGAGTGTGGCTGTTGCACTTGGATGCAATTGCCCCTGTAAGTTTGGGCAGGATTTGTAATTTGTTCATGGTGCCAGCAATAACTCGCCTTCTCTTTACAGGACATCGTGGAGATATTTAACAACCACCAACTGAATGCTGGAGAAGGGACACCCAGTTTAATGTTCCATCTGAGGGATGACAACACATGATGCCTTGCCCTGCCCTGCGAACACCATGATGGCAGTTTATGGTTGGAAACAGGATTGAAACCCTAGCTTACAGCTCAGTGGGGAATTTAACATAGCTCTAGGAGCTAGGGTATCTGACCAGCCCATTGATGGTCATTGTGATTATGAAGATGATGGTGGTGCGTTTGTGATTGTGATTGGACATTCATATACAAATGATCCTACAGAGTAAAAGTTTGTTCTATGAAAACTACAATCATGTCAGGAAGGAAAACACAAAAGTGTTTACCACATTTTCTTATCACTCCCTGTTTTATCATATATTAGAGTATTGTCTGAACCCCCACCCCCAACTACTTCTCAACAATCCTCTGAAGAAGTACTTTTCATTCAAGCTTCTGGGTCTCACTTATCTGCCATGATATTTCCTGGGGGAAGCCACATTTACAAACCTGGCCCAGAAAAGCCAGTCGCGACTGCGAATCCTCCATTCGTGCAAAGTCCTTTCCTCGGCCCACACTGAGCTCCTGAGACGATCAAAAGCTTTCTTCCGCAAGCCTGATGGAGTACTGCTTCCTCTCTGGGCTGGTGTTCCTGCCTACTCACTCTTTCTCGCTCACGCTGTGGAAACCAAGGCATTTCTGGATCCATTGCATCTTCCCGCCGGTGAGACTGAGGTCTTTGGCCTCTCACTCTCTCACCACAGGCAGGTCGGTGGTCTTTCTGTCTTTCTTACGTCTCCTTCCGGCCTTGCCCCTGCTCTGTCCCCCATACATTTTCCTGCCAAAACGCCTTTCTGGTAAAACTCCCAAAATTCAAGAATCACTGCTCACCTTTACTCTTTCATTCCTCTTTTTCCTGCCTCTGGAGCAAACTCACACACTCTCTTCAATCCCACTCTTCCCTCCAGGTCTTCAAAACAGCTCTTCACCACCATTCTCTTATCTTTCCCCCATCCAAAACCTCGATCCTTTGACCCCTGTAATCCACCCCAAACCACCTCCTTCAATTACCTGCCTTCATTCCCAAAGTTCCTGTCATTTAAGGTTCCTGGAAAGTACCTTGTAATGTCCATCTCATTTACCCCATGTTCCCCGCCCCATCCCTCTCCCTTCACAGATTCTCCTCTTGTCTCTGTTCCCCCACTGTTTGTGTCCTCTCCCTTCCAGCCTTCTCTTGTCTCCTGCCCCCCTTATTGTGCGTTGTGTTTGCTTCATACCAGCCTCAAACAAAATATTATACACAAAAAAAAGAGGAAAAAAATAGTTTTTCAACACGAGAAGCACCGCCCCTACGGGAGGTTATTTGCGGCCAGGGAGGTTTTTTATTATCCTTATTTAAAACGTGTAATTCAAAATGACCCCTCACTGCGAATTCAAACCACCTCACTGCACTGAGAAAAATGTGGGGGACAGGATACTGCAGTGTGAAGGGTGGGACTGGAATCCCTCTCCCACCTGGAAGGGCGGCGCGACACGTAAATATTATACATTGAGATTTGCGTCCCCCCCCTGCCCCAAGACCACCAGCAAAGATAAAACAAGAAAAGATTGCTTAGATCCTATGTTGCATAAATGTCTGGATGACATTAGCCCAGTAACTGTAGAAGAGTAGCGCGATAACAAACGAACAAACACCGCTCGCTGAATTATTGTAAGGATTTACACCAAGTGTGGTTATTATTTTAAAAAGTTTTTTTTTTCTCTTATACAGAAATAAAATTGTACAGATTAAAATCGGTGTTTCTCTTCGATTCCTTATTCTGGGACGGTTTCATTGAAAACATTTCCATGTTTTGTTGATTGAAATTCAATAGTCATATCTACTCTAACGGATGGATGTTCTTCTCACTCAACGATCGTGAATCCAAGTTCAATATCATTGAAAACAATTCAAATGTACACAACATCTTTACTTGAATATGATGTCGATGAACTCACCAATCGGCATATCATTGTCATATTCTGTGGACCATGTGACCACACAAAGCATTCCCGTATTTCCCCACACAATTGTGTGCCACATTATAAAAAGGGTGATGTCTCCTTATTATCTTCTCCACCCTTGCGGCTCATAATAGTCTTTCCATTGCGTGAATGGGATTGTCTTAACCATGATCATGGGCCATAATCATATTTTCGATCGTATCTCGATGTACAGTAAGGTTTCGGTTCACTACACTGATGTGCCTGACCAAGATTAATTGATGGTAAGGGCATTAAGGCGGTACCATCATCCAAATGCGGATGTTGGGAAAGTTCATCTCAATTCCATACTGCTGGAGACATCTGTCGAAGTGCTCTCCTTTTCTTCATGTTTGCTCCTTCAACTGCATGTTGTGTCACGTGCTCATGTCTCTTGAATAGGAATTATCCAACTTTCTTTAAAATAAAAAAATAATTAGGGATTATCAAGTTAGTCACATTTCATGTGAAAGATTAGCAATCTTGTACGCAGGCCCACCACTTGCACATTGTGCCAAAGATCCGTGAAACACCCCACACGGCCTCTTCCTTACAATCAGGAAACACCACCTCCACCATTAATGCAATGAGCTCTTCACAGTGTTGCATTCTTGTCATGTTTGCAGGAGACAACAATCATTGCGAAGATGATGAGTTCACCTGTGATACTATATCCGACTTTTCTTCAGCTACCTTGCGAAGGGCCATAATGCTGAGTAAGTATGTTCAGCGAAATGCTAACAGAAATCATATAATGCAATATATAAACAAATAACAATGAAGATAATTTGGATATGTCCATATATGATTTGTTTGACGATTTCGTGGTTGTCTATAGTGCCTCTGCCAGACTTGCCTTTTATTCCTTGTAGGATATAGATTGTGAAAAATGCCATTGGTGTATTGCCAGCAGAGGATACTGTCTTAAAACACAGGAAGCACTTTTGAGGAGAATATTTAATCCGACTTTCCCCTCTATAATCACTATGAACATTAGAGCATGGTATCTTTTGTAGAAAGGCCTTTGAGTCGGTTGCTTTCGATCATATTATAGACTATGATCAAAGCACATGAAATGTTCTTGTATTTCTAAAGGTGAATATTTGAAATAATATTCATAACTAGCGTGGAATACGGCTCCGCTACCTCACCTCATCCACACGTTGTGCAACAGAGGAACAGGCTTGGTTAACTGCAAGATCAATAACTGATATGATGAGTTGCTGTGTTGATCATGATTATATCAATCTAATACAAACATTTATTTTGCACAATTTATTTGTTAAATATGGTGACTACCAATATTTATTCTGTAATTTTATTTGTATCTAAAAAGGTCCAAGTGGTGTAAAGCTCAAATGGTTAGGGTCTAGCTGTCTAATCTGTACTGAAGGTTGTACAGGGCGTCAAAAAGGATTTAAGCGGGTGTAAGATCTCAAGCGTTCTATAGGTTAAAGGGTAATAAAGGGTCTAAAGGTTGGTTTGAAGAAAGAATCAAAGGTGCCTGGAAGTGTTGAAGGGTCAATTAAGGTAAAAGATGTCTTAAGGGATCGAAAAAGGTAACAATTGGTCTAAGGATCTTTAAAGTCTTTGCGGGTCTTCTGTCAGGTCTTTTTTGGTCCTTTGGGGTATTTTGGGTCCTATTGGGTAGTTTTGGGGGGGGCGTTTCTTTATGAATTTCCCTCGATTGGTCTTAATGGGTCCTATGGGTACGCCTGTCCTCTGATCTTTTTGGTCCTTGGGGTCTTTTTGTACTCTTTGTCTCAATATCTATTTGGGTCCACTCTTAGATATTTTGAGGTCTTATGTGGTCATCTGCAGTGTTTTCAGTCGGCGTCCCCAGGGACTTTTTGGTTCCTTTGGACGGTCTTCTGGGTGTTCAGGGTCCTGGAGGTAATTTTAGGCTCATTTGTTGTCATTTTGGATCTCCTTGGACTTTATGGTCATCTGGATATTATTGGAATTTTTGGGTCATTTGGGTGTCTTTAGTCTTCGGGGTCTTTAATGTTATTTTTGTGGTCTTATGCTATATTTTGGTGCCGGTTGTATATGTTCTTTGGGTGTTCAGTGGTCTTTTGGGTCCATTGGGGTTCTTTTGGATATTTGAGGGTCTTTTTGGTCCTCTGGGTCTTTTGGGTCATACTTGGGGTCTTTTGGGTCCCTAGTTATGTTTTATAGAATTCCAATATCACCTTAGTAATTGAGGAACTTTGTCACGTGCTTTGATCCTTATCTATCAGTATGATCAAAGCACCCACTAAAATGGCCTTCTCTATTGCAAAGATCCATCGTAATGTCCATGTGATATAGATGGATGGAAGGTTGGATTAATACCTCTCAAAAGTGCTTTCTCGCGTCTTTTGGCGTTCTTTTGGGTGATCTGGGACTATTGAGGATCTTTTAGGTCCTCAGGGTATTTTGGGTCCTTCATTGCGGTCTTCATTGACTGTTAAGGGTCTTATAGGATATTTAGGGGCTTTTAATGTCTTGTGGTCTAACAAGGGTTCCTTCTCTTTCTTTTTCTCCTTTCTTTTTCCCTGATCTTACTTAAAGGCTCTGAAAGGGGTCTCAGCAAGTCTAAAGGGCATCAAATGGTCCATTCCATTAAGTTAGTTCAGATGCAACTGCGTTCAAATTGTATTGTAATTAAGAACATATGTTATATGGCTTCATGAACAGCTTCACTCATGGACAGATGGTTATCACTGAAGGACTGTCGTTTTCGTTTTTTATACAGTATATAGATTAACTAAATGCACTTGAGGAGGCAAATATGCCATTCTGTTAACTGATGAACAAATGAGTACCTAATACAGATGGCGGCACCCTTTTTGCTCTGAACGAAGGGTTAATGCCTGAACGTCACCATTCCTTGCTCCCCAACGGGCACGGAGTGGAACATACTGATCGATAAGGTGTCCTGTTGATTTAAATCCTTCATACTTCCCAGTTTATATTATTTCATTCATAATTCGTGATTCCATGTGATTAAGATGTAGTGAAGACAGATCTGTAACTCGATGAAATGGAGTAAATTTTAATATTTTAAAGTTGTTTACTGCTGCAGTAGGAGGTAACCTCTTGCACATCTTTCAGTAAACATGTAAGTGATGACATGATCAAAGAGATGCATATGCCTTCAATCACAGAGACGAGATTGTCCTTTCTTAGTTGCTACAACAAATGTCTTCTTACTGATAGGTCCCTTGCAGCCATATTACTTCATTTCCTTGGTAATTCCTGTATCGATCCGTAGCACATTCCAGTAAACCAAAGTAACGTAGTCTCAATGATGTCATAGATTTCCAAGACTTACCTCGCGCACTCAGTTTACGGATATACAACACAACCATCAATATTGTGAATCTCCACTGTAAGATTATCTACTCGCGCCTCAGGTAAGGCTCTCTAACCGAGTCAGCATTCATCTTACTTGGACTTAATTAGTCCCATTACAAACTCATGCCATTTCCTTCATGTGATCATATGAGATTTTGATAGACAATAAGAAATCGAGAGAGAATTTTGTCGTGACATGGAAGGGCATCTTCAAAATTCTAATTTCATAATTCATGTGTACAAATACTTTATTATTTTTTTTCAATATTATTTAAGCTTTCTTGAATTACCGTTCAATCTTACCAATATTTCTTTTACTGATTCGCACTTAGCTTTGACAGGTAGCAGTAACTTTGTCCTCCATACTGTAAAATCCTGATTTCAAACCTAAGTCTTTATTATGTTGGCATTACAATCCACAGTCCACATATAATTCCAGATGAGTGAGTACTCTAGCCCATACAAGAACAAATTTCATTTCCCGTCAAATTAATTTTGTTTTCGCTTACCTTTTGTAACGATACTAATCCTGTTTCCCTTTCACACATAATTCAACCCTGACTCAGAAAACGATACTATGATCAGTCAATTGCTATACCTTGTGCCTTTTTCAAGTTCGTCTATGACCACAAAAAAGGATACAACAATGACATTGACCCAAGTAGTCGGTGCACCTTTGTCGCTGTAGCTACCTGCTTGGCCCTGAATTCTAAAAATGATGCCACAATCTGATCACGTATTAATTACTCGACACGGACACGCTCGAATACAGCGCATTTTCTATGGTATTACTCTGGTTACAGACCTGATGTTCGCATATGAGCGAGGACAAAGGAATTTCTCCAGGCCATTGAACCACAGGATGGGCGAAACAGGCTTAACTCAATCACTGAGTATATTCAGGTCTAGATCTTTCACCATATGCTGCTGGGAATTCATTTTGTTATTTACTTCTTCCTTATTTTGAGGATTGAATTGATCTTCACGCTTTGGTGATTACTTTGATATATCTCTCTGCACATTGTTTCTTCTCACTTTGTGCTTTTAATCAATTTGAAACTCTATCTCTGATCACACAGAGACTGTCATCTCCGTAGGATCCGTGTGCACTCGAAAATCAGAAAGGAGCTGCGCTCATAGTCGTCTGTGGGATGCAGTGTTGGCTTCTTAACGTGTTTGCAACCCCTGCAATGAAACTTGCACAGGTGACGAGCTTCATTTTCTCTACCTCTACCAAAGAACATTATGCTTTTCCTTTTCACAAACGCACAAAACAACAAAAAAAAGCACCTGGACACAAACAAAAGAATGAGGCATACTGGACTACCCTTCCCTTAATCTGTTTTTAAAGAGATTTTTTTTGTTGAAACTAGAATTTCTGTATATTGTATACAAAATCGAGGCTCTGTCAGAGTGAGAAAAGAGAGAAACTATGGGGCCATACAGATGGCACACGGAACAAGGGAATGAAACGAAACAGGAAAGGGCGAGAGAGGAGAGTGAGAGAAACCAGTAACCTGTCCAAGTCAGAGGGATTTGGTAAGGATCGGGTTAATGGCGGTAGAAACTATCCATGGGAACGGGACAGGACCTGACATAGATGTGTGGATGGTGTATCGATAGCTTGAACTACATCTGGAGGAAGAGTGTATTGAACCATCTCAGGAAGGCAGTTCCACAATTGTACAGAGAACAAATAGGTGCAATGTGCAATTAAACTTGCATTTGAGATGGTTTACCAGGTGAGAGTAACGGGAAAAGACCGTGCAACTCGGGGAGCTGAGAGAGGGTCAGAGCAGTAGAGTTCATTGGGCTTCTGAGGCCAGCCATTCAACTGAATGGGGAAAAAGGGAAAACTCTCTGACTCAAGCCCAAAAGCCTCAAAATAGGTAGACTGATTCTCCCCCTCCCATACAAACAAATATAAATGAGACTGTCTCAAGGCCCAAAACCCATAAATAGGAGACTGATTCCTCCCCTCCCATACAAGCAAAGCCCAACAATAGGAGAACTCATTTAATCCCCATTCACTCTCCCATACACGAGCAAATCAAAATGGACTGACTCAAGCCCAAATCCCAAAATAAGAACTTGAGCTCGCCCCATTGAGAAAACATGTAAATGAAACACTGATAAAATCACTTCTTCTTTTATGTTTCATTCTATCAAAGGAACCAATGAATATTGTCCATGTTCTACTTTGGGGGATAAATTAATTTCCTATTAACATTCACACATCGAGTATACTTCACAAGTATTTACTTTGGAATTGGTTCTTGGTTTTTAAGGTATTTGCTTTGTGAGCAGAAATTGAAAATGATTAAACTTTCTCCAATGTCTTGTTTGGCCACCTCGCTTGAGCCACATTATCATTTGCAGATTGTAGTAAATTGTTTTTTCCATGTCAATTGCATAACTAATCAAAGTTATTCAGTCCTCATTTCAAGGTATTTTTTTTTCTTACTCCTACCAACATTATTTGAATTAATCATCCACTTATTTGTTTATCTACTGTTACCCGGTAATCAGTTTCTATCAATTAAGACTTATTTGATATTCTCACATTCTTTATGTTTTACCATTTAAATACAAGTTGATTAAGATCTCCACTCTGGGGTTGTGTTGGTTATTGCTGTCCTATCACTTTTAAATCAGTAAAAAGACGGCGGTCTGCCTGTTAAAAATTTCGCAAAAAACCCAATATCTTAACACCGTTATCTTACAACCAATAGGGAGACTATTGATTCCAATTCTCGAAAATATACTTTATATCATCAAAAGCCCTAATGTTTCTGTATTATATCTCTTCTGACTATATAATGATGTACCCTTTATTAACTTCTTATGTATTCATTTTTTCTGTACTCTTCCTTTAAGGGTTCAAACAGTTGTACATAATGATTAAGTTTATTGTTTCCTCTGATTATATTTTTCTTTTCCTTTAGCTTCTATCACACCTTTCAACGTTTTATTATACAATATAAGTAAAAGCATAAGACTTGATCTCAATCACGATAAATTCAACTCATGACCTTCCCAACATAATCATCTTGAAACTTACTAATAACCTTCTTTATTCTTTGATGAAAACACTCATCACTCCGACTTATAATTAACTTGTATCATATAATCCAATATTATCAATTCATATCCTCATATACATCATCTTAGGTCTTAATTCTAATACTACAAAAACTATAATTCTTTGTATCCAAATTTTTTTTTAATTCCATTTGGACCCAAAACATTATTTTTTTTTTTTTTTCCTGTATTAACTTGATTCGTTAAAGTTTATACGGTAACATAGTCATATCATTAACGACCATTTGAACAAGTCAAGAATTGAACCTTTCACTGCCAGGATAACATAGGTTTTTATTCAATTTCAATACTCTCTTTTTTTCAAATGAATAGCACAAAAAGTTCTCTGAAAACACCTCCACTCATTCAAACTGAGTCTATATATTAACTTCTGAAAGCCATGTTTCCAACACTGTAGCAAGTTCTCATGTTGCGATTCCCGTTAACATTTCCATGCTCCAAATCAGCATATTCAGTAATTAGTATAAAGTCTTCTCCAAACTGTTTTTGTTTCGTTCTTGTTGTATTAAAATCATATCATACTTCTTAACCAATGCTTTGTCTTCAAATTTCAAATCCGATAATTTACCCACTCTCAACCAACAGCATAAATATAGTGTGTCAGTTCCTTTGATGCAAAAACATAACTTTTCTTTATCATTTAACTGTAGTGAAGTATAATTTTTCTGGAGATTTACCTTTTATATTGACATGACTGTCGGCAATCACTTCAACCATTCTTTCTTGCGACTTTCTTTAATTCAGGGGCATAATAGGCTTTAGTCTATGTTGATGAAGTTCTTCTGGATATTTTAAACTCAACCTCAAATCAATATCACAATCTTCAGCTTATCAATTCTTTTTCGAGGAGAGTCACCAAAACTTTTCTTTTTTCAATTTATCTTTGTCTGTGCCAATTCTGTGAATAAAATGAACCTAAAAATCTCTTACCACCTTTATCCATTCCTATAAGGTCCAAGAACGTATCTATTACATGAACGATTTTAAAAGTTCAACTTTGTACATCCTTTGTTACACCTTTTTTCAAAATGCGATTTCCCACCTATATATTACTTACTATAATCACCAACTTTTAACTTTAGGCTTTCTACATTAATCTCTTTTTCATATTCTAATTTTGTAATGTTTCTGATTGTTTTGGTATTCTTGAGGTCGTGATTGTATTCATTATACTTATATCTACAATATCCTGATTAAGAGAATAACCATTGTTGAGCCCGAGTGGACCGTGAATTTTTATACAGTTCTCTTTTAAAGTGCGATTGAATTCGCTCAATAAGAACCGCTTTTCCTTCACTTAAAGGTGTGCTATAATAATTAATGTTGTTATTTTTAAAGAAAATCTCATAAATGTTTTGTGTAAACTCATAGTACCCTCATCAGTCACATTTAATTTTTTAGGTTTTCGATTTACTCTTTATTAAAATCTGCTATGCAAGAGCTACATGAGTGTATTACACGTTATTGTTTTTCAAAGGGAACGACCCAGCATATCTACGTTCCTCAAATCAATAACGGTGAAAGCATACTTGTACCCCTATCATTATTGAGTTCAATCAATCAGCCGGACCAGATATAATACCAACTTCTAGGAATAACACCTCCGTCTTGAAACTTGTAGATATTGGTTATGGTATATTCTAGCTAAATTGCTCGTTCAAAATCATTAATGACATCATTAAGAGCCTTAAGTTTTTTTGGATTCCAGCCCAGTTTACTTAGCACTGATCATCTTCTTCCCAAATGAACCTATCAACTGTTTCTCTCGGTTGATTTGTATCAGAGACAAATTATACAACATTCTCTATCGGCTTCATGTTTTTCTTCCAACGTTGTTGTATTTATACATAATCAATATCGTGCCTCATGCACACTTCATCAACCTATTGATAGGTTTGCTCCACAGTTTAGGAATGTCAGGCCTATCTAATCTTTTATTCACAAGTTTATGTTTCTGGACCCACAGAAAGAATACCCTGGTAGAATGTAATTCCCCTGGTATTCCAGTAGTTTGTATTACTTCCTGATAAAAAACTTTTCATATCTCCCCCATGTTGTGTTTGGAGATTAAACTTACTCTTTTTAGAAGCCACCACCGAGAACATATGCTTTTTGTATACCCTGTTATTTTACTTTTAAATATGAGATATTTTTAGTATTAGTTTTCTTTTTACATTTTAGACAATAACTCATTTATTTATGAGAAAAATTCCTCAGAGTGCAAACCTTTTTAGTTTCCCAACATGCACATTGAATCTTAATTTTTAAAACATAAAAGAATCCTCAGAAATGTCTTCACTCTCTCCTCATTTATTTAAGAAAATGTAAAATTTAATCAAGTCAATCACACCAACATCATCAATAAATGTAACTTTCCTTCTTTCTCTTCTTTATCTCCATGTTCTCATTATATCTTCTCCTGAACTGATGTTATAGTCTTGACGCAAATATTTCTAAGACTTGCCAATTCTTTGTTTCCTCCACCGGTGTGTTGAGATTGATTTATTTTCTGTAATGCCTTCATCTTTTTAATCTCACTGGTTTCCATATTTTTATATTTATTTATTCTCTTCTTGTCCTCCCTCTCCCCTCTCCTCCTTCTCTCTCTTCTCCTACTCTTCTCCTTCTCTCTCTCTTCTCTCTTTCCTCCTTCTCTCTCTTCTCTCTTTCCTCCTTCTCTCTCTTCTCTCTTTCCTCCTCTCTTCTCCTTCTCCTCCTTTGTCTCAGTTTCTTCTCTCCTTCCTCGTCCCTTACTATCGTTGAATCACTTTCACCCCATGGAATATCATACATATATTCATCAGGATTTCTTGTTA
>CM068961.1:99315242-99348127 GCA_035128595.1 Eptatretus atami | reverse complement strand
ACAAACTGATGGGATTTTGGTGAAGATCCAGATCCGGATATGAGAATTTTTTTCAGTGATTCTTTACCATTGAGAGATCGGGCCAAAAATGATATATAGCATGATATCTCAAAGGTTATGGACGGATTATGACAAAACTTGGTGGATGAGTTGGTTAGGTGACAAGAACAAGCGAATTCGATTTTGGTTCAGGTCTGAATGCAGACTCAGCTTATCATTGGGATACCAAACGTAAACTGTTCAGCTTGGCGGAGGTTTTCACTCAATCCAGTGCCTTCTAGTTAACCTCCGCCATCGAAGATGGATGGAGGTTACTGTTTCACCCCTTTCTGTTGTTTGTTTGTTTGTTTGTTGTTTGTGAACAGTATTACGGAAAAACTCCTCGACGGATTTCGACGAAACTTGGTGGGGGGGTTAGGTATGGTCCAAGGATCATGCCATTAGATTTGGACTTGGTCCAAAATCCAATATGGCCGCTATGGCGGCCATTTGAAGAAAAATTTGAATTTTTTTTTTTTGCATTTCTACAGTTTTAAGTGATTCCAACCCCCCCCAAAAAAAATTGTTACCCCCCCCCAAAAAAAAAAATTTTTTTTTTTGGATTTCTACATGTTTTAAGTGATTTCCAACCCCCCCCCCCCCCCCAAAAAAAAAAATTTAGAGAATTTTTTTTTTTTTTTTGCATTTCTACATGTTAAAGTGATTTCCAACCCCCCCGCAAAAAAATTGTCACCCCCCCCCCCAAAAAAAAGTTTTTTTTTTTTTGCATTTCTACATGTTTTAAGTGATTTCCAACCCCCCCCCCAAAAAAAATTGTTACCCCCCCCAAAAAAAAATTGAGATTTTTTTTTTTTTTTTTTGCATTTCTACATCTTTTAAGTGATTTCCAACCCACCCCCAAAAAAATTGTCACCCCCCCCCAAAAAAAGATTTTTTTTTTTGCATTTCTACTGTTTAAGTGATTTCCAACCCCCCCCCAAAAAAAATTGTTACCCCCCCCCAAAAAAAATTGTTAGAGAAAAAATTTTTTTTTTTTGCATTTCTACATGTTTAAGTGATTTCCAACCCCCCCCCAAAAAATTGTCACCCCCCCCAAAAAAAGATTTTTTTTTTTGCATTTCTACATGTTTTAAGTGTTTCCAACCCCCCCCAAAAAAATTGTTACCCCCCCCCAAAAAAAAATTGAGAAAAATTTTTTTTTTGCATTTCTACATGTTTTAAGTGATTTCCAACCCCCCCCCCCAAAAAAAATTTGTTAGAGAAAAAAAAATTTTTTGCAACTTTTTTTTCAACAAAATTTCGATTTCTTTTTTTTGCATTTCTACATGTTTAAGTGATTCCACCCCCCCCCCCCAAAAAAATTGTTAGAGAAAAAAAATTTTTGCAACTTTTTTTTCAACAAATTTCGATTTTTTTTTTGCATTTCTACATGTTTTAAGTGATTCCAACCCCCCCCCCCCCCAAAAAAAAAATGTTGGAGAAAAGAACTATAACTGTCAGCACTGTTGACATCATATTTAATGAATAAGAAAAAAGGTTCCTTGAGTGAACCCGCAGTATTGGTGGCGGAGGTTTTGCACTCTCCCGAGTGCTCCCCCTCTAGTTCAACTTGTTATTCACCTCTAATGGAGCTTAAAATATGTTGGCAATCTTTTGTTTCCTTTCAGTACATCTCCACACTTGATTTTCGTTTTTTAAACACATTTAGTTCCCCCTTTCAGCTCGCTTATTTCAGGAATATGTTTTTGGTCCTGCAGTGCTTTTGTTTAAGGAGTACTGGCTGTATTTACATGAAAAGTAACCGAAGGTAAATCAACTTGCACCGAACCGTAGGTAGAACTTTGAGCAGTGACGTAACGCTGCATTAGCAGGTTTACATCTGCTCTATGATTGAGTTAACTCATCATTGTTTACTTACACAACATTGATACATTATTTAAAAAGTGGGAAGGAAAGTAATTCTGACCCTTTTCCCTTTGATTAGCACATCATCAAGGCTTTACAATTGCAGCAAAAGTTATCATTTAAGGTGTGATACTCCATATGTTCAAGAAATCTCCATCACCTTTTGGTGATGTTCATGGACATTTACTTGATGTGTTACATCAATCTCACAGTACAGGAAGCTTAAATATTTTAGAATCTGCCCCAGTATAATTAATAAATAACTGGAGTCAGACCCACAATATTTGGACTTGGAACCTGGATTAACATGGGCTAAAGTGATTGTCCAATTCCTATTTGCATTCTCAATACCTACCTCCATGCACTGCTTACTCTATAGACTTTGACGTTGTTTTAAGTTGAACCCTTTCAATATTTTAACTTCAAAGTTGGACTTTTGTTCCGAAATCAGTGCCGTAGGTAATCTCAGTGTAACTTGGTACATAATGGCTATCTCGGCAACTCTGACTTTCCATCTGGCCTTCCAGCTTGGAGATTCACTCTCCCATTCAGTGACCATTTTCTCAGGGTCAGACTTACTCTTTACCGAGTTATTAAATGCACAGCTTCATGGAGATGACAAACATAACGGTGCCAACCTGCTCCTTCAATCCAGATTGACCTTGTGCTTTGGGCACTACTTTTTCTTCCTCCCCATGTCAGATTCCCCAGGATCGGACTGGCTTACGGCTCCATGTAAGGCCAATCCTCACCTTTGTTTCCAACTTATTCTTCATTCTCCATCAATGTCCTCGTTCTTAGCTTCTGCTGCTTCCTGAGTCGCAATGATTTTGCCGCTGCTCATTGCCATCATTTGCTACTCTTGCTTAGGCTCTTTCACGTCCGCCGCTCTCTGGCTGAGCTGCGCTGCCACTGGGCCCAGTTTCCCTTAGCCGGTTCTTTGCTCCGCCAGCCTGCCAAAAATCAGGGCTTGTCCAAATTTGAGTCGTCGGTCATGCATGGAGCTTGGGTCTGGTTCGTGTACGACTATAGCTTGCCTGTGCTTCGGCTCGCCTGTGCCATTTGCTTCAAGTAAATTGCAGCTTCAGATCACTGAGATCTTTATCATGGTTATTACACTGCATTGTGGGGGATCTCAAGTTTTCAGGCTTGAGTTAATTATTTTATCCATGAGACATGAAACAGAAGCAACAATCAAAATGACTTATTGCATTGGCCAGCTTGAAAACTCACAACATGGTTCATCATGTTAGATCAGAGGAGTTTACCAAATAGTTGTTAGTTTCTCAAGTAATACACCAATGGGCAAGTCGCCTTTGCGATGTGTTTCAGTCGACATATACACAGTGTGTGTGTTTGTTTTTTTCAGGACTCAGGTCAACTCAATCTTCTGAAAGAGTTGTTGGACCTACAGAAGGACATGATTGTGATGCTGCTGTCGATGCTTGAAGGTAACTGATGTGTGACGGTCATCACATGGTGATAATGTTGTTTTCACAATGGGTTTTCATTGACTGAATGGAAGTAGCTCATTACAACACAAAGCAACATGTTTCCCCAACCTGAACAGGACAGTTTTGAACACCTAGCCAAGCATACAGTACTTACATGCTCTAAAAGTAACCTGTTACCTTGAAATTGATGGATAAACGTGTTATCGGGTTAATTTTAAACATAAAAAACTAAAATAATGCTTACCGGCAATCTTTTCATCCCTCTTTATTGTGTTCTTTGATTTTTCTCCTGGGCCCCACCTTTTTATTTCTTTCGGCATTACAGGAAACGTCGTGAATGGGATGATTGGCAAACAGATGGTGGACATGCTTGTTGAGTCCTCTAATAACGTCATCATGATCATCAAGTTCTTTGAAATGTTCCTGCGGCTGAAGGAGATCACCTCCTCTGAAGCATTCCTTGATTATGACCCTGAGAGGAAGGGAAAGATTTCTAAACGAGATTTCCAGCGTGCCATGGACTGCCAAAAGGCTTACACCCCCTCTGAAGTGCAATTTCTCCTCTCCTGCACAGAGGTTGATGAAACTGAAATGCTCAATTATGAGGAGTTTTCAGAACGCTTCCATGACACGTCAAAGGTGAGGGAGCTTCTTACTTTCAATAGTTTTTATTTTCTTCCAAATATGGATTTATAATCGAAGCTTAAAATGTTTTATGTCTCGAGACATCAAAAGGGGAATCTGAAGTGGAGCCCTCAAACAACTCTACTTCCATGATTGTTTTTACTCCCAAATCATTCTGTGAAATCAGGGTGCCCACGTCCATTCATAAACGTTTCCATAGCTGACAATATCTGTATTATAAAAGGAGCTCGGTCTCGGCGGGCCTGTGTCCGTCCGTCCGTCCCTGCCTGCGTGCGCCCACAATTGTCTTATAGGGGATACCACTAATCAAGCCCAATCTGCAAACAGTATGATGTAGGTGAGTAAGATTTCAAACAGGATGATGTAGGTGATTAAGGTAAGGATAGATCGGCCAATTTCAATTTACATTAAAACAAAAGCTCTACCTCCTTCATCATCTTCTTCTTCACTTATAATAATGGTGAGTCTCCTTCAATCCCATTTCTCATACCGATTAGATTCAGAAAATGCTTGCTATATTGGACACCGCTCCATCCCAATTCCATATCCAGGTGACATCATCACCGGGCGACGAATGAAGGGAGTACTCAGTTTTTACTCCGTTTGTTTGTTGTACACCGCTCCTTCCCAATTCCATATCCAGGCGATGCATGATGTCATCTCCAGACGCCGAAGGAAGGGAGTACTCAGTTTTCACTCCTTTTTCTTGTTTGTTTGTCGGGGCGATATCTCAGCCATCCTTTGAGCTCGGAAGCTTAAATTTAGAGACAAAAGTGAAGATGTGCTTTGGTAAAAACGCTATTTTTTTTTGATTAATCAATGAATTGATTAATTACTTAATTATTATCGATTTATTAATTCCTTCTTTATTTTCTTTCTCATCTGGGCAATATCTCGGGCACCCTTTGAGCTTGGAAACTGATACTTGGACACGACAGTGACCAAGTGATTTGGCTATAAAGGGTGTTATTGATTTATTGATGAATCAGTTAATTATTCATTCTTCGATAAAATACTTCATTTTCAAAGAGTTACAGATTCGGATGAAACAGTGGTGGCTTAGGTATGCTATTAGGCAATTGATTGAGAAATACAAGGAAATACAAGGAAATCTTAAACAGGTGGAGGCCATTCAGCCCATCATGCCTGGGCGAACACCATACTAATTTATCTACACAAGATCCAAGGAAGAAAATGCAAAATAAATGTTTTTAATCAATGAAAGAATTGTTTTTTTTGTTTGTTTGTTTGTTTTTTGTGGAGGCTTTTGTTATATTTTTTTCTTCCCATCAGGGAAGGGGCATGGGCTTGGTTAAAAACACACAACATCAACCACACAACCCCCCTTGACAAGACCCCACCAACAGCACTCCATACACATGCACACAATCACCCATCAATGTTCAAACTACCTAAAAGTCCTATCAACATTCCATACTCCTCTATCTCCATAACTTCCAGCTACCCATGTAATTCTAATTTAAACTTATTAAAATAAATTATTTTATGATTATTATTCATTTTAATTACGCAATTAATCACTGAATCAATCAATTATTGCACACCACTCACTCCAAATCTGACTCCATATGCTGCATGGTGAGTAAGTATCATTTGTACATATTTACCTTAGTAGTAGATTTGTATACATAAACTAGGTATCATTCGTACACATTCACCGCAGAAGTACGTGGCTTCCTCCCAATTCTGTCTCCACGTGCTGCACGGCAGCATTGCCGTGGCGCTAAAGGCGCCCCGGCAATGTCGCGCGCTGGAGGATTTATTTACTTATTTGGTGTGGGGGCGGTGCACTCTGAATGTACTGCTACTTGTTTGTTTTCTTGTTTGTTTATTTGTTCGGGTGACATCTCAGCCATCTTTTGAGATGGGATGCTGAAATTTGGGGACAAAAGTGAAAATGTACTTTGGAGAAAAATGTTATTTTCTTATTTTTTGATTAATCAATTAATTGATTAATTCCTTAATTATTATCGATTTATTAATTACTTATTCATTATCTTTCTCAACCCAGCAATATCTCAGGCAAATTTTGAGCTTGGAAGCTGATATTTGGACATGACAGTGACCAAGTGATTTGGCTATAAACAGTACTTCTGATTTATTTATTAATCAATTAACCATTAATTATTCATTTTTTTGATTAATTACTTAATTTTCAAAAAATTACAGATTCGGATGAAACAGTGGTGGTTTAGGTATGCTATTCGGCAATTGATTGAGATATTCATTATTTTGTGATTATTATTATTTATTTATTTTAATAATGCAATTTATCAATTAATCAATCAATTATTATACTATGCTCCCTCCCAATTCCATCTCCATGTGCTGCATTGCGAGTAATTATCATTTGTACACATTCCCCTCAGAATTACATTTGTACACATCAACTAAGTATCATTCGGACACATTCACCTCAGATGTTCACCACTCCCTCCCAATTCCTTCTTCATGTGCTGCACAGTGGCATCGCCGGGCGCCGAAGGTACCCGAGCAATGTCGTGTGCTGGAGGATTTGTGATTTATTTATTTGGCATGCGAGTGGTATACTTTGAATGTACCTGTACTTGTGAAATACTTTTTTTCAACATTTCCATTTCATTCATATAACAGTAATATATCACCCTGTCAAACAGTATTTCTGATCATACACCGTGTTTCGCTCGACTTTCAACACAGGTGAGAACAGGATACAAAAAAAGCAACTGATATTTCATTAATATATTCGCACGATTTTTAAAGGGTGAAAGTTAATTTTTCGCCAGGTACCCCTTCTAGTACCTTTGGAAAGTTTTTTTTCTACTGCATTGCATAGTGCTGTGGAAACAACCCATAAAAAGTGGAGAAGTGGTCATACGTGAATGACAAGTGGCTGTACAATCCAGTAACCAGGGATAAATACACGTTTTGGTGAAGATTTAATTTGAATCATCAATTATAGCAGTATTTTACACAATTTTATGCCACACATTCATAAATCATTTCTTTTCTTCCACAGGACATTGGCTTCAGCTTGGCAGTGTTGCTTACAAACCTATCAGAACACATGCCCAACGACTCTCGCCTCAAGGGCTTCCTCGAGCAGTCCGAAAGTCTTCTCAATAACTTTATACCTTTCCTCGGGCGCATAGAGATATTTGGCAGTGGAAAGCGAATTGAGAGGATTTACTTTGAGATTCCTGAAGCCACCCGAAACCAATGGGAAATGCCCCAGGTAAGGAATGTGTGCACCCTTTGAATGTTCCCATTATCACCAGAGATAAGGTGTGTGAGAGGTACAGGTAAAGATGAGAGGCCAAGAGAATGCTTTCAGTTTCCACTTTACCCCAAAACAACATTTATTTCAAACAGATGCAAATACGTAGATAAACAGATGCTCTTACCCTGAATATATCTCGTATATTAAAAACGTAATGAAGCTGCATGTGGAAGAAGCTTTCAAACCCATTGGCTGGAGAGCTGGCTTCACTCCACCCACAATGGTTAGGAAGAAAATCCTGCGTCCACCATGTCGGTTTTCTGGTAAGTCGAAGACATCTTCGGAAGTCTTATATTCACAATTTGAATGATCCGATCTATATAACCATGATGTATTATATATGCATAGTAAGCAGTAGGCATTGTTTTGCTTCATGTACATAAGCCAGTTTTTTCTTTTTTTGGGAACGATCGAGGCAGCGGTCTGGGCAATACACCGGCCAAATCCATGGATGAGCAATTTGTATAATCCATCCATTGGGACCATCCTCTGTACAGAGCGTCGGTGCTGCCAAAGCAGTCTCCTTGGCTTTTGGCCTCAATCCTGGACGGGTCGCCACTCCGACGCAGGATACTTGAATGGCTCAATCATCCCAGCAAGCTGGTACTCATTTTGCCGACCTCGGAAGGATGACAGGCTGAGTCAACTCCACCTGGAATTAATTCAATGGCAAAGTAGGATTTGAACTCAGGACCCGAGGATCCCAAGCCCACCACCCTAACCATTAAGCCAAATAAATGAAGGGATGTGTTTTTTTAACCTTATTAACCAGTTGTCAAGGCTGAGGAGTGTGAAAATACATCAGTGTCGCCATCAACGAACGGCTAATGCGGGGTTGCGTTCCATTACCAAGGAGCTTGTAGAGCGCTCGTCAAGTGGCTTAAGCACCCGAACAAGCACTCAATCCAAACGGTTGATAAGGAACAGCTGGCTTGGAAAGCAATACCATGCTTATTGGCAATATAACACATGCGATAGCTCTTTCAGAATCGAGATTGCCTTAGTGAGTCAACGTGAATGAATAGGGGTTCTTTGAGGACAGCAAGAGACAGATAGTGTATGTCAGTATGGAGCCATCTTCTCAAGCTATGGACCTCCCGGCTTGTCTGCTCTCGTGCCTCTGCCTCATGCTCGCCTGGTCACAGCTCAGTGCTCTATAGGTCTGTGTGGTGCTGTATGAGAGGGTTAAATAAAGAAAGGAAATTGACGAATTGCAGGTTGCACCCGATTATATACATGAAGACTGTCAAGTGAAAATTTGGGAGAGATAGAGAGAAAGCCGAATTGTGCTGTGTGGTGCATGAAATGGCAACCACCATATGTGAGATATGAATAATAGAGGATTTGAAGCAGGAATAAAGGAAGGACAGAAGGAGTATATCGGAAGAATAAGAAGACCTACTATAGTCCATGCAACGCATTTGTCCCGCTCCCCTATAGACAATGGGTGCGGGTCTGTCTGGGCACATATACTAATGATATAACTGACTGGGGAACTCCGACGTGTCATGGATGTTCGTTTCACCCTAGGGGCTGGTTTCATAACTGTCACACTAACCCTTCCCCATACCAGACTCGCCCTGAGTCTGACTGCAGTGTGTACACATGGTGGGTGTATTCCCCTCTCGTATAGTTTACCTACCTACCTCCGTATCCCTGACTGCGACACTGCATACATGTTCCCAATAGTAATAAAACCTAATGCATTGTGTAACTATCTATCAGACTCGTACAGACACATGTATTTAACACTAGCAAATAAAACCTGTTGCTTCACTGATGGGAATATTAAGAGAGGGGGGGGGAGAAAGAGAGGAGGGAGGGGACAGTGAAGAGGGGTATGGGAAGAGAGCGGGGAGAGAGAAGAAAGAGTGATGAGCGAGGAGGGGTGGGGTAGCAAGGAAGGGGGAGGGGGGAGAGTGTAACAATATATTGTTGTCGTCGTCTGGTCCGTTTCAGTTGCCTGGTTGGAATCTGGTAAGTCACTTCAATGACATCATAATGGTCAACCGATTAGAAGCTCCCTGCCAGATCACTTGTCCAAAAGCCATGATACCATGCAGATTGGGGCACCGGATCTGTCATGTGTTACACTCGTATCTAATTAGCACCGCCATCTTGTATCTAATTAGGCCAAGCAAGCGGACCATGACAGTCTGAATTCACACCAAGACCCATTCTTGGGTTATTCAAGTATCCTGCGCAAGCAGGATATTCAAGTATTAAAAGATATCCAAGCAAGCCATTCAAATATCCTGCGCAAGCAAGCGGACCACGACAGTCTGAATTCACACCCAGGCCAGGTATATTTATTGAACAAAAGAATGATCATGGGGAAGGAAATAGAAGGAAGCAATAACAACTAGAATGGCACCCGATAGAGCGCATACCTCTGCCAGGCTGAACAGTTTATGGGATGTATCCCACTGATAGGCTGGATCTGCATCCAGACCTTAAGTAAATTCTAATCAGCTTGTTCTTGTCACCTACCCAAATAATCAAACCAAGTTGTGTCTTAGGCCTAAGTCACATTTACCACGGCGGCCGTGGGGTCTCCAAAATCTACGGCCACTAGCAATTATACGGCGGCCGTAGTATTTCCACGGTCACACAATGTAGCAGTCACATATGTTTTTATTTTTCGGGGAGCCGCACGGCGTATTTAGAAATTGTGGAGACCGAAACAAAACGTGGGGTTGCCGTTCGGTCTTTGATTTGATGTCGCACGGTACCTTAAGGGGGCCCTGCGGCGGCCATAGAATTTTCAAGCAGACGCAAGGTAGCCTCAAGGTGCCCGCAAGGCGACCGCAGGGGGACCGCAGGGGCGGCCTAAGGCGAACGTGCGGCAAGACGGAGGTAACGAATGGGTTAATATATATATATTTTTTTACCAGTTTTTTTTGTTTTTGGCTTGTCGAATTGCTACGGCAACGTAGAAATGAAAAAGTTATAACTCTGCGTTATAATTCCACGGCGACCCCTACGGCCTGTAAAAGATAGCCAAAGGCGTAGGCCACCCTGAGGCCACCGCAGAAACTCTGCGGCCGCCGCACGTTTCTGTCAATTCAGAGGGCGTACGGCCGCCGTATCCGCCCTTAGAGCAAATGTGACTTAGGCCTTAATCTGTCCACAACGTTTTGAAACATCGTGCTATATATCATTTTTGGCCCTATCTCTCAATGGTGAAGAATCACTTTAAAAATTCTAGCATCCAGTTCATCACCAAAATGTAATCAATTCATCCTTGTCACACACCCAACCTGTCCACCAATTTTCTTCTGAATCTGTCCTTAACTTTTTGAGATACCCTGCTCACAAACAGACAAACAGGGGTGAATACATAACCTCGACCACCCTCAATGGCAGAAGTAATATACAGTATATATGTATATATGTATATGAAGCAACCCCTTACCCAACTACTGGATATGCACCCATGAAACCACTGAATGATCAGGGGATTCTTTAAATAACTATGCCTTATATGAGCCCACAGCTAGGACAGGTGCAAGGTGGCAAAGCTGCAGTCAAGAATGGTCTGCTTTAGACAGGAGCCTGACGTGAGGAGGGAGGCTTGGCTGGCTGGGTGGGGTCGTGGCGCCAAGTGGCAGCTCTGTAGATCTCGAGCAGCAACCTCGCCACCATCGGTTCCAAGCATCTGTTAATTGCCCTCTCCATCCCCCCCCCCAAAAAAGAGAACACTCTGGAGAAGAACACTTCGAAAAAAGAGGACACACTTTTCAAGAGTTTCCTTCATATATTGAGCAATTATCTCATTATGTGTGTTCCGGATCTCGATTAATTTTGACTGTAAACCGCCGTTCTTCCAGTTGAAATACTGAATTATTATTGAAAATATTGTCCTTGTCTGAGTCCACATGAAATTATGAATTAATAGCATCTTTATTTGCCACAGACGTACCAGCTCTACCCACCAAGCACTCGGCTTCCCATTCTTCATGAACACTTCAAAAACATGGGAATCTTGTTTTTAATTCTGTAGTGAACTTACACTTTCATTTTGGCAATGTGTTTGGGGGTCGAAAATAAAATATCAAATAAAGAGCTCTTGAAGAAAATGGAACAAGTGTTTACGGTACGGATTCAGAAAAGACACTGAATTGCGGACTGAGCACGCCGCTGAACTCTTTTGCTCACTGCAAAGTTGGACGGAACGTGGACGCGTGGGTGTCGATGTTCGAACATGTCCATTACGCCATGATGGAGAAGTACAGACTTGTACCAAACTGTCCTGGTCCAAACATTACATAACCACATTTTATCACCATAAGGAAATGTACAAAAATGGTTTAACTGTTTAAATAAGATAAAGAAGGTTTCCCAAATCTTAAAATTTATCCCTTTGAAAATGCAAAAGCAAAAAAAATGGCAAAATCCTGGATATTTTTTCAAAATTATAAAAACCCGGCAGGACAGAGATTTAAGGACCAAAAAGGAGGACATGTCCAGGGAAAACCAGACGTGTGGTAACCCTAATTAAAGGCTCATAGGGATGGCAATTTTTAGACACACACAGACAGGGAGGGTGGACATTATCTGTCTCGATAGTGGCCTGCAAAACTTGGCTCAAACTTGGCAAAACTCCCCATCAAACTTGGCAGAACTAGAGTAATTTTCACATGAAGAATGGGGAAATATTTCACCATCTCACTGTGTAAAGCTGGGAGAGACCGACCCAAAAATACTGGTAGGAGTTATTGCTGCAAAAGATGCTTCCACCAAGTACTGACCAAAAGGGCTGAACACTTTCACAACCAGTGAATTTTGTTTTGTATATATTTTCTGATGGTATTCCTGACATGTAACCTCCTTCAACTGTAACAGTGCTTAGTTTGATCTCTTCAGTTATGAATAAATAAGTTCATTTGGAAAAAATGTTTGTACATAATTCGCAATTGTCCTACCCTTCCTCCCGCCCATGGTACACTGAAGCTTGTGGCAAGGCAGTTGTCCTGAAGCAACTTGCCTTCGCCTCATGGAAGACTAATTCAACTGAAGGCAATCTCAGTTCCTTCCACAAAGCTCAGAACAAGTGTGTGTCCACCCTCAGGAGAGCAAGAAAACAACATCTTTCCAATCTCAAGTCTGAACTCTCAAACCTGTCTCCCTCCTCCAAATCCTGGCGGCATCTAGTTAAGTCTGTTTCAGGTGTATGTTCCCCCTCCATCCCCTCTCTTACCTCAAATGGCTGCACAACTGATACCGCACGTGAAAAGGCTGAATGCCTAAACTCTGCGTTTGCTTCTAAATCTTGTGTCCAAAACCCATCACTATCTCTACCCACCTTACCCAGTCACACCCAGCTGTTCCTGGACTCTGTGTCCTTTTCTCCTAACAAGGTGGAGAGCTTGCTGTCAAACCTCGACTCAGATTCTGCAACCGATCCAGACGGCATCACCTCACTTGTCATAAATACCTGCTCCTCTGCTCTTGCTCACCCTCTCTTTGTTCTATTCACCCTCTTATTTGCTCACAGTCATCTGCCATCTGCATGGAAATCAGCAAACATTACCGCTCTGCATAAAAAAGGTGCAAAAACAGATCCCTGCAACTACAGACCAATCAGCCTTCTCCCAATCCTCAGCAAGGTTATGGAATCCATCATCGCTTCAGACATTAAATCCTTCCTCTTCTCCAATGGCTTGATTTCTGATCATTTTGGATTCAGACCAGGTCGTTCTACCCTGGATATGCTGCTTCTGCTCTCCCAACAATGGATGGAGATCCTCAATGCCAGACATGAAACATTAAATCAAGGCCATCTCCCGAGACATATTGCGTGCTCTCAATACGGTCTGGATGTACATGTATATGAATATATATATATATACATATAGATATATACATATATATATATATATGTGTGTGTTTGGGTTTGAGATAAGTTCCTACAGGAGTGAGACATCTTCCTCTCTGAAGAGGTGTTGAGGCATTGCTTCATCTGTGAGTTTAATGATTGTTTTGTTTCCACATATTGCAGGTCAAGGAATCCAAGCGGCAGTTTATCTTCGATGTGGTTAATGAGGGAGGAGAGAAAGAGAAGATGGAGCTTTTTGTGAACTTCTGTGAAGACACCATATTTGAGATGCAGATTGCAGCTAAGATATCAGATGAAGATGAAGATGAGGCTTCAGAAACAGAAGAGGAGCCTGAGGGAGAGGAGGTGAAGAATTACTTTCTTGAAAATGTATCTCATTGATAAATCAATGTTGTGGATGCTACAATGTGTTTGATGAGATGATCATTTTGATACTTCACAACATTGTTTTCATTTTACTATGTCTGTAGCATATATTGTTTTTAAAGGGTTAAAATACAATTGTGAGCTGTGATACATGTGGAAGGACTGTCAGAATGTGAGAATAAAAGATACAGCCAGCAGAGGTAAAAGCAATTTCTGTGATGTTCAGGCTTTTATTTTGATGAATGTTTGCTTGTTTTATAGGAAGAGGAAGAGGAAAAAGAGACATCAATGTTTTCTTTAGGAGGCATGAAGAAAGCTCTGGGTTATTTAAATTCCACATTGCTGTCCTTCTTGCACGTGCTTTCTCCTCGTTACCTCAAGAAGCAGGTAATCTTCAATCTTCTCACCGTATTCTTATTTTACAGATTATTTTGATTCGATAATGTTGAATAAATACTCACTTCACTTCCTCATTGGAGTCGCGATGTGATGAAAGATAGTGACATTATGTTATGTCAAAGAAACATATATCATACATACATTGCAAAACTAGCAAATACAACCCGTCGCTTTGCTGATGGGAAAACATTTAAGGTGGGGGGGAGAGAGAGGAGGAGGGGGGGGGAGGATGGAGCGAGGAGGGGGAGGGGGAGGGGAGGGGAGCGAGGAGGGAAGGGGAGCGAGAAGGGATGGGGAGGCAAGGAAGTTGGGGGGGGAAGAGTGAGGAAAGGGGGGTGGAGAGAGTGACGCCTCACCAAATATCGCTGTACACTCTAGGAGGGGTATATTGCAAAATAATTTGTTGAAATGGCCCATACAACCAATTTGATGCCAAAGCACAAAGCATAACCCAATAAAATAATATTTATGAAATAAAGGATGCTGAACATGTGACATAACATGGATAAAGATTCATTTTGAGGACTACTCAGATTTGTGTGTGCCAGGCCATCATCAGCTCAGAAATTGTGTGCCTGAAACGGGCTGCGGCTATTTTACTCTCACGTCACTTCATTTCGTCATCGGATGAACAATAAACATTTATTTGTAATTCTCCTTTAAATGAAGCCAATATTGATCGGTTAAAATGTTTGATCGTGCTGCAGATTAAGAAGGCCACAAAGCTCACGTTGCGTGAGATGGGCCAGATGCTGGCTGCTGGGCTCTTCACAACACTTGTTTGGCTATTCCACGTGGCATACGGCACGTGCCGTGGAGTACTGAGGGTCGCCACTGGTCATGCTTTTGGAGAGGATTTGGTGGAGAACATGAAACAGCTGACGGTGTCTGATCTGTTAGCTGGAATACCTGACCCAACGCAGGATGAGGTGAGTACGTAACTGCCGAAAGGTTTGTGCTTTTACATGAATTACAAACGCATTAGGAAACGATGGTCAAATCGATCGCAGCATCACGAGTCACATGTTCAGATAGAAATTCTTAACTAGCCAACCCATGTTCTTTGATAACCAATCAGAATAATAATGCGGATAATAAGATACATTATTTTGTGAAGATTCAGTCAGGTTGTACAAATGTGGAAACAGTTATGAGCTTTTTGAACCAAATGCAAACATCAAATAGCATGCTTACTTTCCTCTACATGGAAAGCATATATTTCTTACCTGTCTTACAGGTGTCTGATATCCCAAATCTGAGCCAGAATGAATTGGTAAAAATCCAAATTATCTAATACTGTACAAAAGCCATTGTGGCAAGCAACATTATATGGTGTTTTTATCAAGTTACCTTCAGTAAGTTAAAATTCCTCAAACTGCATCAGTACCTTTCAACATGAGGCTGAAACACAGGGCCTTGTCCTCTCTTGCCATAGATAGGTCGATGGGCTCACTGTCCTCTATCATCTGACACAGGACCTTGTCCTATCTTGCTCTAGACAGTTTGGTGGGCTCACTGTCTATCATTGGGTAGTCAATCTAGTCTACCCTTATTATCAGTATTTCCGTCGATATGTTTGTCTGTCTGTTGGGTAGTCGATCTAGTCGAAAAAAAAAAAAAATTTTGAGATTTATTCTACCCTTATTATCAGTATTTAAAATGGCGATTTCAGTTAATACAATGGCGATTTCGATGAAACTTGGTTGGTAGGTTCATACCATGACCTAGTTGTGTGCAAATGAGAACCGTTGCTATAGACACCACCGTTGCCTAGCAACGGGACTTTTAAATTTTCAAAAAAATCTCAAAAATTAATTTTTTCGAAAATCAAAAATCGGGCCACAAGCGACTGTGGCAGTACATTCAGCCATATTGTCAAAAATTTCCACCGAATCCTATGAAAACTGTCGGAGAAGATCGACTTTGAATGAACCCTGGTCGAAAACAATAAAAAAACGAAGTTCATTATATCTCAAAGACTATGAGTCAGATATACATGAAACTGGTATGGTAGGTTCATGGTATGTCCTAGTTATGTGTGAGAAAGAACCGTTGCTATGGACCGCGCCGTTGCCTAGCAACGGCCGAAAAACCTCTAAATGTGGGGTATTTTAACGAAAAAACAATCTGCAGCATTAACCCTTGAAGCTAGAATCATGAATTTATTTGTGCTTAATCCTCAGGTCATTCCCCATCGAACGGGCCCATCGCGTCAGGTTCTATTGGGTAGTCGACTACCCATGTCCGCCTACCGGCTTGTCTGTCTGTATGTATGTCTGTTCGGTCCAGTGCTCCGTTAATACAATGGCGATTTTGATGAAACTTGGTTGGTAGGTTCATACCATGACCTAGTTGTGTGCAAATGAGAACCGTTGCTATGGACCCATCCGTTGCCTAGCAATGGACCTTTGAAATTTTCAAAAAATCTCAAAAATTAATTTTTTCGAAAATCAAAAATCGGGCCACCAGCGACTGTGGGCAGTACATTCACCATATTGTCAAAAAATTCCAGCCGGATCCTATGAAAACTGTCGGAGAAGATAGACTTTGAATGAACCCTGGTCGAAAACAATAAAAAAACGAAGCTCGTTATATCTCAGAGACTATGAGTCAGATATACATGAAACTGTATGTAGGTTCATGGTATTTCCTAGTTATGTGTTGAGAAAGAAACGTTGCTATGGACGCTTTTGTGGGCTAGTAACGGCTGAAAAACGACTAAATTCGACTTGATCGACTACCCATGTCCGCCTACCGGCTTGTCTTACTATCACCCTATCCCCTTCTGCCTTCTCTCCCCTTCATATTTTCCTCGCTCTTTCACACTCATCCAGTTGCCCATTCCAGTGTTTGTACTTTTACATAAAAGATGAAACATGGAGAGGGTAACAACTCTCTCTCTCTCCAAGTTTAAACTACATTTGACCTCCATATCTTTCTTGTCTTGTGTGTGGAATTGTCTCCCTCTGTCCTCTGTCCTCTTGTGTTCTTTCTTCCACCCCTTCAATATTGCATCCCATCTCCACCTCACATTGTCTTGTTTGTCTACCCATGAACCTTTCTTTTCTCACTCACCACAGGTACCCCCTGAGTGCATACAGCTTTATCTATTCGCTCTGATGTTGTTCTTATTACTTGTGCCTACCTAGTCTCGTCTCTTACACATTTTCATAAGTTTATTGATCTTACACCCTATGCTTTGCAGCATTCATAAGCCTCAACTACTACATGTTAAAAATATAACGAGATAAACCTTTGAGTCGCTCTTTTGCCACCGAGTCTGTAGATAAACATTCTTAATAGATTCTTAGAATGGGATGGGTAAGAGTAGTAACAATAGATATAGGTAT
The DNA here is from genome assembly GCA_035128595.1 of Eptatretus atami. Taxonomy (NCBI): domain Eukaryota; kingdom Metazoa; phylum Chordata; class Myxini; order Myxiniformes; family Myxinidae; genus Eptatretus; species Eptatretus atami. Next base: position 99,330,889 of record CM068961.1, on the reverse strand, counting down.
CAAGTAAATCATGCCTTAAATACATGGGATGGACATGTGACAAAGACATGATGAGCTAAATTACCCTTTTTTGTTTCCTTGCTTGTTTTTCTCGGAATATACAAATTTGTCTCATTCAGTAATGGGGAACAGAACTGCAAAATCAGTTAAATGTACAAAGGGCAGGAAGGGGAAGCTATCAGGTAAACTTTTATCGTTACAAAGTATTATTTTGTGTGATACAAGGTGCGTGGGGAAGTATCTGGCATGACGATCGGAAGCGAAGACCAGGAAGAAGTCACTTCCAAGGACCAAGAGCCCAGTGGGCGAGATGACAACAGTGACTTCTACATGGAGCTGTACAACATAGAACAGAAAACCTTACACACGAGCTTGGGTGACTTCACCGACACGAAAACGGATGAAACATCAGACCTGATGAAACGTATAAAGGTATGTAAGCGCCTTCTGGAATCTGACATGGATGCCTCGTTTGAGGAGAAATCCCTTTATCTAGAATTCTGACCACAGCGTTACCGGCCGTGCTAATACCTTTCCCTGAAACCCACTCACAGGAGGCAAGGAAAGCAAGGAAACAGAAGCAGGAGCCAAATAAGGAGATGGAGAAATCTGAGTAAATCATACATTCATCTGCAACTACAAACACCATAATTAATGTATATAACACATTTTATTTAAGAAGTAGTCCAAAACACCAGGAAAAATAACGGAGGGGGGGGGGACATCTGGCTTTCTGCCCTTGACAAGTAAAAATAATGACATCATCAGTCTAAGTCAGAAAATATAATCCAATAGATGGCTAGATATTATCAGAGGTCCGCATGGTGCCAGAGAATGTGGAGTCTGCATGGTGATGCCACTCTATTGTTTTCTGCACTAGTTCATTGGATCGCCAAGTTGCAGATCTGCTAAGGACAGTACTGCATTTCAAAAAACTCATAAAATCAATGAAACATTCGCCAAAGTACGAACATATGAATGAAAGCGTGAAGGTTTATCAATTCTGAGCCTTGTAGGATAATATGGATCAGCACAATACACACACACACACACACACACACACACACACACACACACACACACACGGAGGTGGCAAAGGGGAGGCAGCATGATTTCCATCTCCCTCACACCTGGGACGGAAGGGACTGGGGGCCGTGTCAAATACATCAGTTTTGAAGGTAGTGAAGACTTCAGCTGAAAACATCAGTTTCGATGAGACGAGATGCGCATGAGGCGCCCGGGTTGTCACGCCATTCAACATGCGTTTGTGACGCGGCCTGGCTCTGCAGCTTAGTGGAGCTTGACCCTGTGCTGCCACGAGCTTTGGCGCTCCTTTTTTGCCAAGTTCCGCCCACATGGGACCAAATTTCATGGGATCCTAGGACCATGTCAAATTCAACGGCTTTGATGGGAGCGGAGAACCGAGTCGGGGGTGGCAGCTTTGATTTGGGGGGCGGCGCCGTAGTTACGCCATCGACATGCGTTTAAGACATGGCCCAGTGACCTGTCCTTGCTGTGCGGCTTGCTGGGTTTTACCGACTCTATCCATCAAGGCAAGGAAGGATGAGGACTGAGAGAGAAAGAGACCAGGCGTACCCGGCCATACCCTGGAGGTATTTTGCGGATGGAGGGGGAAACGAAGTATGGATAAAAGAGACGGCTTGGTTCATGAGTCATGGTTTTTTGCTGTGGTTGAGATGGATGCTTCAGGACCAGGAAAGCTCCATTCAGTCTTAGAAACTCGTGAGTGGAAATGACGACCGGTGGCAGTGGTGCATACACACACACACACACACACACACACACACACACACAACACACACACACATGAATCGTGATTTACACCACACATGCACGAATGTGATTTATACACATATCATACATATTTTAAACATACATATTGATATGTGATCGTACACATATAATTATTATACATATTGTTATATACACACGGTATACGTGATATATTGCACATATATCTATATTTTATGCGTGGCATGTTGCACATGTTATATACACATATTATACATATTATTTACACACATTCATATGTAATTATACATATCACACACAAACATGTTCACACACATACACACATGGAGGTGGATACTTTGAGACCTGGTAGGTCTCTCTGTTCCCACTCCTGAAACCCACCCACGTGTGGAGATAGCCAACAACAGCAACACACATATGCACGTGCACACATACACGCACGCACGCACGCATGCACGCACACACACACACAGGTGGATACCTTGAGACCTGGGAGGGCTCTGTACAACCTTCTAAAACACGCATACACACACACGCTTCTCCATTTAGCAATAGAGGCAAAAATCGAGTACAATTTCTCTTGTGGCCCCTGAACCAAACAAACAATACTGTGTATTTGTAACAGCCCTCACAGCTCCCATCCCCCCTCCCTCCAAACATAATTAATAGTAAATATCACTTCAAACTTACCTGTACATTCACAAGCCCCAGTTATGTCCTTCCCATCGGTGTTCAGAAGCACCAATTCCAGATACACAGTCCATTCACTCGGGCCTTGCACCGACCCACATAGTCGAGAGTTTGTATGACGAATAACTGCCCATTTCGTGAGCTGAGAAAGTTCTCCAAGTCTTTCGTTGTGTAGAGGCACAGCCCTTTCTCTCAGGTACTTTTCCAAGTATTTTTGGCTTCTTTCAGAAGCTTTGTGAGCCATTTTAGGTAACAATCCTTATCTCGCACACACTATGTACTTTATGATGCCCCAGAGATATCTATTTCCTGGGGTTTTTGTACATGTGCACCAAGCATTCTGGGGCACATTACGTCATTTTGAAGTCCCGTATTCCAACAAACATTATGAGACAAATGACAAAACCTACACCATATTGAGGCAAAAACTTGGACTTGCAATAATTTTGAAAGTTATGTGGCTTGTGCTTAAGTTTTATTATTATTTATTGTTTTGTTTTAAAAACAATGATAGTATGAGGGGAGTCAAAATGCCCCTACCCTACGCCACCCTCCCCCACCTGCACCACACTCCTCAGTTCAGAAGGTGGAGAGAAAAATGGAGAAAAAGAGGAAGTGAGGCCTCCTCTTCCCCAAATCAAGCGGCGACACACCAAAGCTACTCAGGCTGAAGAAGAGCAGGAGTCTGAGTTCTGGAAGAACATCACTGGCTATAAACAGAAGTTTGTGGTGAGCAATGAGTTGGTTTGCTCTTGTTTCACTAAACAATTCCAGATTTGTCATCCACATTGTTTCACTTAGCATTTTATTCCCCATAATTCCTCACCTTTATTTGTCCCTCCCAGGGAAAAAAATGAGCAACAAAATTATTAATGCTTGTATTTTTTTGTTTTGGTATGTTCAAACATATTCAGATTCTGATTGAAGAGGGACAGCACATATCTACTGTCCATAAACAGAAATGGTGTAAATGGAAGCTCAAGTTAAGTTCTTTGTGAAGACAGCATGACTGTCTAAAATGAGCATCCAAATTGGTAAAGATACCATTCCACAATTGACTACAGAGAAGTTTGACTTACTTGATTGACTTAGGGGCCTTGCTGAAGGCTCAGCGTGGACACTTCCAGGATAATATTACTCCATCCTTTCTGGTCTCTATTGAGTCAAGGGGGAAAGGATCGGACTAATGTTTGCTGCAGTCAGATCCTGTCTGATTGTTTCAGAACATCTTGTTTCGGGGTGGCCTTTAGTACAGCTCCAGCCAGCTTTGGTTGGATTGAAGTGATGCACCTGGTTTGATGGTAGGTGTGACGGCATGCGATGAAGGTGTCCATACCAACGGAGGGATCGCTGGTGGAGTAGGGACGAGGCTAGGGGCTGTTTGGTTTGATGGTGATAACCTATGGACGTTCTCCAGATGTCTCAGCATTTCTTGTTGAATCCATCTAGTTTGCACAGGTCTGCAGCAGTGCTTGTCCATGTTTTCGACCCATACAGGAGGACAGATAGCACCAGGGCACGGTACATCTTGTTTTTTGTTTCCTGTTGGATGCGCCTCTTATGGAAACATAATCCAGATGGACGGCTGAGAGCCGCTGCTACTTTGGTGATACAAGAAGTGATGTCACTGGAGAGAGAGAGAGTGCTGGCTTTGTTGATTACAGTGCCTAGATACATGAATTTGTTTGTAATCGTTCGCCGTGAATCTTGAAGTCTGGTGGGTTGATGTTGGTGGGTGTGACAGCCATAGCTTTGGAATACGCAATTCCACACACTTAGCTTCTTCTTGTAGTACCAGCAGCGAATTTCGGAGGGCAATTTCACTGGTAGCGAAGATGGCGACATCATCAGTACAGTCCAAGTCCATAAGCTAATATTGGCCAAGCATTCATTATTCCATAGTCAATATGAAGCAGGAGTCGATGTATCGGATTGTCGATAATGATGTTCAGCTCTGGGGCAAGTTTGCAACCCTGTTGTACACCTAACTGAATCTGAAATTTGTCACAAGGTAGATTTTCAATCTGAACAGTGCTACAAGTATCAGTTTAGACTTTAGAGAGACTGAGTTGTAGAAGGGCTGAGAGAATGCCATTTACCCTAAGTACAACAAATGTACAACACAACACAGATGCTAAGTACAACACAGACCCAACGCCTAAGTTGGTATTGTAGTTCACATCACTCTCACTGCATCACCGGCCTCATCTGTGAGCATTGGATCATGTTCACTGTAGGGGATGGGGGGGAGTGGTGGGGGGGGGAGAGCTGTTCAGAAGATGGGAGAAGCGTTGTTGCCATCTATTGATGACTTCACTGATGTTTGCTAGAGCTTGTGTAGTCTTGTCATCAACAAAACCATACGACCCAGCTCAGGCTATGGGGTGTTACACCATTCTTCGACCAGAGCCTTTTCCAGTTGATCAAGAGACCCTAGATGGAGGTGGAAACCACAACGTGGACGTGGTAAGATGTCACAAACATGGTAATTTCGATTTCAGTCATGAGTGATGTGCTCCTGATGTGCATTATTAACAGCATGTGCACAGTGCTGATGGGCATTGTCATCCATAGGCATGAAGTCAGCATATTGAATGGGAGAACAACAGGTGTGAGGATCTCATCCTTGAATCTAACTCTAATCATAACCTGCCAAATGAATGACGAGATCACTTATTCAGCTAACTTTCCATGAGCTCCAACCATCAAGCTGCTCCTACCGAACCAATCATGTTGCCGAATGGAACAATTAGCAAATCACTCCCCATCTCATCTCTAGTCTTGAGCACATCCATCATTGAGGTCAAGGCAGAATGTAGACTCGTCAGTGAAAACAACATGGTTCACCCTCCAGTTGTGGTGATGTGCCACCTAATGCAATAGCTGTTGTCAATGTTGCTGTGTAAGAGGGATGTGGAGCAGTGGTCTTCGACTGAGCCCCCTACCACTGACAAGATGTCTATCCGAATTGTACTGGTGAAAATGCAATGGTTTATTGCTCTTTTAAGGTCATTCTTGAGAGATCGTACTTGTGAAATGCTTCCTTTCTGACAAGGATGACAAGATAACAAGTGGCTGTATCCCTTGAGTTGCCTGAATGAAATCTCTCCGTGAACTGTCCAGTCTGATGGTCCCTTGTCAATACTCAAAAATTGACCGATGAACATGATATAAGGCACCTGCAGTCTGAGTCAGACACCTTTGAACCATCCTGATGGCATGAGCCAACTCATTTGGGTGTTACATGACAGCAATCCATTCCTAAACTAACCTAGACAAAATGGATGGCCATATTTATAGAGGGTATTGATGTTGGCCATTTGCAGACATGCACCTAGATTCTGTCATGGAGTTGGGATTCACACTGTATGAATTTCCATTATTACCCGGTCCAGGTGTGGATAATAATTGTAACGTTACATGTTGCTGCTTCAATTCTTTGATTGTGTGGTTTTTTTTTCGCTCAATAGCCATTGTTTTGCCGACACGTTACGAAGAAATTTCTGAACAGTGAATCCATAGTTTATTCCACAGTTTAAAAGTTATTGCTCAATTTGGCAGGAGATCTTGTGCTTGTTGAATATTCCTGCTCGAAATTGCATGAAGGCCCAATGGTCTGCCAAAGGCCCCACGATGTTAAACCTATTTCTCTATGTTTTAATTTGTTGACCTCTTACAGGATTCACTCACGGTTCCTTTCAAAATCTGTGATGGGGCAATTAGCTATCTTTAAAAGGGTGCTGTGGCATGCTTCGATTTGGTGGAATTCTCCGATAACAGGAAATCTCTCGATTGCGTGATCATGTCTCTTGGTGTTTTAATAACATAAAATCCTGAGAATATGGTAAGATTGTCACTGGAAATGATTTTTTATTTCTTATCTGATGTCATGCGTGGTTGGATATGATGTAATAATTTGTTTTTTTTTATTGGTGGATAACTAACTAATTGACACAAATGTCATCCTGTTTTTTTTTTTCATTTTATTCTTTTTTTTTCACTTTACAAGATCGAGGCTCATGGAAGACTGAGGTGACGGTGGGTATGAACTGTGAGTGGGTCAACAGTTGGACGGGAAAAGAATAGAGAGAAAGAGCGAGAATGGAAGAAAGGTTGGGTTAATGGGGGTCAAAATGATTACAGGTTAAGATGGGGGATGACATTAGATGACAGTGTTTAGTCTGCTTGAAGCTTCGTGGGAAGAGTGGGATTGAACAACCTCAGGAAGATGGTTCAACATACGTGAGAAGCGAGGAATAAGAATGTTGAGGTGTGTGGAAAGCCTGTATTTTGAAAGTTTAACCAGGAGGGGGTTACTGGAAGAATGTGTGCATTCTGGAGGAGCCCGGGAGGGTCAGAGGACAGAGAGGGAGCAAGACCAGAGGAGATGCGTTAAAAAACATAGAGAAGTAGATCACCGACCTATCTGTGATGCGAGAGCAATTCAGACTGTGTTTTTGGCCTCATCGTGGGGACAGAATCCAGGGAAGACGGATGTAATCAGGAGAACGTAGTACTCCATTGAGCTAAGGACAAAGGCCTTGTCGGCTGTGAATATTTCTGATTTTTCATTGGCTTGGAATGACTGAGGATGCCCAGTCTGCAGTTGGTTTTGGAGGCAATCTTTGCAATATGATCAGCTTAGGAGAGGTCATGGCTGATGTTGAGGCTGATAATTTTAAATGTTAAGTAAAACAATATCTTAATTCCCCTTTATAAGCAAAATATTGATGTTCTTTAAGTACTTAATCAAGCAGATTGGTGATTCTGTTTTAATATATTTTTAGATGTTGAGCAGTTGAGATAGTTTGTGTGATTTAAGAAATCACAGAAGACTATTTGAAGAATTTTCGCTTTACCTCCTCTTGATCTCCTTTTACAGAATTCCTTAGCGAGAAACTTCTACACGCTCCGTATGCTCGCACTTTTCATCGCCTTCGCCATCAACTTCATTCTGCTCTTCTACAAGGTCCAATACAATAAACAAATAAATAGAGTAAATGGAGATTTTGAGGTCATGCTGTGTATTTTATTATTGGTTTGAGATCAACTGAAGTGTTAGGTAGATGTACTTGTACGTTTTTACATTTTATACCAAGTTACATTCTCTTAGGATGAACTGTTCCGTTGGTAGCTGTCAGCACCAATAAGCTTCCAGAGCTTTGATCAATCAGCTTTCCACACAACAGGTCAACGTGGGAGAAATTCTATTCATGTGGTGGGTCCACTTAAGATTGTCATGAAATACCGTACGCCATGCTTTTGAAGGTCACCGCGGAAGACGGAGAGGGTGAAGGAATGGGGGTCGAAGGAATGGATCTGGATGATGTGAGAGAGGCTGGAGATGGGGAGAATGGTGAGGAAGAGGAAGAACCTCAGATGCTGTATGTGTTGGAGGAGAGTACGGGATACATGGCACCAACGTTACTCTGCCTCTCCATCATGCACACCGTTATTGCCTTCCTCACCATCATTGGCTACTACTGCCTCAAGGTTAAACCATTTTAAATTGTTGTTGTGTGCATGATAAACCAGACTCGGTGGAGTAATGGTTAGCGCATCGCTGTATGTCTGGGAGGACGGAGGTTCGAACCCCAGCCGAGGCATACCAAATATGTACTTTAAAATGGTACGTGCTGCTCAGTATTTAAAAGAATAGAGCACGGACAAAGAACCATAGGTTGACAACCAGAGCACAGGTTTGCTGGACCTAATGGCCTCCTCCGGTGTTGAATCCCCTCATAAGGGAATATTTACTGTTATATTATAAACATAATTATGACTTTACGGTGATGTATATAAAAGAGTGCACAATCTTCAATCTCAAAATCACTTCATATTTAAAATTTTAATGTTACCTCGTCCCTCATTTCTGCTCCTCACGGATGGAAAGTTGTGGTGGAAAGTGCACAGGAGATGCAGGAAGTACCAGTGGAGTGGAAAGAGGCATTTGTGAAGCATGGGAGACTGCTTCGGCAGCACCAACACTCTGTTCAGAGTATGGTCCCCAGTAGATGGATGGCTGAAAATGAGTATGGAGAAATGAGTATCAGGTTAGAGGGGAAGCAGATCAGACAGGGAAATGGGTTTTTGAGTATCAGGGGGGAACAGTGACCGGGGATGATAAGTCGGAGGCAGATGTGCGGAGGAAGATCCAGGCGGGTGTGAATTCATGTAGGGTGGAGGAGGGAATAATGGCAGACAGTAAGATATCAAGAAAATTGAAAGGGAAGGTTCTGATGTCGTGTCTAATGCCAGCCTACGTTTACGGTCTGGAGACTGTGGCACTGACAGACAACAACAGAGGCTGCAGGTTTGCGGGAACAACTGGGTCGGGAGGATTGAGGGAGTGAAGAGGGTGGCTAGAAGGAGGATGGATGAACTGAAGGAGGAGATTGGTGTGCAGATGAGCTTGATGGGGAGATTGATGAAATGCCGGCTGAGATGGGCTGGACACTTGGCACGGACGGGGGAAGAGAGAATGGCAAAGAGAGCAGATGGTTGAGGGAGCAAGGTAAGAGGTAAATAAGTCGACCGTGGTTGAGATGGGAGGATTGGGTGATTAGGGATATCAGTCAGGTGGGGTTAATTGGAGAGTGGAGAGAGTTGACTGTGGATAAATGGATGAGTATCGTGGTCAATGCAGGGCAGTAGCTTGGTGCCATTGGACCTTACGCCTTATAAAGGGAAGAGGAGGAGAAGAAGAAGAAGCAGAAGAAGCATCATGACAATTATGAAGATTGTGCAAGTTTCTGCTTAAGTCCAGGCCAGCTACATGTGTGTCCATGGTACAGGGATGTTCCTAGAGGTGGCCCTGGAAAGGGGATAGGAGCTTTATTTATCGTCTTTCAGGAATAAATACATAAAAATTGGTTATGTGAAATTGTGTTATAGTTCTGAGCCTAACGATCTATGAAGTTACTCGATTGAAGAGTATTGTCAAGTACTGAGGTTGTTGTGTCTCAAGTCTTCTCACTCTATAAAATGTCATGACATGGGATATATAGTGTCTTTTATGAAGTTGCAGGATGTAGAATTTGTGGTTCGCAAGCTTCTCCTCAGTAACAATTTGAAAAGTTAAATAAATCATTATAATTTTGTGATTTCCACATCGCATGCTCCATTGTATTTGAACACAAGCTAAACCACTCCCTGTCATATCATACATCATACCACAGAGGGCATATGTTGTCATTGGCACAACTAGTACTAAAGCAATGTTTCATCTTGCATAGATTATTAAGCCTCTTACATGGAAGCACAAAATAGTTGGAATGAATACGTACAATCTAACGGAATCTGGCTAACAGAGTTATAACCACAAAGTCTACAGATGGTTTATGGGTTTGAATATCACACTGCTGGTGGAAGTATCAAACACAGGTACTAGTGCTGCTCATACTGAATTCAGTTATCGATGCAGTCTCTTGTGGAGGTGCTGATGATGCAGCAGATATAATGCTGAGAGTGGTGATGACGGTTGTGTTGGTATAGGTTCCTTTGGTGGTGTTCAAGCGAGAGAAAGAACTTGCACGGAAGCTCGAGTTTGATGGGCTCTACATTACAGAACAACCTGAGGACGACGACATCCGTGGACAGTGGGACCGTCTCGTCATTAATACCGCGTACGAATTGCACTGCGCCATGGTGTTCTGCTTTCAGTCGCACTTTGAGAGCTAACGATTAACACATAGCACAAATTGCAAAGTAAACTGCGGCATGCGATGCAACAACACACCACATTAAAACATTATGAATGTAGTTCCACTTGGAACATGCGGTGCCTTTCAATCCCCAACCTGATTTTTTTTTAAAACTGCAGATCCACATCCCTCTCTTCCTATGTCCCTGTCCAAACCAACTTCCTAACCTGGTTGCCTTTATCCTCATTCATCCAGACAAGTAAAGAGGAAGTCACTTTTACATCTTACAACTAAAATACAGCTAAAATATAGCAAAAGTTATGGTTACAATGATAAAATTATTAAATATTGCCATTGAACCTCTTAAATTTATTTTAATTTTAAAATAAGTGTAAGGTTATCACTCATATGATTTGATATGCAGCTTTTACTCTTAAATGCGGTACATAAATAAAGTTACGGAACTATTATTCGACCCATCAACAGTGAGCTTCGCAATGACATACTGATCAGACTATTTCAGGATGAACTAGAACGGCCAGTCGGTAGAGCGCATACCTCCGCCACCGCAAGGCTGATTATTTCATGTTTTGTATCCCACTGATAGGCCGGATCTGGATTCGGACCTGAACTAAAATTTAATCAGCTTGTTAATTGTCACCTAACCAACTCATCCACCAAGTTTCGTCTGAATCTGCCCATAACTTTTTCAGATATTCTGCTATATATCGTTTCAACACTTTCACTCAATGGTGAAGAATCACTTTAAAAATTCTCGGATCTGGATCTGGATTCAGATCTTCACCAAAATCGAATCAGTTCTTCTTTGTTGCACACTCAAGCTGCCTGCCAAGTTTCGTCCAAATCCATCAACAACCTTTTGAGATATCCTGTTCACAAACAAATAAACAAACAGACAGGAGTGGTGAAAAACACCATCAACCTTCGGTGGCGAAGGTAAAAAAAAACGTTTTTGATTGCAATGTTTAAGGTAAAATTAGATACACATCTCAATGCCATTGTTATGTTTGCATTTTTTATTTATTGATTTGCCTCATATATTCACAACCTGGAGTTAGGCATGCATGCCAAAACTCTCATTAAAAGTTATTGTACGAATATATTGTAAGGTTGATTGTATGTGGAGCCATTTAAATAATTTATTACTCCAAGAAACTCAAATATTCGTCATTCCTTTTTATTTTCAGATCTTTCCCCAATAACTATTGGGACAAGTTCATCAAGAAGAAGGTATGGTGCATGAAGTTATGTTTACCCACAACAGAATGCATGTGAATTCCATACTGTTGATGGATTTACGTTACTCTTACATACTCAGTGATGGATTTATGTGAACTCCTATATGAATTGTTGGATTTACCTGAACTCCACATACTATTGATGGATTTATGTGAACTTTACGTACTATTCATGGATTTATGTGAACTTCACATACTATTGATGGATTTATGTGAACTTTACATACTATTGATGGATTTATGTGAACTTCACATACTATTCATGGATTTATGTGAACTTCACAAATACTATTCATGGATTTATGTGAACTTTACATACTATTGATGGATTTCTGTGAACTTTACATACTATTCATGTGAACTTTACTAACTATTCATGGATTTATGTGAACTTCACATACTATTCATGGATTTATGTGAACTTTACATACTATTGATGGATTTCTGTGAACTTTACATACTATTCATGTGAACTTTACATACTATTCATGGATTTATGTGAACTCCACATACTATTGATGGATTTATGTGAACTCCACATACTATTGATGGATTATGTGAACTCCACATCTATTGATGGATTTATGTGAACTTTACATACTATTAATGGATTTTTGTGAACTTTACATACTATTAATGGATTTATGTGAACTCTACATACTATTGATGGATTTATGTGAACTCCACATACTATTGATGGATTTATGTGAACTTTACATACTATTAATGGATTTATGTGAACTCCACATATAATTGATGGATTTATGTGAACTTCACATACTATTGATGGATTTATGTGAATTCCACATACTATTGATGGATTTATGTGAACTTTACATACTATTGATGGATTTCTGTGAACTTTACATACTATTAATGGATTTTTGTGAACTTTACATACTATTAATGGATTTATGTGAACTCCACATACATTGATGGATTTATGTGAACTTTACATACTATTGATGGATTTATGTGAACTTTACATACTATTGATGGATTTCTGTGAACTTTACATACTATTGATGGATTTATGTGAACTCACATACTATTGATGGATTTATGTGAACTTCACATACTATTGATGGATTTATGTGAATTCCACATACTATTGATGGATTTATGTGAACTTTACATACTATTGATGATTTATGTGAACTTTACATACTATTGATGGATTTATGTAACTTTACATACTATTGATGGATTTCTGTGAACTTACATACTATTGATGGATTTTGTGAACTCACATACTATTGATGGATTTATGTGAACTCCACATACTATTGATGGATTTCTGTGAACTTTACATACTATTGATGGATTTTTGTGAACTCTAACATACTATTGATGGATTTATGTGAACTCCACATACTATTGATGGATTTATGTGAACTCCACATACTATTGATGGATTTATGTGAACTTTACATACTATTAATGGATTTATGTAACTCTACATACCATTGATGGATTTATGTGAACTCCACATACTATTGATGGATTTATCGTGAACTCCACATACCATTGATGGATATATGTGAACTTATATTACTATTGATGGATTTACGTGAACTCTACATCCTAATGATGGATTTATTTGAACTCTTCATCCTATTGATGGATTTCTGTGAACTCTACATCCTAATGATGGATTTATTTGAACTCTACATCCTATTGATGGATTTCTGTGTACTCTATAATCCTATTTGGTTGAAGAGTGTGTCAGCTCCAGGAGATGATCACCAACCTGGAGGTATGTGGTGCAAAGGTTGGGTTACGCATCAGCTTATGAGAAGACGAAATCAATGTCCATCAAACAACACCAAGGGCCACCCATCGCCATTGGGCAACAGTGTGTTGAAAATGTTAACCATTTCACCTACCAAGGAAGCAACATCTCCAAGGAAGGTGATGCTGAGTTTGCCATCTGCTCAAGAATAAGAAAAGCAGCCTCAATCTCCCAAAACCTATATAAAGTATGGACATCCACCACCATCAACACACCCATGAAGCTTCATCTTTACATGAGCATCGTGGTACCAACAGCAATATATGCCAGTGAGACATAGAAGAGAACAGTAAATGTGGCAAAGAGGCTGGACATCTTTCATCAGTGATGTCTCCGCAAGATCATGGGCATCACCTGGAGAATGTTCTGGCACAGAATGGACAACGGCGATATTGTGAGGGAGAGACATCTGAGGTTGGCAGGTCATGTCCTACGACTATCCGAGAGGTAACCTACTGGAATTGCTATTGAATGGATTCCACCTGGTGGGAAAAGAAAGAGAGGGAGGCCAAAAGTGACTTGGAGGAGTACCTACAAAGAAGACTTAAAAGAGAGGGAAACCACCTGGAGTGGAGCGAAAGAACTGACTTGGAATTGGATTCAATGTAGACAATTTGCTGCCCAATGTCCCAAGCGGGACGGGTGGAACTAACTAACTCATTAACTACATACTATTGATGGATTTACTTGAACTCTACAGCCTATTGACTGGATTTGTTCTCACATAATCTACTTCCCTCTTGTGGTATATTTCGGTTTTGCACTTAAAGTGATCATTATTCCCTTGCTGGTGTTTTAGCGCTGTAGTTTATATTTAATCCAAGCATTGCATGGCTTACTCTTCAATTTGAAGATGGTTGAGACATTTTACTGAAGAATAATCTCTCAAGATTTGATGATGCAGATTTTAATCACCTGTGATTTTTCAGCTACAAAACTTACAAAGGTGGCTTAGGCTTTCAGAATTTGGATGGTGTTTCATCCAGTAAGGGCTAGTAATGTAGTCAACTGAGTCTGGGAGGTCAGTGGTTCTATTCTCTCCCTGGCAGTCACTCCAAAGACTTTAAAAATGAAACCTGTTGCTTCCTCGCTTGATGCTCAGAATTTAGAGGATCGAGCATGGATAAACCCCTTGGGTTGGCATCCAGTAGGGAAAGGGGGGGGGGGAGGAGTGATTTCTTCTTAATTTCCCTGCTAACAGCAGAGAGAAAAGCGACGTCACAAAATGGCATCACCAGTACCCGGAGTGCCCTGGGTTATGTCACTTCTGTGATTTTGGTGACAGCTCTTCCTGAGCCTTAGATCCTGTAAAATAAATAAATGACTCATAAAGATGTGCAAAGCCACTGGCCAGAAGATATAAATTTTGAATTTGGAATCCATTCCAGGATATCTTGAGTAATGATTCGACCTTTTCAGTGCAATGTAAGTGTGACTGGGGTAAAATACCTCATAAGATCTGGACCCTCAGCTTTTCCACTGATCTGCCGCCACTTTTCTCCCGAAAGGTCATGGAGAAGTATGGAGATTTCTATGGGCGAGACCGCATGCGAGAGTTCCTTGGCCTAGACAAGGGAGCTTTGGACTACAGTGGTGAGATCAGCAGCAAGGAACCACAAGAAAGCATTCTCACCACAATGTGAGCCGATCACCTATTGTCTTGCCTTTCCAGACCTGTACACTAAATTCTAAACCTGTTTCCATTCGAATGCAGTTAAAATCAACCCTCCATCATTTATTTTTCGTTGAAAGAGTTTATTACCACATTTCCGAGCATGCATTTTGATGCGTGTTTGCTGCGAGTGGATATCTGTGTACTGTGGTTTGGATCCGTTGGCTTGACTTCTCATTTGCTGTCTTTGCTTCTGCAGCATCCATTACATCGACTTCAAGTACCAGATCTGGAAACTTGGTGTGGTGTTCACAGACAATGTGAGTATTGCGGCCAAAAACTTTCAAAACATTCCATCTTTCTGTGTTAATTTTTACTTTATTCATCATTACATTTACAAGACAGGGAATCGTAACCACGTTCACTGAATAACCCACCTTTTAATTATATAGTGCAGAAAAAAGTTTCTCGCTTTTGGCTTCTCCAGGTGTGTACAGATGGGACAGCGAGTCATATATTTGTCACACCTGATTTTTCTTTTTCAAAGTAAAGAAAAAGGTGCATGCACCTACAAATTGCACAAAGTGTTTCTCGGCCACTTCAGTAACAAACAGGATGGAGCAGACCTGAGACCGTTATTGGATATAATCCATCGCCTCCAAGGAAAATTTGTACCGTTGACAAATTACGTATGCAATTGGCTGGAAATTATTAACGTTGTTTTTCATTAAAAGTAATTTATGGTGGATGAGAAGATATTTCCATCAATGGGTGACATGGAAAGGTAGGTAACAGCACCAAACGGTGGAGCAGGGTACCTGTCAGTTGCTGGTATCCAGATTTTGAAATAGAAAAGGATTAACATATAATATATATAT